>VZRS01011581.1:145501-322095 GCA_013398055.1 Ifrita kowaldi | reverse complement strand
GGGACCGGGGTGCTGGGGGTGTCCCGTGCGGGGGTGGCGGTGGGGCGGTGTGGCGGAGTGGCGGTGTGGCGGAGTGGCGGAGTGGCGGAGTGGCGGTGTGGCGGAGTGTTGGTGTGGCCGCACGGGCCGCGGTGGGACGCGGAGCGGCCCTGACGGCGGTCAGGCGGCACAGGGCTGCGGTCACATGACCGGGGCGGGGGCGCGCGGCGGTCACGTGACGGGCCGGCGGCGCCGCCTGACGTCCCGGGGCAGCCCGGCCCATGGCGCCCATGGCCTCGCTGCTCCTCGGCGCCCTCCTGGCGCTGCTCCCGCCGTGCGGGGCGGCCGCCGCCGCACTCCCCGGCTCCTACCAGGACTTGTGCAGGTGGACGGCCGCTGGGACGCGATGGGGCGGCTGGAGAAGGGCTGTAGCCGGGCGGGGGGGACACGGGGAGAGGGGGGGTGTCTCTTGGTGCCCGTGCCGCTCCTGCCCTCCGCGGGAGCGCGGCACCGGGACTGGGCAGCGCGGGCCCGGTCGCCCCGGCTATTGGTCGCCCGTTCCGGGAAGGGCCAGGCCGGGGATCCCCGGGGGAAGCGGCGGCCGTGTCCCCGGGCGTGAGGCCGAGGCTGGTCCCTGGCGAACGCGCAGTAGGGCTGGGAGCCTGGAGGGGCGGCTGGGGGGCCGGTCCCCTCCGGGACCTCTCTGCGTGGATCTTTGCAAGTACAGGAAATCTGCGGGTGAGAAGATGAGTAGACTTGCGCTGTGCAAGTCGCCTGTGGTCAGGGCTGCGCCTGTGTTCGGTGAAGTCTGAAAAACACAAAGTGTTGTTGGTTTGGAAGGGATGTCACTTGAGAGTTGGCTTCTTGCTAAGGACATCACTATGTGCCATTCTGTTACTTAAAGGCGAAGTAAGAAAGCTTTCAGAAACTGCCATGTGGAGATGTCACCATTATTCACGTCTTGACATTTTTCTACTCTAACTTCAGCCGTGAATTTAGTCTAGCACCAATATCTTGCCAGTCTTAATTTCTAAATTATTTAGCTGGAATATGCAAGAACACATTATTTCATTCAGTGTCACTGTGAAGGCACCAATGTAGCAGACTGAATGTAGCACTAAGGGCAGAGGTTGGATCTCTGGAGGGAATGGGCTGTCCACCTGATAGAATCTGGGAAATGATATTGTTAAATGTTGAAAAAGGGGAGAAAAAAGTAGGTTGGCTTGCAAGAATAACCCGTGAGGGTGGCAAAAATTGGTTTTGTGGTTTTGTCAGATGACCACCCTAATTGCAGAATTGAGACAGAAATGAGAAGCTATCATGTAGCTTCTGGAGGGAATTTAGCTACTCTGATGAGTGATTTTTGTTGTTGGCTTGGTTTTTGTCTGGTTTGGTTTGGCTTGGGTTTTTGTTTTTTTAAACCTGCCCTAAATTATTTGATTGTCAAGCAGTTCCTACTCTGAGAGTAATGTTAAGTCCTGTCAATGTCTGTCTTGGCTTTGTTGTGGGTCTGTGATGAGAGGAATATTTGAGAGTGCTGTGGAGAGACACGCAGTCTCATTTTGGATGCAAATTACTTAAGCTAGTTTCATTTTGTTACTGGCAAGTGAAAATAATTTGCACAATAATTTGCACATAATTTGCACAATCAGCAGGTTTCCTTTTAAGATGAACTGCTTCAAAACCATGCATTTGCTGTTGTGCCATGGCGGGGAAAAAAACTGCTTGGAAGGACTTATGTCCAGTAATCTGTAACGAGTTAAAGAAAATACAAGAACTTGTTGTCTGATAGGTGGGAAGTCCCCAAGGAGTTCAGTAGTGAAGTGTCTTCTTGGGTACAGTTGCCAAAAAACTATATGAAGTGAGGAATGATGCAGGCAATGCAAACACACTACTGATGGATTTTTTCAGCCAGAAGTTACGATGTCGGTGTGCAGTACAAGTCCCTGACCAACTTATTTTTGTACTGGCTTAAGACAAGGTTTTTATTTGCTTTACAGCTGTTAAGAAAACAGTGTCCTGGGTTTTGTGTGCTGTAATAGGGCTGGAGAAACTGCAGCAGCTTCTGTGTCTGGTGTGTGAATGTGAGAAGGCAGGCGAAGAAGGAAACTGGTGGGGATTACAAGATGCACTGGCTTTTCTTTAAGTAAGAGTAGGAACGCTGTTTGGCAGGGAGGAGGAAAGGTGTCAAAACTGCTTTGCGCAAGAACTGTGGCATGAGGCTACTTAAACTTGAGTTGGAGGTTTTCATTGTTTTGTGTAGCCTTACTGCTGGTATGCTTGGATGGTCTGGGGAAAGAAGAAGAGCTTTCATTCTCTGAAATTTTGTCTAATGGCTTGGCTTCAGTCACTGATTTTGTTATGCTTTCTCCTTTGTTCTTGTGTGCTCCGACAGCTGACTGTGCTGTCACGTGACTTGCAGTTGGAATTCCTTTTTTATCTTCTGTGTAGAGGTTTCTCCAGGATTGCTGCAATATGAGCACCTGGGAGAAAACACAGGGAACTGGTTGGATATAGGAAATTACTAGCCAGTTTGGTCTCTTTCTGAGTTTTTCTTCTTCCCCTTACATCTTTCCCGTTACAATGCAGGAAAAATTCTAGAATTAGAGTTAATTTTATGACCTGTTATTCAAGTCCATCTACTTCAAAAGAAATCTTGGCAGTTTGGGTTCACCTTCCACATAACACTGCAAAAATTGCTGTGTTCCTTTATTTCTAGAAAAAAAAAAATGCAGAATATGTTTCGAGTGTGATGGTAGAGCAGCAAATACAAACTGCCTCCTCTGTGGGCTGTTTTGCCTGAAAATCTGTACTGGATGAGAGGTGACTTAATGACAGGTGATGTTTTTGCCCCCTTGCAAGGATAGGAACTGGTGCATAACTTGAATGATTTTTAGACTTTTGGATGTAAGGGAATCTCAAGCTGCTGTACAACACAGGATTGCTATCACGCAGACTTCAGATTTTGGGATTGTAAGTCAATTCTATTTTATGTTAAATGCATAGTTTTTAATAACACAACTCCTACAGCTGACTGTACTTACACTTCTGTTCATTCAAACACTGTCTTTTCAGCCTTTGTTGTGAAACCACAACTGTGCTCATCTGTGCTGCTTGAAACCGTGGAGTTAGCGTTCAGCTTGGCCTTGGTAAAGAAGCACATGCTGAGTACAGAGAGGTGACCTTTAGGTGCACTTACTCAGCTCTATTAAGTGCTTTGACATATTTAAGTGGGAGATGTCATAAATAAGATATTATTGGACTTATATACCAATGTGAATGGTTGTGTCGTATCCCTGGGAAGCTGCCATTGTAATGTCTGAATGTGATTTCTCAGCACATCAGCTGTCTTCTGTAGCTCTTGTGTACTTAAACTTCAAATTGCTACCCCTTTTCTTAAGCATTCTGTAAAATGGTGTAGTAGCTGTGGTTTAGAGTGCAGCACGAAAGACCAAACGTCTTCTGGGCGCAAAAAGCTGAAGAGCTTGTGGTGTAGCTGTAAGCCTGTCATGCATGATGCACACACAAGAAAACTTGCCTGAAGACACACAGTGTGTGTGGTAGTTGGCAAAGGGGATGGGTGAGCTAGAGCAGAATTAAGCACGGGTAGGGATGCATTAAAAAGCTGTTGAGGCATAGTGACAGCTGTACTTTGTGCCATTCAAGCTCGCATTTTCTGTAAGGAGAGCTTACTTTGACACAGAGATTTCTTTACCATACATATTTGTGTGAAAATGGTAGTCACATCTAATAGTGATTTCTGTGGCAAGTGAGCTGCAAGCTTCAAATTTGCAGTGGCCATCCTGGAAATTGTTCCTGAGCTTGTCTGCCCGAGATTGTGCTGGTTGAAACTGCTCATAAAGAGCTTTGGATACTCGTTTAATCTCTGCAGTGTTCTGATAGCTGAGAAGCATCTGGGCACAAAATCGTGTGGATGCATAATCACATGTGGATCTGCTTTCCAACTCTGTGGTTGTAGGTTACCTTGTCTCTCTGCCAGGTCATCTGTGTAACACCCCCTCAGCAAAATGAGCTATTTCAGTGCATTCCCCAGAGAGGAAATGCATGATTCTTTGCATCTATGCTTTACAGCTGTTTGGAGCAGGGTGTACTGTTCTTCCCAGCAGTCATTCCTCAGGTAACAGTTTGAGAACCAAAAAGCTTGAACTATTGTTAGGAGAATGTTGGCAGTAGTCTCTCTGGTGCTCTGCTGATTGGAAGTGGTTCACTAGTGCTTAGATCTCAAAGTGGCTCTGCCATTGGGATGCACATGCTGTGACAAGCGTTAGCCTTCTGCACCTTGCTTGACTTCAGTGCCTCAGCTTCTGATCACAAAGTAAACTAGGCTTGCTTTTCCCTTTCTCATGTTTTTTCATATTCTTCTTTGATTTGTTAAAAAAAAAAAAAAGCAGAGCTCTCATTTGATGTTGCAGCTTGCTGAAAAGTAGATTAATTTTCTTTTTTGAGCAATTGCTTCAGTGTCTCAAAAACAAAGCTAGGTAACTGGAAAGGCTGACCTGCAGGCAAGGTTATTCCCAATAACTCGTTTGGACCTTGCTTGCACAACTGCTTTTGACAGTGGCAGGAGCTGACCCTGCCTCCTTCTGTGCCTCCCACTGCTGGTGCATGGCCAGACAGGGAACTGTCCAGGCTCAGTCCCCCCTCCACACACATGCACACGCACCTGTTGTTTTTGCTGAGTTAATTTTGAGAGAGGACAGTCCCTGCGCCCAGCTTGTGTCAGGTGCTTGGGCCAGCAACACTGGCAGGAGACAGGAGAGCCTGCCCTGGGGGGATTGACGTGGGTGTGTGTTTCATCCCTCTAATTGTGGGATAGCTCACAGATGGGTTTATCAGAAAACAAGTGTGTCATGTTGTGGTTTCAGCAAAAATAACTGTTTGACAGTTTTAATCAGGGCAGACACTGTGTTTGAGCCCCGACCTTGAATTGCTCCAGAAATGGCTGTTTGAATGGTTTAATCTGTGAGGTAGCAACTGTACTGAGCTCCCTGTATCAGAGAATGCATCACACCCCACCCTGTGATCATGGCTGTTGCTTTTAAAAGCTGTCGGTATAACAGCTCCCTAAACTAGCTCAACTGCATTGAACCAGGATAGCTTAAGCCCTTCAAACAAGATAACTTCGTCTGGCCCTGGCAAGGAGGTAATTACATCAGGCATCACCACTGGTGGGTGATTGCTGAGCTAGTTGGAGGAAGCCAGTCCGTGTGACTCATATGGTCAGGATGGGCAATGTGATTGCCAACAGATTGTTTCCATTATGGATTGCAGTGGAGAGGTCAGCTTGTATCTTATTGGAAAGTAGAGCACATGCAACTTGAAACTGTTCCCAGGTACTGATTTAATGCCAGGAATCTTACTTGTGTGAGAAGTAATTCTTGCTTTCTCTGTGAAAGTATTTTTCATCTCTCTGAGAACAGCTGCTTAGGCTACATCCAGGCTGCTGTTACTCACAATGAAAAAATCCCACCTTGCTCCTCCCACACATTAAAAAAAAATAGAAGTCTCTATAACATCCATGAAAGTAATACTACTCTGAAACTGCACTAGATTTTCACTTCTATGTGCCCCTGAAGTTGTGGTTTGGAACATGATTGAACATTGGATTTCATGTTTCTTTGTGTGGACTGTTTTGAAGAATTCCTCAACCTTCCCTGTCCGGGGGCCTGTGACAGGGCAGAAGGAAGGTCTGGCTTCAGTGGCTGCTTTGCTTCTGTTCTGTAAGCTGCTCGTCTTGTTTCTCTTTTGCTTCTGGCCTGTGGGTGAACTGACTTGAAGATGCTGATTTCCTCTATTTCATAACACGTTAACATGGATTGGGGAAGGAAAACCTTGATCTCTGAGTGATAATTCAGTTCTGTGAAGGACTTAAATTCTTGTTCCATTCACAAACAGATTTTAACTTGCAAGTTCTCTATAAAAACAAACAACACACTGAAAACCACCCCAGCTTGATCAAAAACTTTGTGCCTTAACATTATATGTTACCTTCTTGTCATCTTCAAAAACCAGTCAGAAAAAAGAGTACCAGAGCCCTTGAGAAATTTTCAGTTCTCAATTTGAGAAATGCTAACTTTCTGAGGCTTCATTGTGAAGAAATTGGGTTTGGATTGAAATGTGTTTTCTCCTGGATGTAAAACTAGCTGTGGTTTTAATCTCTTGCTGTTTTCGGAGTCCTTGAAGATAGTCAGGTTCTTCTAACTTTTTTTTTTGTGTGTTGAAAAGCTTTATTCCACTGCTGAACTTTGGTTATTCTGTACTGTAGCTAAATTCTCATCATCCTCCTGCATCGATATTGCCTTTATCCACTTCAGAAATGCAACAGACTAGCTGAGAGAACTAATCAGTATGATTGTAAAAGGTCAGGTCTGCCTGCTTATGAGGAAAGAATAATGGCAAGTATTTGTCTAGGATTGAGACACAGTCCTTGAATACATAATTTAATTGGTGTTTTGGGTATGACTCAATACCTGGCAAGTTATTTTTGACCCTTATATTAGGATATAAAGCCTCAAATAAAATAATACACTAATATATAAAGATTTTCTTTGTTTTTTCAGTTCACAGAGACCTCTCTTGTATTTGTTCTTGACTTGTTCCAGCCATCTGACTTGTTTGATTAGCAGTCTGAAATGAACACGGCTGCTGTAGTACAGGGAATCCAAGAGCCCTGTAGTCAGTAACTAAAATGGAAAAGTATGTGATATCTTACTGCTGGCTGTTTGATTAGATATGGGATGCACTGGGTTTGAGAGGAGTTCGCAGAAGATTTAAAATTTAAAATAAAGTGGCTGAACTGTTGTTGTCCCTTTCTCATCCAAAAACTGGACTTCAGAGCTGAACAGGAGTGGTTTCTCCTCCTGAGGGGATCTGGAGTATGATAATGCAACACGTATGACCTAGAGAGTAAGGCAAACAAACCTGATGGGTGAAGCTTCTTATAAACTGAGATTTGTACATTAAGACAAATGCTTCTGTGGGTCAGATAGGTGCACTAAACTTTGTGTGAGTTGTAAATAACAGGAATGCCTAATAAGTCACTGTGCTGTCCTCAGTTTTCTGATGTGATGATGAGTCTTTATTAATCCTACTGAAGTTTCCACTTGGGATAGAAGGGAAGCTGGGGAATCTGTTATCTTGCAAAAATCAAGTGTCCAGAGGATGCAGGCTGCTGCCAGTGCCAGAAGAGGGGTAGCTGAGCCAAGGTGATGGCAACTGTTTATTGAGCTGTGCTTTTTTAGCAGAGCTTGGCCAGAGCACCCTGATAGTAAGCCAGGCTGTCTAAAGAGCTCCTGGCTCTAAACTAGGTGACCTGGGCCTGCCTCAAAACTGAGCAGTGCTGTGTCATGTGACTGACCACATTTCATTGCAGTCCTAGTGCCTGCTGTGAGGGGAAGGAATCCTTGCTCTGCCTCTGAACTGTGCTGCATTTGATATTTTTCTGCTGTTACTTGGACTTATTCCCAGTTATATTTAACCTGAGCTTCATGTTCCTTTCCCAGTTTTTAGACAGCTGGCTTTATGATACGTCTGTAGCTAGGTAGTGTAATCTTTCACTGAGTGTCTTGTGGATAGCTCTGCTTGGATTCCAGCTTTTTACATCACCCTTCAGAAACTGTTCTATTGAGATATTGAGATACTGAAGTGTATATATATATATATAAAAAAATATATATAAATATATATGTAATGCCTGAAGGTGCAGCTAGGCCCTAACAAGAACTGTTAGCATCTTTTGGTGTGAATACTGTAAGACTCTCAACCCCAATTTTGACCCTGAAGCTGGGTGGCTCCACTGCAGGATGAGATTGGCTGCTCTAGTCCACTTAGACTTAGCACTTCTGCCACTGTTGTTGGGCGGAACACTAAGGTGCAATAGTGTCCAGCCTGCCAAAGACATCTGAGAAATGTATCAGGTTGTCAAGGATAATATATCACAGGTGATGATCCTTAGTCAGAGTGGCCTTCACAGAGGTTTGATGGGGAAGAATGGATGACTGGATGTTCAAAAAAGGGAAAAATTGACTTGATGTTACATTCCACAAGTGGTTAAATCTGTTTTGCTCTTAGTCCCAACAAAATAGCAATTATTTCTAGTATTTACAAATATAGAACAGAATGGGAATTTAAGTTAGTGGTGCTCTTAGCCTTCAACTTGGTTATTTCAGGGACTGGTATCGGGGTGATATGCAATTCAGACAACTTGAATACCAACTGACAGGCATTTTTGTCTTTTCAGTTACACTTGGAAAGCAATTGATGCAGACAAAGAGGTGCTTTATAAAATAAATTTCTGTTCTGGTGTTGAAGAGTGCGGAAGGACAAGTGCAGTCTGTGCATATAACATCAAAAAGAACACCTCTCTGTCTGTTGGTAAGTAAACAAGTGTCTTGTAGGTAGTTTAGAGCAATGTTAATGGATGGTCTTATAACTATTGCAAACTTTGATGTGTTAGCAAAGATTTCTTTTTTTTCCCCTTCTTGGAACAGTGTAAAATTTTGTTTTGTTGCAGATTTACTGGGGAGATTTGGTGAAACATGATCTGATTGTAGATAATCACTTTACAGGACTGTGAAATGTATCTTATGGTCTAGTTAACTGTAATCTAGTGTGAAAGTATGCAAGGCTATCTCAAGTAGAATAAGTGCATCTACCTGTGGCAGGATATGGACTGAGTACAACTTTATAAATACTGAACACAGGATAGAGCATGAGTTACAGCTCTGAATTATACTCAGCCTAGCCTGATATAATACCAGGTCTTTGTTCAGAGGCAGGTTACTCTCTGTAATGCAATCTTGGGAGTACTGCTAAGTGTCTGTGGTGTCGTCTTCAAGTTGTTCCACACAGAAAGGAAGTTAATTACATGCAGTTCTCTGGTTTTGGTTACACTTGTCAAATCTGGTGACGACTTCAGTAGTTCACAGCTGTTCTTGGTATTTTGAGGAGAGGTGGACTTGTGCATACTGATCTAAATATGAAACTGGCATATTCCTATACACATGCACGTGATTTCATCAGTCAGAAGCACTATGTATTCTGAACAGTACTTTTTCATGAGTTCATGTTACTTATTTTCATGGATGTTTGTCGCTTTCAAGGTTGCTTTTGTGTTTTGGCTAACAAAACAATAATATGTGAGTACTGTTCAAGAGGTGGCTGATAGTTGACTGTTACTTCAAATAGAATAAAGCAATAGCTTTCTGGAGAGCAATGTCTCTTCAGACTGCATCATAGTATCTGCAGATCTGAAGTCTTATTTAACATGTTTGCCAGTCTTGTCAACCATTGGCAGATAGCTCTTACAAGAAGCTGTGAGTCTTCATTGAATTGCTTGAGCTTGAACTGCTGGAATATGGTGAGGATGAAGGTGTTTCTCATACGTCAAATGTCATTTGTCAATGTCAAATGCCAATGTACAGCAGCTGGTCAGCTTCCATTCTCCCCACACCTCTCTTAAGAGTAGAGATACTTCGGTTTCAGTCTGTGGTTAATTGGTGCTTTTCAAGCAAACTGTTAATGTTGGGACCCAGACTTACAGAATCACTAAGTGCATGAATAAAGGTATATTCAGGCTCCAGTTTTCTGGGATGACTGGTTAGATTGCATTTATATTGAAACTGCAACTGCATGGAGTGTAGCATCTACTCTGAGGAGCATGGCATCTTAGAGCACTTGATGCTGTTATTCTTGTTGTACATTTTAGGAATGAAACACATTTTTATTTCCTGCTGATGGGGGTCTCAGCTCATATGCCATTGAGTCTTCAGTTGCCTGTGGATTAGAAAAGAAAGCAGCATCTGAGCGTCTGTTTCAACATGCTGCTTTGGGTGAGACTGGAATGTGGCAGGTGGAGTGAGATGGAGGAAGTCTGTTCTCCCCAGGGAAGTGTGAGAACTAGAGGCTTGTGTAGGTTTTGTTCCACACTTCTTGTGGAAAGAGGAAGGGAGAACAGAGCTGGGTGATGACTGAGCAGTATCAAATATTCCTCTGTATGCAAACCTTGAGTTCTTGAGTGCCTCAGTGCTACTGAGTGGAAGAGGATTTAGCAACAGATATACTGTGGTCTTGCCGAGACAGTTTGAAGTGACTGTCAAAGGCTAAGCCACAAATCTTGTTCAAGTAGGATAGGTTTTTAACTACCCTGCAATAAAGTGAGAAATCAAGGCAGTGCAGTTAACATTGGCATTGAATTTTGCTTTGTTTTATTGGTCAAATTGTCCAGGTTTTGTTCTTGCTCATGCCTCTAGAGGCCTTGGAGCTTCATCACCATCACACTGAGTTTAGATCATGCTAATAGGTTTTCAAACTTGTTTGTTAAAAAATCACTCCTAGTGAGAAAAGAGGAATCTCTTAGATCCGCGTCTAGGCAGGTGTAGACTCCCAGCTACCTAAACCAGCTAAACCACATACTTGTCTTCAAGCAATCCAGATGACATGAGGTTACCTGAATGCCAAAGCTGAGGGCAGTTGAAGGACCTTTATAGGGAGGAAGAAGGGCAATTTGTCAGCTGATAAATTTTGTGAAGTTGTAAGCTTTCTTCAAATATGGGCTTAATCAGTTCTCTTCATTCTTTCAGAAAAAAAAATCAGTGCAAACAATTGTTTTGTTTTTTAAATACCAGCTGTGCAAGGGATGACAGCTGTAGGACTGTTTGTTGCTCCCAGCTTTAGGAGATATTAAGGCCATATGCTCCATGGCAGTAATCAGTCTGTATCCCAGGGAAGCCTTGTGGCTAATGTTAACTGTGTGTCAGTGTGGCGTACCAGGGTTTGCATGGAGACCCCAAAGGCCTCTCCTCTGCACTTTTATTAATCCTAGAAGTTTTCAAGGGTAGGCAAATATTTGGTTCATGAACATCAGCAAGGATGGAAGTAACATGGTAGTTATTTAACTTTTTAACTTACCATGACACCTAGTGACTTATGTGCCATGTAGTTGGACTAATCCTAGAAAATGGAGATATTACTTTAAGTGTTTGTTAACCTGATGGTGAAGTGTGCACTTTGTCCAGCTGCAGTAGGATGAGTGGACATGAAATGATAGCTGCCACCTAAATACCCCTTTCTTCTGGACAACTGATTGGATGTCTTCCATGATTGCCTTTTTCCTGATAAGTAGCTAAACAGGTGGAGTCAATGGGCAGAAGGTGTTGTGGACAGTGCCTCTGATACTGATTTAGCACAACCGTGTTATGTGAAGTATTTGCTGCTAATTTTTGTGAACAGTACTAGCTGATTTGTGGTGTGTTGCTTTGTGGAAGGAACACATCTCTGAAGTCATGAAGAAACATGAGTGATCGTTGTAGAGAGAGCTTGATGTTACAGTAAAAATGGGTGCAGCTCTGGAAGGAAGCTGATCATGTGAGGGGTTGATATCTCTTGCTCTGTGAGCAAGGGTGTGATGAGGCATGTGCCACTGAAGAGACTCTTGTTAAAACCTTTAACAAGTTCCCAAACTAGTTGTAAGCATGCAAGGGGGAAGAGAGCGTGCATGTTGGCCTGTAGTAAACAAGATATACTGGCTGTACTTGTTTTTTCTTGAATACTACTTTAACTGAGAAAATTAGAATCAGCTCACAAGTGCCTTTAACGCCATGTACTGTGTTTTTAGCACTGAGAGAAACTAGTGCTTACAGAGTGCTACGTCCTCAGATGGTGCTGCCATAAGTTCCCTGCTAAAGGGAGGCTTGTAGCTGTATACATTTATAACTGGAGTGGTTTTAAGTCATGTGCATATGGTTACTATATACATCTCTTGCCTAGAAAGTTGTGTTGGCTTCCTTCTGCTAATCTGTGGAAGTAAAGAGGACCCCTAGACAGTATCTTCTAAGCAATGATGTGATAAGTAAAACTCTTGCTCTCAAAGCAGTATGTAGCTCTTAGGTTTGAGAGAGCTGCATGGCACCTTGGCTAGCATCAGTTCTGGAAGCTGTAAAACCTGAAGATGGCCTTTTGATAACACAGGAAATATAAAAGGCACAAACCACATGCATCATCTTTCTGCCCAGTTTTTTGACTTCTGCTCCTCTTGGTCTCTGGACTATATTACTTGGGTGCAGTGTAGTTTTGCTTGCCTTGAGTGAGGAGATAACAGGCTGGGCAAAGTTCCAACATGCGTGTTTTTTAAAATGAAACAACATTTGGTGTAGGTGCAAAGCTAGCTATCTGCAATGATTACAGATTTGACTTGCTTTCTCCCTAGTGTAGATGTGAACTAAAATGGAAAGGAGGAAGATGATCAATACTCACACTTTATAGCATTTTCTATAGTTCAAACCAAACTTGTTGCAGAATTAAAATCTACTTATCAAAAAAAACCAAAACAGGCTGAAGTTAGCATGTAAGATCTAAAAGGGATTGGTGTTTAATATTAACCAAAATGGGCTTGAACAGGAACATTTCAGTGCCCTGAGCTGGTGCTCATCATGACTTGAAAGGGGCTCCACCTTTCCCCTTCACATCAAGTGCTGGGAAGGAGAACAATGTGCAGTGACAAAGCACTGACCTTACTCTTCATGCAGCATGTGAGCTGTGCTAAAGGGGATGGGAGATGTGGAGGATTTGCACTGAGGCAGTGGATCTGTGCTGGGTTTGTCTGCAGACAGTGCCAGGGCACAGGCACCAGTGTGTTCTTCATTAAGTAGGTTAAAGATTAAGTGGAGCCAGCAATGTGCACCTGCAGCCCAGAAAGCCAGCTGTATCAAAAGCAATGTGGCTAGCAGGTCGAGGAGGTGATTCTGCCCCTCCTCTCCCTCTGGTGGGACCCCACCTGGACTACTGCATCCAGTTCTGGGGTCCTCAGCACAGGAAGGACATGGACCTGTTGGAGCAGGCCCAGAAGAAAGTCACAAAAATGCTTACACAGCTGGGGCACCTCTCCTCTGAAGACGGACTGAGAGAGTTGAGGTTGGTTAGCTTGGAGAAGAGAAGACTCCAGGAAGACCTTACTGCAGCAGTCCAGTGCTTAAAGGAGGCTTATAACAGGGCCTGTAGTTACAGGACAAGAGGTAATAATTTTAAACCAAAGGAGGGTAGATTCAGACCAGATACAAGGAATAAATATGTTGGTGAGACATATGCGGTTGATGAGACACTGGAACAAGTTGTCCAGAGAGGTTGCAGATGCCCCATCCTGAAAATGTTCAAGGTCAGGCTGAACAGGGCTCTGAGCAACTGATCTAGTTGAATACGTCCTAGTTGAATACATTCTAAACAAAACCATTCTATGATAGACTTTCTCTCATCTTGTGTTGATGCTGTTATTATAAATGGTATAAAGGCTGAGAAACCGATAAATAGAAGCTGGTAGGAGGAAGGAGTGAATTGTGATTGAAACTAGTTGGTAGCAGCTTTCCTTGTTCATGAGGAGGTGACTAGTTTGTAGTAACACCTGCTGTTGTACTTCTATTTTAAAAAGTGTTTGGTAAAAACCTGTAAGAAATTAGAAGTGTGATTAGAGATGTCAAACACTATCTTAACTTGGATCTGGTCTTCCAAATCAGAAGATCCACAAAGATCTTCAGCTGTACTGTTTTCAAGTGGACTGGTATGTCTTGTGCTGCTCAGTGGTTGAAACTAGACCCTGTCTGTTGAGCTTCTGTGAAGGTGTTGTATTATAACACCCTTTTTTCCCCCCTCTCATTTTTAAACCGTAGGTGACTTAGCCTTGCAAAAAGTTTCTGAAAGTCTTCTGGAGTTCAACACTACACGTAACTGCTTGCAGCAAGGCAGTGAACACCAAGTTCAAAGCAATATTAACTTCCTGTGTGGGAAAACACTGGTAAGTCTAAATAATGTGCTCTTATCTTCAGTGGAAATGACAAGTACTTCTGACTTACTTTTTAAGGAGACTTACTGTACTTTTGGATGCACTGATTACTGAGCTTCATAGCTTAAAGAAGAGCCAGTTATGTTTTACTGTTAAGTTAAGGTCATGATTTATTGTGGCTTTCAAAATTCAATCCCAGTAGAAAATAGTTGCAGGTCTGCAGCTTAGCTCTGGTTATGGGCTCTTCTTTGTCTTTAATGATTTTACATGGTTTGCGCTGTAGTATTTTATTAGTTTAATATGGAGGAATGAGTCAACACTGTACAGGGTGCCATAACAATGCAAGCTGTTGTTTAATTGTTGGCTGTGCCTGAGCTGTGGACCTGGCATGACTGTTTAATAGAACAGTATTGAAGAAAATGACTGACCTCTGTTGTGGGGCAGCATAGTTGACAACAGTAAGCCTTAGGCTTGGTCTGTACATTGTTGAACTAACAGTGCTCATACAGCCAGCTGGGCTTCTGAGGAAATAGTTGTTTCTGAGAATCTGTTTGAAGTGTGATTGGAGATCCCTGAAAAGTTTCTGGGGATGTGTGCATGCAGTTCTCTCCAAAGTGCTTTTGGAGTTACACCCTCCACACACTGAACAGGTACGACAGCTTGGTACAGACTGATCAGTTCCCATATTTGTGTATCTGGGAGAAGTATTTATTGGTGCTCCTGTTGGCACTGACAATGCTATTGCACAAGCCCTCTTGGAAATCCAGCCAGCTCAAAGTGCCAGTGCAGCAGAGACTTAAATGCTTCTGGGTCTGTTTCAGCAGATGACTCTTTAAACTTAAATTAAAAATTGTTACTCAACTTCAACTGTAACACCAGATCATACTGATCTTCAGACTTCTAGTTAGCTCAGTTCTAATACCTGTTCGTCACATGACATAGTAAAAGGATTTTGTAATAATGTCTGGAAAAACTTGTTTCCTCTCCTTTTATGGCAGGGTTAAATGAGAGAGGGAATCAGTTTATGCATGCTGAAGTGCTTCTAGCTGAGGTGATGGAGGGCAAAGTGAAAAATTGTTGTCTTTTCACTGAGACATTCAGTTGAACACCCACAGACATTCAGTCTGAACCATGGTAGAACCCCCATCTTGAAATATATACAAATGTGTATAACATGAGCCTATAAAAATACGCAGCTAATGTCAGGGGTATTCTTTCTATGTAGCAGAAGAGGCTGCTAATCAATTGTTTTTATAGGGTAAAAGACAGGGAACTGATATACCATGCATTGCCTCGCTGTGTTAACCTATTTATATGCATTTCTATTGGTGTCTTCCTTTCTAGTAAGCAGATATGGCTGGTGCTTCTGTCATTTTCAGTTGGCATAGTGAGCACTTCTAAAAGATGGAATACGGTTACTGTGTATTCGGACTGGCACATGTTAATTAGAGTATTGGTGCATATGCAGACTAAGGATTTGGCATCCTGCATCTTCCTGAGTTGCCCAACAAAGCTGCTATGTAACAATCTTGCTGTTAACAAGTGCCATTAAGAAACTGTATGCCCTTGTTCTGTGACGTGCTGTATTCTGGTTTTTCTTAATTTCTTGAATAAACTTCTTAATGTCTACAGATGTAAACTAAAACCAGTCTGTTTTTCAAAGAATTATTTTTTTTCCCATTTAAATAGGGTACCCCTGAATTTGTAACAGCAACAGAGTGTGTGCACTATTTTGAATGGAGGACCTTTGTGGCTTGCAAGAAAGACTTGTTCAAACCTGTGAAAGAGGTAATCTATGTGCTATCCATGCAGAAGTTACTGTTCACATACATGACAATTTTACTCTAATTACCTGCCCCCACCCCAAATTAATCCGAACAACCTCCATGAACCTATGTTTTTCATAGGTGTGTAAAGCATATATGTTGGAAGTTGGTGGAGATGAGAATTTTAAATAACTTTTCAACCTTTTCTGTGCATTGGATGGATGTTTATAGTAAAACTCTTCTAAAAGCTGGAGCAAAAGAGTCTAACTTTGGATGCTTCCTTTTAATCAGCATGTCTAGCTTTGAGCTTCCAGAAGTAAAAAAACTTTTCCACATACTGGGCTTCATATATGCCTGTTCATAACTTCCTCCTACTTGTGTAGCATGGTTTGCACGTAATTTTTTTTTGGTGTTGTTCTAGGTCCCTTGCTATGTGTTTGATGAAGATCACAAGAAACATGACTTGAATCCTCTCATCCAAGTTTCGGGACACTACTTGGTGGATGATTCTGATGATGATTCCTTGTTCATAAATGTCTGCAGGGACTTAGGTTTGAATGATTGCTTGTGTCACCTGTCAGTGTGAAAATTTCTTGTAGTGTGATTCTTTGCTATTGTCTCCATTAAGGTTGTCCTATATCCAAAGATCAGTATTTCAAGACTTAGACAATTATTTCAAACTCCCTACCCTCCAAGTATTGAGGTGTTTAGAGATATGCCCCTTCTGGATGGGCAAGTACTGTTAGTACAGTTTAAGTAACTTTTTCTAAGTGGGGGAGCACAGCTTGTCTTGTATCTGCATTTGTTTGCTGCCAAATAGGACCAATATTTCTCATAGGGCTTCAAGTGCTCTAAATTTATTCCTTTGGGTACCAGGTTGTTGCCCAGTTCCTGATGAATGTCCTGAGGTGCATCTAAAATACTGTTAGGTGCTTGCCTAAGTACTGGTGTATAGCTAGTACCTTCTTCTCGGTTGAGAGCTATATGCATAAGGAATTAAACCAGAAAAATCACATATTTGAAATGTGCTGAAAAGTTTAGTTTAGCTGTATATTCCCACTGTGTTTTTACTCTGCAGTTAAATATGTTTTGTGCCCCTGTTAAGGGTTTAATACTTCTAGTTCTAGTGAGAGGTCTATTCTTTTAAATGTCCCACTAGTGTGAAACTTTTTGCTGACAGCTTTGAATCAGATGGTTCATAAGAAACAAAGAAGGGGATAAAACTTCCCTGTAAGGAAGGGTTACCCATTACTTGGTTGTGGGAAAAAAAATAAATACTTGACACACTTTTAGAAGTTTTCAAAGCCCTGTGTATCCAGCAGCTGTACTAGCAACTAGCTGCATTTACTTTGGCAGGAAGGATGAATTAGCTGTCCCCAACCAGGGCAGCATGAATTACCGCAAGCACTCCAGGTTTTGTCTTGTCAGTTTCACATTCTAATGTAGCCCATTTTTAAGAAGTATTTCTAGAAAAACCCACAGATAAAATGGCAAGATACTTCAGGTAGAGCAGGGCTTAGAAACGGAGTCCTGTAACTTCTTTTCTATGTGCTATAACCAGGAGGTTCAAGTGGAGAGACCAGAAAGTGCCCTGCTGGCAGTGCTGCTTGCTTGTTACATGAAGGTGTGGCATATGATGTTGGCCGTCCAAAGGAGCAGCTGAAGCTTCAAGACAAAGACAGGTATGTCATTTTTGTGGTAATACTTCTGTGGACACTTCAGTCATCTGGCCTGGAAACAGCGCTCTTGGTAACAGATGAGTCTCCTAAAACTTAACATTAATACCTCTTCAGTGTTGAAGCATTAGCAGAAAAATATTCAAATACTGTCAGAGCAGTCTGTCAGGCATTCTGTGGTAGTGCCATAACAGATCAAATTTTTTCCTTTGTTGTGAGAGACTCCTTTTTACAAAACTGCAGAACTCTCAGAAGCAAGGGGTGATTGGTGCTCTCTGCCTACAAGCAGTAGGGTAGGATTTGGTCCTGTGTGCCTACTATCTGAGGGCCCACAGGGTAAATGCATTTGGCTCACGGTGGGTTTATGCACTGTATTTGGCTCACTCTACTCTTCAGAAGTACTTTAAAAGTTGAGAATAGGACCAGATGTTGCCTTTCTGGGGTTTTTTTTTTGCCTTAATGAGTTCTTAACAGAAGAAATAGATAAGCAATGCAAGACTTAGTGTTTCTTGTGGTGGTAGAGCTGGAATTACAAGAAACTTTTCTTGATGATGCTTCTGTTTACTGCCTTTTGTGCTGTAAATATAGCTTGAAGTAAAAAAAAACCCAAACCAACAAAACAACAGAAAAACCCTCTAAACAAATAAAAAAAAGAATGAACCAACCAGAAAGACCCCCAAAAACCACCCCACCACAAAAAACTCCACCACCAGCAGCAAACCATAAACAAACAAAAAACCATGTTAAAACACCACCCAAACAATCTAATGGGGCTCAGGGAACTTACTTCACATGCTGATATTTCTGAGCTTCAGGTCATCTGAGCCTGCTTGCTTTGTCAATAGTACTCCTGTTGACTTCTGCAGTACTCTTTGTTTCAGATGCCAGCTGAAGAAAACAAGCAGAATAAATTAATAACAGGGAGGTTCTGACCTATCTGTGGTACAGCTGAGGGTTTTATTTTAGTTTATAAATGAAATTGTTAGTTCTTTGTTGCAGGGCTTTTCCCCCCAGCATGAAACAAGTGACTGAGCTGTTCTGTACCAAGGCAGCAGCTTACATCTGAGGAAGCACAAGCTTGTTCTCACACTAAAGTGCAACTAGTAGTGCTCTAGAAAAGTGCTAAGCAAGCAAGCTTGCCCCTGCTAGGATTAGAGAGCTCTTCATTGCTTCAGGAATATTCACTGTATGTGTTGTATCAGACTAGAGTGGCCTGGGAAGGAGTAAGGTGATTGGATATCTGTGGTACAGAAGGGCCAACTAGAGGTGTGGCTAATCTGAAGCCAGAATGTCACTGCTCTGGGAGCTGTTGTCTTCTGCCTGTTAAACTGCATAGAATAATAATGCTGGGAAGTTGTGGTGATCTTCCTGTTCTCTCATCCAAGTCATCTTGCTATTTGTCTCTCCCTGTCAGATAATTACCATGTGTTATTCTCCTACTCCTGCCTCACCTGATCTGACCTGGTTGCCTTGCTCCTGTCAATTTCCTGATGAGTTCATTTTGCTGTTAATTCTGGGAGCAGAATGGGAAGAGTTTATACATAGAGAGATGGTAAAGTACAGGAATGTGGCAAAACCTGAGTGGATATTATTTTCAAAACTCACAAGAACTGTTGCCACATCTGCTCTCCAGCAGCAGTTTTGAGAGCAAAGCTGCTAGTGTTCCTGTGACTACAGCTAAATTGTTGGTACAATATGGGTTACAAGGCAATCAGCATAGTCTTAAGTAGGGTACCAGAAGATACTGTATTAAGTAATTTTCCTGGGACTGTTTTAATCTTTATTTTTAATTAATTTTAAGATTAAAGGAATGAGTACCTTATAAAAATTAAAAGTTGCTTTCAGGAGCAGGGCTACGTTGGTATATTCTGCCTGAGAGTCTAGCAAAGACTGAGTGTTTCAAGTGCAGTGCGGTGTCTTAATTGTCTTTTCAGTTTGTTATTTTCTATTTCTAGGCTTGTACTGAGTTATGAGAGACAATACCAGCATGATGACGAAAGGCCAGCCTTCTGCCTAGGCCATAACCCAGCAGTGACAATCACTTTTGTTTGCCCATCAAAGAGGGGAGAAGAGGTAACTTCAGTGTTTTACTCTGTGTTAACTGGTTGGTCTTTAACTTTTTTGTGCGTTATCTTTCTTTTTTATTCAGGCCTGAAGAGGGCATAAATATTCTTGGCTTGTAGCTTGTGAAGAGTGTGAGATTCTAGATATAGTCTTTAAAGTCTTCTAGAACTTAAGTAACAAGAACTCAAATAAAAATTTCCCCAAGAATGTGTTGTCTCTTGTGTCAGTGAATTTGGTTGTCCCTTTAAAGGTTCAAGGCTCTTCTCTAAGCATAGGATGGGCTTAGTGTAGAGTTAATCCTTGGCACCTTGGCACAGAGCTTTGCTTGCTAATAAGCACTCTTCCTCTTCAGTCAGGCTGGGCATGCTTATAGCTGTTGCCTGGTACTTGGTTTCTTTATTAATCTGTTCTTCCTCAGGGAAAAAATAGTAGCTAGTAAGTGTCGTTGAATGGCAAGAGTCTGTCTTTTACTAAGCAGGCTCCTGAATTCTTTTTAACTTCAAATAACATCTGTAGTGTTAAGCAACAACTCGGTGTATGTAGGACACTGTCTTAGCCTAACTTGAATGCAGTGTGACAGCCACTTCGATGTGATGCTGGGTAATTTCAGCAACCTACACTCCTTGAATTGGGACAAAGTGGCAAATGCTAATGCTCTACCATTTCATATAGTGATGCTTTTCATTGCTGGTTAGTGAGGAGGGAACTCTTATCTGGCTAATTCTTGGTTTAATGTTTAGTCCATCATCTGACCTAGATAGGTACCATACTTAACTCTCGTTGCTGCAGAAACAAACCCGGCTCTTGTCTACTGTAATTTCGTACTACCTTGCTTATAGCTATGCAATCCTGTAGTATGAGAAATATCACTGGTGATACTTGTGCCTGTAACTGACCTGATACCTGTGTATCTGCCAGTTGTTCCAGTGGATGGCAGAAATACAGATTTATGAAACAATTTGAATTTCTAATGTTTCACTTTGAAGTGAGGAAAACCGAGACTACTGCTTCTCCTGGATGTGCGAAAGTATTTCACTGCAGAAAACTCATCTGACAGAAGTGTTGGCTTAAAGAGTTCTCAAATGTCTGTGTCTTGATTTGGACCAAGGGAATCAAAGCTGCTAAAACACCAGTGTCTAAAAGTCTGCTTTGCCTTCAGAGAACCTTTGATCTCTATTCCCTACATTGAGGACTTCTCTGAGGCAAACACAATCCAAGCTTAGGCCATTTGGGCCTAAGCATCTTTGCTTTTCCCAACACATTAAGGAAAAGTACTTTTTAAAGTACTATTATTTCTCCTGTCCTTCTGCTAACGTCTGATGCTTTACTTCTGCTTAGACTTGTAATAGTTTGTCACATCATTTATAACACCTATTTCTGAGAGGCCAGAAACAATGTTTGCACATCTTAAGTAATTTAGAGGTGAAGTAGTTGTTACTGATCTTAAAGGAATGTGATACTGTTGCTTTAAAGATTGTATTTCAAGAAAGTCTACTTATAATTTAAATTGTGTTCATTTCTGTATCAGAGTGCAGGTCCCAAACTTACAGCAAAAACAAACTGCCGGTATGAAATTGAGTGGGTTACTGAGTATGCCTGTCACAGGGATTACCTGGAGAGTAAGAACTGTCTTCTGACTGATGAGCAACATGATATCTCCATTGATTTAAGTCCACTTAATCAATTTTCAGGTAAACTCAATATTTTTCTTTTGTGTTTGTGGTTGCTACTAGCCAGTTTTGCATTTCTGTATTTAGGGACAGAAAAAATATCCTCTGTAGATATTTGGAGTTTCATGTCTGTCCTGATGTGTGTTAAAACACTTTTTTGTTTGTTATTCATTCAGAATATGTCTCACCCTATTTTGCCAAAGATGACAAAGAGGAGTATTACTATTACTTGAACGTATGTGGGAAAACCACTGCAGGTGACTGCAAGGACGATACACAGTATATTTCATCTTGCCAAGTAAAACGTTCAAATAACCAGAAAAAAGTGGCAGGAAGATTTGCGAACCAAACCCTAAGGTGTGTAAGTGCTCTTTAGCCCTGCTAACTGGTCTGACTGGTCTTTGTTTTCTGCTTTGATGCTTACTTCCTTATAATGTAATCAATAGTCAATACAAAATGCAAGCATTTTTGCTCACTTTTTTGTTAGAAAAACTGTAACAGTATACCAGGATAGTGTTAGCAAACAGAGGAGCTGGTGAGGTTGGCAGAGGCCATTGTCTAGACAGGAAGACTTCCACTGACTTAGTTGTCCCAATTGCAGATTGTGCTGTACTGCCTGTTGTCCTCCTTTTTTCATGTCTTACATGTAAAACAGTATCAGAAGAAGTTGATTCCCAAGTGGCACATAGGGACAATAATAGTTTGCATGAGATAGTAAAACAGATATTAATTCACGCAGATACAATCTTCCATTTTGCCTGTGACAGATTTGTTGCGGTGATCTTCCAGGAAATTACTTCCTCCACTTGCAAAAACAGCCACACAATAAACTAATGGGAAAAGATATTCCACCATACCTAGAGGAGCTTTAGAGCATCTTTAAATTCTACAGAAATTAATGAAAAGTGATCAGAAAAATCAGGGGATGCAAGCCATTGTTGCTGTAGAATTGTCAGTATTGATGTTGAACTAGCATTTGTTTTCCCATGGAGTGAGACAATTATAAATGAATAAGAATGTGACTTCTGTTATGTGAAGAACACTGTGTGATTGTCTGACCCCACATTTCTATCTAAAACTGACTTCTTACTCAGATACTCTGATGGGGATCTCACTTTAATTTATCCGAACGGGGATGCATGTAGTTCCGGCTTTCAGAGAATGACTGTCATTAACTTCGAGTGCAATGAAACAGCAGGTGAGTTTAACAAGCTGTGGCAGCTCTGCTCAGGGTTTGACTTTCGTGCTTGCTAGTAGACCTTATACTCAAATGAATGCTTGCTTTGAGCCACAGCTAACACAAGAAATAAATATTGTTACAGTAAGCAGTAATTTCAGTGGCTGGCAGGATGTGCTGTGTAGTAGCACTGCTAGTCTAAATTTACACTGATGATTCAGAAGATGGAAGCATAAAAGAGCCTTTTTTTTCTTAGCCAACGGTAAAAAAACAGAAACGCAAGTCCTCTGCAGCAAAAGGATTTTTTGTCTTCCTTGCTCAGTGCTAGTCCTCAAGTCTCCTTGCTTTTTTCCACTTCCCCCACTAGAAACCTAGTATCTGTTCATCTGCTTTCTGTGTTAAGGTAATGATGGTAAAGGAACTCCAGTATTCACCGGTGAAGTTGACTGCACCTATTTTTTCACTTGGGATACAAAATACGCATGTGTTAAAGAGAAAAAAGATCTCCTTTGCAGAGTTACTGATAAGAGAAAACACTATGACTTGTCACCTCTTATCCGCACTTCAGGTATGGCAATAAAAACCAGCTACTTTTGTCTTGAGTTTACATGCCATCTCTAGTGCTATTCTTTAGCTGAATATTAGTCAGCTTTTGCTGTTCTTAGTGAATTTTGGGGATGCTGGTGTTTGCTTCCCTCATTCCAAACAGACAGTGCCTTATGAAAGTAGGCCTGTCCATGACTGCCTTGGTTGCTGCCATCTTAAGTGGTTTTAAGTCACAGAATCACAGTTTGGGTTGCAAAGGACCATTAAAGATCATCTAGCCCAACACCTCTGTCATGGATGGGCGCACCTTCCACTAGACCAGTTTGCTCGAAGCCCCATCCAACCTGACCTTGAACACTTCCAGGGATGGGGCATCCACCATCTCTCTGGGCAACCAGTGCTAGTCAGAACCCACCATGGCTCAGCAGTTTCCACCCAGTGGTTTGTGCAAAGGGAATACCTTTGGACCCATCCAGAAATGGCAGGATTTGGCAGCTATGGCTTCATGGGACAGATGCAGGTATGATCTCAGTTGGTGGGGGAATGGAGGTGAGATTAGGGTTTCTGTGTGCTGGGGGATGCTCTGAAGGAGAGGTCATCACACAAATGTGGGGTCCTCTATCATAAAAGGCATTTTGGCATGGAGATGCTGGAACAATTTAGCCAGATGACTTTTCTTAACAGCCCTCTGTATTTCAGAGTCAGCCCAGAACTGGGAAGCTGTGGACAGTAGCTTTTCAGAGGCAGAAAGGAAACATTACTACATCAATGTCTGCCATAAAGTGTGGAAGAGAGGAGGAGCTTCCAGCTGTTCAGATGGTGCTGCTATTTGCTCTGTAGGTGAGTCAGGGATTTTTGTTCATGGTGTTTGTGGAGTTTTTTTGGTTCATTGTTTTTTTAAGCCTCTGAAGGCTTGGCACTTTCTCTGCAAATGGGGTTGGTTGTCCTGAGTGCTTTCATTTATTCGAGGAAACAGAAGTTAGGAGCTTGTTTCTCTTGTGATCTCAAAGATGCTTGAAGAAATAATGCAAGTAGCTTTTTCTAACTAAAGAGCCATAGGTTTTGTAGCATGGTTTGGCAAGGTAAAAACAATGTTTTCTCATTAACTGGACAAATGGAAAGTCTTAGTATCTAACAGAAGCTTCACTTCTTTTCAGAGAAACAAAAAGTTCTGTATTTACTGTCTTTACAGATAAGCAAAACAATAGTAAGAATCTTGGAACATTTGTATCTTCTCCTAAAAAGGTTGGAGAAAATATTCAACTTATCTACTCAAATGGAGACAGCTGTGGTTCTAAAGAAAAAATCCAAACAGTCCTCACTCTAATATGCAGACCAGGTGAGAGCATCCACACCCTGTTCATTGATCAGTTAAAAACTGAAGGTCATCTAATAAGCCGAGACATGAGTGCCAAATATTAGCATGTGATTTTGTCTTTTATTTCTTTCTGTGAAAAAGCTTGAAGCATCGTGGTTTGTTTACTAGAATGATGGCAATGTAATTGTAGGTATTTAGTTCTGTTTACCTTTTATGCAAGTACTATTTAAAAACCCTTGAGTAGGTCTCTTGAAATAAGATTCTTCCAAACATGAGTGAAGTATGTTTAAGTGTTTAAAACTCCACAAATATCTGGAAGCTATACGAAGCACTTTCTTTCCCTTGATTGTCTTGATGGGAAAGAGTGGTTCTGAACTGAGATCAGATACTTTAGCCTTCTTTCCCAATAAGTATGGTTTGTATCTAAACTGCTGGCAGTTTATGAAAAGCAGAAACATTTGCAGAAGTTAGTATTGTTCACGTTGATTATGATAGCCTGATAGTTAACTATCTCCCAGGGAAATAGAAAACCTGTGTTCTTCTACCTCAGCCTTAGGAAGTTGAAACTTCCAAGCGTGCTGGCTGTGAGGATCAAATTATGCACTATTTCCTAATACAGCTATTGCTTCATAGTAAAACACCAGTATTGTGTGTCAAAGTAGAAATTTTTTCAAATATTGTGATAGTTCTCAGGAGCAGATTGAGCCCTGCACCTTTACTACTTCTGGACTAAACCTTTATTTTGGGGCGGAGGATGCAAAGACTTAATGAAAAATAATTTTGGTTCCATTTTCAAAGAAGAGGTACTTCAACAGTTATCTTGGTCTGCTGTTCAGAAGAAATTAGTGTTCTTAGGTGTAGATTCCTAGTTCCTGTTGGCAGCCTGGCTGTCTGTATGCATAACACGTTGCTCTTGTGATACCAGGTGATCTAGAAAGTGCTCCAATCTTGATGGCCGAGAGTGAGTGTTCATATGCATTTGACTGGTATACTGCTGCTGCCTGTGTCCTGTCTAAAACTGAAGGAGATGACTGTCAAGTCTCTGATCCTCAGGCAGGTATGTATTTCTGTTCAGCAAATTGAAAGGTCATTAGGGATAGAACTTGTGCCACAACAAGTAAGTCCTTATGATGCTCAAGACCAAAGTGAGTTCGGCCTAATGCTATAAGCACCCACGGTTTTAAGTATGTGCATATAGAAGATCAGAACAGCATGAGCTTAATACGCCGCTAGCAAATGTAGGAAAATAGATGTAATGTATATTTTACTGAATTAAATATCTCTGTATATACTTTTAGTTTGTCCATTTCGTTTCTGGAACAGTAATTACATAGAAGGGGACTTACTCATGGGGGAGGTGAACTAGCCATGTGACTGACTGAATCAAAACTTGTGAGAGACATCAGGACAAAACTGAACTGATAGTTTTTTCTTTCCTGATTAGGCTTCTCTTTTGATTTATCACCTCTGGCCAAGGCAAAAAGTCACTATACAGTTAACACTGGGGAGTACTTGTTTTACATAAGCGTCTGTGGCAGTCTGCCTGATGACCTGTGTCACACAAAATCGGCAGCTTGCCAATTAACAAAAAGGTGAGTAACTAATTCTGTTGTCTGTAAGAGATCTCTTGTTGAGTGATGTGTTGTTGTCTATGTGTAACAATGAATAATTTGCATGTAAAGTAATTACTGGGCTGCCTGCAATAGACTCAGGTAATTTGCATATAATTTGCAGTAATTACACTGCCAGCTGTTTCAAGACAAATGCACATACATGTAATCTTACTTACAGCTAACTTGTGAGATGGCATGTGCCCATTGCTCTCCCTTTTGTTATCCATAGGCACTGTAAACTCTAGATTAACTGCTGCAGCTGTATTAAGGCAACCTGCAATCCAGAGATTAAGAGTCAGCTGTATTCCAAGAGCTGGCCTAAAGAATGTGAGCTTGCTGCACTTGGGATGAGCAGTGGCTGCCTTAGGCAGAAGTGAAGCCCAGAGTTTGGGTGTTGCACCATATGGCCTCAGGTTGTGCCAGTGAAGGTTCAGATTAGATAGTAGGAAAAATTTCTTCATGGAAAGAGTTGTCAAGCATTGAAACAGGCTTCCCAAGGAAGTGGTGGAATTGCCACCCCTGGAAGTGTTCAAAAAATGTGTGGATATGGACTTGAGGACATGATTTAGTGGTAAAGATTTGGTGGTGGTGCTAAGTTGATGGTGATTAGACTTGATGATCTGGGAGGTCTTTTCCAACCTTAACAATTTTGTGATCTCCATTACTAAATGTGCTGCACAGGCATGGTCCCAGTGTGTACTGCTACTCTGACAGCATCATTGCTTTTGCCTCCTACAAACTATGTCTGAGGTAGTATCTCTGCACTTCAGGGTCCAGGTCAGCCTGCTGCCAGAGATGGGGTACAGTGCAAACACTTGCAGCTGTATGTGAGCTGGCTCTATCTGAGTTACCTCCAGCCAAGGAAAGTTCACTGCAGACCCTAAAAATGTTCTTCAGGGGAAGATGGTCAAGCTGGGTCTGATAAGAGTCAATGTTAAGTCAGAGTGAAGAAACACTCCTGAACCAAAGCTGATACATAGCGGAGAGCTGTTGTGCAGTGCTAGATCTTCACTGCCCATATGTAATCGGATGAGGCCAGTTTGACCCCAAGATGAGGGTGTCTGCAGTTTGACTTCTGCTTTGGAGAATGACAACTTGATGGTATTGCCACTCTTTCAGAGAAGGGAGTATTAAAGTTTTCTAGATACCTAAGCAATATGTAACTTCCTTTCCTTTTCAAAGGAGGACATCTGTTCATGTTTTAAGTTTCCTTTTGGCAGCATTCTTTTTATCCCAGCTCACTGAGGCCTAATCAACCTTATTTTATTACTACATCTTACTATGGTGTTTTGTATAAACTTACTTGCATGGTTACTGTTTTTAAGACTTCTCTTAGAGACAGAATTAATTTTGCATTCTGTTCACTCTCAAAAGTCACTTTTTCTTTTCTAGTAAGGATCAGTCTTGGAGTCTTGGACTGCCCAGTTCCAGACTTTCATATTATGATGGCCTGATTCAGTTGACCTACAAAAATGGCACAGCGTACAACGATGAGAATAAAACACAGCGATCTACTCTTATAACTTTCCTGTGTGACCATGATGCTGGAATAGGTCAGCCTGAATATCAGGTAAGAAGTTCTATATGAAGAAAGGAAGGATCTCCATCCTAAAATACTGAGAAGAATAACTACTAGGTCGGTGCAAGCAGAGCGTTATGTGTGGAAATATCCATTATCTATAAAGCAGACTAAAAGAAATAGTTATTTCTCTTGGTATAGTTGACTCTTGTTGCAGCCATAAAGCTTACCTTGACCAGTGAACCGTAAGCTGTTTGCCTGGATCCAGATTCTTACCTCACTCTTCTCTAGTCCCTGGGCCATGTGATTATTAGTGATTTTGATCATCTTGTATTTCTAGCTGAGAAAAAACCAAACTGGCTGAGAAGTAACAAGTGGTAGGACTGTGTGGCCTGTAACACAGCAGAGAGCAGTTTAACAGAATCAGAGCAGTTTTTTTTTTGCAAGAGCATTTTTGGTGACACAGGGAATGACAAGATGTATAACAGGACAGACCAACACAAATCAGTCTGAGAAAGTATATCCCAAAACCAAGGGGAGATGGCAAGCTTGATGTATAAAGGAGTAGCTATGAGTCGCAAAGTTGTCTGTGTGGAAACCCTCTCTGACCTATTGTGTTCATTTGTAGAAAGAAGATAGCTATACCTACAACTTCAGGTGGTACACTGAACATGCTTGTCCAGAAATTCCACTGGAATGTGTTGTGACTGATCGCAACACCATGGACCAGTATGACTTGTCAAGGTAGGAAAGTGACGTGTCCAGTGTAACTTGGCTATTCTAGTTTGGTGTTCTGGCTGAAGTTGGTTTCCTGTGTAGACAGCACCAGAAGCTTCACCTGTTGTGACAGTCTTGACTGCAAGTGTGTTGAAATCCCTCTAGTATGTTGACTTGCCATCTAGAACGTAAACTGACTTTTTGGGATGGTTTTGCTTATGAAAACATATTACCTTGTCAACTGTGCTCTGTGTCCCAGGAGTATTCTTTCTAATTGTAGCACTTAAAAATGAGGGGGAAAAGTTACTCTGGAATGCCTTAAGGTTGCTCTCTTTCTTGAGACTGAGAAGGCTAGAGAGAGTCTATGAAGAATGTGTGTTCTTAGAGCAGAACTTTCTCTTTCTGCTCAGATTAGCAAAATCTGAGAAGAGAGGTGAAAACTGGTATGCCATGGATAATTCAAGACCAAGTGAGCGCAAGAAGTACTACATAAATGTCTGTCGACCCCTGATTGCTGTCCCAGGATGTGACCGGCGAGCATCTGTCTGTCAGATGGAATACAGGCTTGTTTCTGTGAGTACCCTTTCCATCCCAGCTCAGAGCTGGTTTGCCACAAGTGAGATTGAAACAGACACGAGGGAGATTAAAACAGCCATGTGAATTCAGACTCCTTGTGCAAAGGAATATTCTGTGTACCCATACTGGTTGCATGACCATAGCAGAATGGTAGACCTCCTGTTCACCTCTTCAAAGACCAAAGCTTTAATTTTCACAAGTGTACCAATGTCATGTTTGGCACTCATGACTTTTTGCCCTGTGTTTCAAAGGCAGACAAACTGCATCTCTTCTGTATGAATTGCTGGAGTCTCAGAGACTGCTAGAAATACACATTTCTTTAGGAACAGGCTGTCTTCCTGGAAATTTTGTCATGCTTCTGGCTTGTTTTAGATTCAACTGTGGAAAAAATTTGTTTAAAGAGTCTTTGTTGCCCCCCCACCCTGGTTGTGGAGGTTGTCTGTTAAATACGTGAAACAGAATGGGAGAGAAATGTAGAGGTATCTCTGTACCTTTGTTATCTTCAAAACTCTCAAGATAACTTGTATACAAGACTATTGCCGTAGGTATTTTCTTTTTGGTTGTATCTATTTTTTTAAATGTTGCTGACATGCTTTTCTTTATTTCTAGGCTTCTTTTTCTGAAGTCACCTCTATTAGTAATCTTGGTGTTGCCAGCAAAGAACTAGTAATTGAAAGACCTGGACATGTTTCTCTAACCTATGCAAATGGCTCTGTGTGCATCAATGCTGATGGAAAGACAACTACTTATACCACCACCATCCACTTTGTCTGTTCCAGGGGCACTCTTGTAAGGACAAATGATCTTCCAGTTGTTATTTCATCATAGTAGGTTTCTCATCCTATAACGTGAAGCCACATGAAGATGTGTAGTGTATAGCAGATTTGTGACAAGGGAGACTTCTTGAGGTGTTAAAACAGAGATATAAAAACAAAGCTGACTTAGATGGTAGAGAAGCACATGTCTGAGTATTTTATCATAAACAAGAACTAGATAAAAACTATCAGCTTTGATGGACAATAATATTTCAGACTAGTCCAATTAGCATGAAAAATACATGAGGACTTAAAACTGCAAACATTATGGACCCTCTTAAGAGGAAGAATATTGTAAAGTGTAAAGGCTTAGGTTCTGCATCCTCCATAGATTATTAATTCTAGAATTCTTAAATCTGTAGAGTTTTCAGTGATACAACTCCACATACTGAAGTTTGGACTGAGGGGATTATTAGACTTAAGCTCACGTAGACTTGTTCTTCCTGGTTTTGTGAATCTGCAGGTCTTACTCTTATCACCCACATGATCTTTAGCCTAAGAGGTGTGGTGAAAAATCTGTGACATAGTGTAGTTATGAACTGCTTTGCTTTTGTCTGAAAACAGATATGAAGTGTATATAATTAATATTCCTGTTACCTTGGTACCTCACCTAACAGGCTTATGTTGCTTTACTTTTGCCTTTTTTTTTTTTTTAAATTATGGACTATGTGTTATACGCCAAAACTCTTCAAAGCTTAGACTGAGACAAGATCTAGTTACACATGTCTAGATTAAATATTGAATTTAATCTGAATATTTGGATGTCAGATTCAGTTCTTGGCTACTGCTTGGTGACATGATAAGTGTTTAACTAGACAAAATTTTCAATGATGACCTTCAAAGTAAATCAGAGAGAGGGAAGTTGGGTGGGAATTGTGTGCCTTTGTAGTGAAGTCTTTTAGAAGAACCTGACAGTTTCTCAAACATGAGAAAGTGATAGCTATTACACTTACTGTGGTCTTCCTCTGCAATCTGTTTCCAGAGTAGCAGCCCACGGTTTATAGCTATTCTGGATTGTGTGGCCACCTTCTTATGGGAAACTGAGGCTGCTTGCCCAATCAAGGAAACAAAAGATGATTCTCAGGTGAGAAAGGAGAATGTAAATTGTATTTGTAGTCCCAACGTACTATTTTATTTTTCTAGCACTCTTGGTTGCTGTGTTTAAATGGCTCTTGAAGATAACTAACTAAAGTGAAGTCTTAAGTTGGTCATGATGGAGTCTTGTGATATCTTATTGCTTTATTTTTGAAGTGTTTCTGAAATGTCTAACTTCTGGCCAAAGTATTCAAGTGCTTTCTCTTGAGAACAGTTTACTTGCTTGTCGGGGTACCCTTTGTGGTGATAGAGAGATAGGCCCTGAAGGCCAGAGAGAGAGCTTCTTTCTTGGGCTTGGAGGTGACCCTGGGACTGCATCCAGGTCACCAGGCATGGGCAGAGAGAGGATCGTGAGTTTGTTGCAGAGTGTTGGACCTGTGAGAGGTGATGGTTGTAGTTTGTGACCTTATAGGGTATTGTTTACCTGTTACCATAATAGACAAAATCTGGGCACTACCCGAGGTGATTGGGGGACACTGTAGTGAACATCTTTCCTGTTTATATGATGTTATATCCTGGGTGTGCTGGTATTTAGGGAAATTTTGGCTACGCAATAAACAACTTTGCATCCCCATCTTGTGTGTGGAGTCCATGCCCATGTGTGATCACTGCAATTGCTCTTGTAGTTGAATGTTTCATTCTCTTGCTATGTTGCTTGTAAAACTAAATTTATATGTAAGGATGTGTATTGTCCTTGTTTTGTGCAGATCATCAAATGAGACTTTTCTTTTTTCACACTAAATCCTCAGATTAGCTCAGTTGGTTGGAGCATGGTGCAAATAACACCAAGGTTGAGGGTTTGCTCCCTGTTCGATCCCCATACGAGCCATACATTAAAGAGTTGGACTCAGTGATCCTTGTGGGTCCCTTCCAACGCAGAATATTCTGTGAAATCTACTCAGTTGCTTCTACTTTACAGGTCTCAACATAAACACATTAGTGTGAAGACAGCCCTCAGTTAAAATTTCCTTGCTCTTCTTAGCTAATATGATAGATGCCATCTGTTAAATTCCACTTTGATGTGTTGGTGTGGCTGATGTCAGTGGACAAAAATAATTGAATAAATATACAAAAGAATTGAATGAAGCTACTGCCAGAGAGCTGTATTCTGGTATGCAGGCTAGGAATATTTCTAAATCACTACTTTGGCTGTTGAAACAAGTTAGATGTAAGACCTAAACAGAAGAAATGTAGAAGGAGAAAATAATTCAGTTGTAATTTTTTTTTTCCAGTCCTGCTCTGTGCGAGATCCGAACACTGGCTTTCTGTTCAACCTGCAGCCATTAGCTTCTGAGGGAGGCTATACGGCTACTGGTAATGGGAAGAATTTCGCGGTAAGGATTTCGACTGTACAGTCTGTTGTTTATGAGCACTTTAGTTGCATTTTTTTGTCTTGCTTAGTGATCTAGGGGAGCTTTCACTCAGTCCTCTTAGGAAGTAGGAGTTGGCAGGAAAGCACTGTGATTGAGAGAAGGGATGAAAGATAACTTCATTCATCTTAGATGGTCTTCTGGTTCTTGGTGAACATAAGGTTGCCACGCTTTTGAGGCTATCTTTTTGAGATGATTTTCCCCTTATGGACTGTTGTGTACTACCAATTTACCAGCTGATTCTGAAGAAATTGACAGGGAAAGCCTAGAAAGGGATTAATCTGTCCATATCAATGTTTTTAATGTAATCTGCATGTGTCAGTAGTCCTAGGCTGTCACAGATAATACTGTAGTGGTATCTTAGGCCAAGAATAAACTTGCTGAACCACATCCTGTACTTCTACTGGGGAGAATTTGTGGACCCTGTAATCCAAAGATTGAGGATACTGTTACTGTATTATAGTTGAAATGTCTGTCGTTTCCTGACTGCAAAACAACCATGTTGTTTGAAATAGTTCTTGACAAGGGAGTTTTACTGATGTAGAAATGGCTATGTGGACCTTGTTTTTCTGATGCAATTAATATTATGTGCATCTACATGTTTTCAAAACTTCTAGCTAAACATTTGTGAACGCTTGCCATATTGTGGTAAAATCAATGGCAAAACAGCTGCTGGGTGTGAAAGAGAAAATCTGACACCTGTGAGGCGGGTGGAATTGGACAAAACCCTCTCTCTATCCAGTGAAGGGTTTCTCACTCTTACCTACAGAGGTCCTCTTCGTGTGGAATCAGGTGAGTTTAGGAAATACACAGTGGAAATGGATGCTTATATTGTAAACGCTTAGCGTGAGTGGTCTTCATTCCTTATTTTGTTCATGTACTGAAGTCTGTCTGGCTTGGTATTAATTACTTAAACAAACTGGCTCATATGGAAATTTCAGGAAGAAATAAAGTTACACAGAATGGTAAAGGCTCAGTTTTCAGTAATACATGTGCATTTCAAAACTCTAGGAAAGTGACTCAATACAGTATAGGGTTTTTTCCTCAGCAGATGAAAAATACTGGTCCTTGCATGGAGAAATGGATAGTCAAATTGGGAAAACAAATAAAATTAACTCTGGCTCTTTTTCTAAGTGAAGTAATAGCTTTTATCTTCAGTTTCATGGATAGTGCTCTCTAAAGTTGTTTCATAACTGAAAGGTCAGTTTTCAGTAAGCTTATACTGTCCTGTATGGAATTTTTTGAATTAGTGCTCTAATACTTCGTGTACACCTACTTTAAGAATTTAAGTCTGTTTTGCAGATAAAATGAATCAAAAATGTGTATCTAGTTTTTTATATTACGTGCTCTCCACTTATACTGAAACTGAGCTTCACAGAAAGGAATATGACATTTTAACAACAAAAGGCTTTGGGAAAACTGGGTTTTGGATTCAGAATCCTCAGATGCTTCTGCATGCCTATCCTCTGTACAAATTGCTGGGGTGATACCTCTTATTTTCTCAGTTGTGACATTTTTGTACCTAATATGTAACAGTGATTGTGCTCTTATGTATTTTGCTTTGAGAGGTTCTACACTTTTTATAACACTACTAAGCATTTTGATGACAAATACTACTGCATGATATAATTCTGTCACTTCTTGAGGACTCAACAGAGCTTAAAATATACTGCTTTGATAGGATCAGTATTATTTGTTCTGCAGTCATTACACTGAACTTCTTACAAACAAGCAGAACCCCCAAACCCAAAACTTTGTATGATGTAATTTAAAAACAGCTGTTAGCACTGGTGATATTTTAAGCTTTCCTGTTTCTTCGCATATGTCAAAGAACATAGGGAACACAGGTCAGTGAAGGTAATTATGTTCTTGAAATGTGTCAAGGCATTTTGGTCTCTTATTTGTAGAGGTAGTTGTGGCTCCTGGGCAATTTTTCATAGCTCTCTAAAGAAGGTTTGTACATTTACAGCTAAGACCCATAAGCAGTTAGGTAGTGTTATCCTTGAAGCAGTTAGTAATAAGAAACTGTTAAAAATTTCTGAAGTCAAGTATTAGCTCGAACTTAAATTCAAATGTTCCAAACAGAACCATCAGCAGATAAATGTTTGTTTTACAGGAACATCAGACATGTTCAGTGTGACTTTCATTTGTAATGATTCGTATCCTGGAGAACTTAAGTTTGTGCGTGAGGAGATAAACACAGTGCTGGATGTCCATGATACTTTTTTTGAGTTTCACACAGCTCTGGCTTGTGCTCCTGCTCCTGTAGACTGTCAGGTTACAGGTAAGTACCTGGAATTTGAGTGGACTCTGTCCTGTGTTAGAAGGATTAACTGAACTGCAAACTTAGGCTCAGTGGAGGGCTTTAAGAATACCTATTGTGAAGACATTTGTAAGACTTAAAATATTTATAGAAGTTGTAGGGTGGGAGAGGAGGCAAATTGAAGCAGGCTTAACTTACACAAACAGGGAAAGAAGCTAATTTAAAACACTGTGGTATACACAAGAAAGCTGATAATTACTTTGAAAACTAAGTAATCCTTATTGTGACTGATGCTGTTTCAGCCCAACTCTGAAGCAAATGAGTTAATTTAGTATTGACATCTCTAAAAATGCACCTGTGAATTGTGGAGAAGTTACATTTGGGAAGTAACTGTCAAGGGAAGGATGTTCTGCATTTGGCATAGTGATGTTTTTGTGGCAACAGTACATTCTCGTAATACATATCTAATGTGACTCTGAAAATTATTTTGAATTGTGTATTCGTCAGTGAAACTGGTATCATTTCAAACCCAGTTCTGCTGTAAGTTCACTCAGCTTACTGCATTTCTTCCAGATGCTGCTGGCAATGAGTATGACTTAAGTGACTTGAGCAAAGAGGGTGAGCCATGGGTTGCTATAGACACTTCAAAGGAAGCAAAAAAGCGAACATTTTTCTTGAATGTCTGCAAGCCCTTGCCCTATGTGACTGGATGTCCTGGTAAGCCAAGTGGCAAGCACTTCTTAACTTGTGGCTTCTGATGCAAGACCTTATAGTCAGAATGATGTTCCTGGGTATTTTAATAGGATTCATTGACTCCTGTCCATTTAATCACAGAAATAGCACGGACGTGGGTGACATATGTCGGGAGTATTAATAAACAGACTTTTGCAAACTGGGAGCAGTCTTAATGCTTATCAGGACTCTTGCATTGAGATGTATGCAAATGCATTTGGGAAAATTGCACTGAGGGCAGTATTACCAGGATCTGTGATTTCATTATTATTTTTTAAAGAAGATAGGAAAGTGTCATAGTTTAACCCCAGCCGGCAATCAAGCCCCATGCAGCTGCTTGCTTACTTCCCCACCAGCAGGACTGGGGAGAAAATCAGAATGGTGAAGGTGAGAACTTGCAGTTTCAGGTAAAGACAGTTTAATGGGCAAAGCATAAGCTGGGCATACAAGCAAAGCAAAACAAGGCATTAATCCCCTGCTTCCCATGGGCAGGCAGGTGTTCAGCCATCTCCAGAAGGGCAGGGCCCCATCATGTGCAACAGTGACTTCAGAAGACAAACACCATCATTCCAAATATCCCCCTTCCTCCTTCTTCCCCCCAATTTATATACTGAGCCTGACGTCATATGGTCTGGAATATTCCATTGGTCAGTTTGGGTCACCTGTCCCCACTGTGTCTCCTCCCAGCCTCCTGTGCACCCCCACCCCCTTGCCAGTGTGGCAGTATGAAAGCAGAAAAGGCTTTGGCTCTGTGTGAGCCGTGCTCAGCAATAACAAAAACATCTCTGTATTATCAACACTGTGTTCAGCACAAATCCAAAACACAGCCCCATATTCACCACTGTGAAGAAAATTAACTCTACCCAGCTGAAACTAGTATGGAAAGTCAAATGTTGTTGAAGCCTCCTGAATGAATGAAGCCAGAATGAGAAGCTTATGCCATGTCTTAGTGCAGTTCTAGCCAGTTTAATGTATTTAACACTACTGTAGTCTTTTACAAGTCTGTGGAACCAGATAAATTAGTGCAGTTTGAAAGATTTCAGTGTATGCAGGACAGTAACCTGTTCTGTTCCTCAAAGGCTTTAGGTACACAATGTCTCTTTATTTGTGAATGTGTGTGTGTTGTGTTCTGCTTTAGGAGTTTGAGACAGTTTACTTCGAAGCTCTCTTAAAGCTACCCTGTCATATTATTTTACAGTAATTTTAACTCTAGTTGTCAAAGCTTTGAACTAAAACCCAGGTCTTTTCCTGTAGGTGGTGCCATAGGATCTTGTGTGAAATACGCTGATAAAAGCAAGAACCTTGGAGTCATTCAAATAAACCCCCAGGCTGCTACTGATGGGTCGTTAAGCATTACCTACTTGAATGGTGACACATGCAAAGATAATCAGCGTTATTCTACACGTATAATCTTCCAGTGCGATCAAACAACGGTAATTTTCTGTTCTAATTGCTGTTAATGAGGATTTTAGTGCTGGTAACAGAATAGACCGTGTTTACTCCTCTTAAAATGGAGAGACTGGTTCTAAAAAGTAAAAATATACATACCGGGTTTTTCCTTCTCTCTTCTTAATAAAGCTGTCTGCTTTACTGAACGTGTAGAACACAGCAGTGAGCTATCGGAATCCTGTGAGCCACCAAAAGCAGCTCTTGGCTGAACAGGAGTACTGGAATTTGATAGTGGAGATCTTAGACTGTGCAATTGCAGAAAAAAAAAAAAGCCATGCATGTATGTTTTGAGACTTGCAGTGTAATTGTTAGCAAGCTTACTTCATATGGCTCTTTTCTGCAGGGATCACCAGTGTTGGAGCAAGAGAATGACTGTGAGTTCGTCTTTGTTTGGAGGACGTTGGCAGCATGTCCTGTTCACAAAGCAGAAGGTAAGTGTAGTTATTTGAGCTTTAAAGTATCAACCAAACTGTACAAGTAGTAAATACTTATGAAGCTATGTTGGTTTCTTGCCCTGTGAATCTTTCTGTAAAAAGTGTTGGCTTGTGGAGGGATGTCTATTCTGAGCTTTAAACTAACTACAAATCCTATATATTGTTAGAAGTGCAAGTTAGGATGACAGGCAAATGTACTTGCCTATCTAGGGAAAGAAGATAGTATGATAATGCTGTTTTAAGAAAGCATTGTATTACTTTGTTAAATCACAAGCAGACTTGCTAGTAAATACTAAAGCATCAGGTTTCATGAGAACGGAGTTGATTCTATACCTGGCAAGTCATTCCCTTGTCCCTCACTAAAGACTGGAAGCAAGGCTTTAAACTTGGCCCTTGTTAAACAGTGGGGGAGAGACCAGTGGGAGAGTCTCAGTTTGCATTTGACTCCAGGATGTGCAACAAGGAATCACAAGTTCTAGTTCTGGTACTTGATTGTCTCTTAGATGGAAGGTTAAGTGTGTAGGCATCTTCTTTGCCTTTGCAGGCTGTTTTTTTGCATCTTGTAGATAATTCCTTATAGAACATCTGGACTTCCTGTAAAGGATCCATCGCAATGGTCCTGGACATTGTTGAAACTGCCAGTGATCTCACGTGGCATGAGGAATGTTCACAGACTACTGCTCTGTAGCACGTAATTACTGTGCAGGACACTGGTGACTGAATTGTGGTTTTGAAGGGAGGAAAACTGATGTCTTTAGCTTGGTACCAACTTGTATGATTGAGAAGAGCATAACGTTCATGTGATACAATCTGATGGTTTTTTTAAAAGCTTCAGAATATTTAGTAAAGGGTCACTTTAAAACTGAGGACTTGATCAACAGCAAAGTCACTGACATATATCAGCTAACGAGACTCATGAAATGAGAATTTTCCTAAACCTTCTTTCATATACATCTTTGTAGGTTTGTAAGCTGGAGTAAATATTTCCTATGACCGATTATTTTCTTAAGTCAGCAAACTTCAGAGCTGTTAAAAGAAGATACAAGACTGACATCTCGGGCACCTTTTGCTTTGATCTTGTGACCTTGCTGTTCTTTCCAGATAATTAAGCAAGTTCTGGACTTAGTGTCTCTGATTCTGTATTTAACCTTCAGCACAGCTGAAGGAAGCACTTGAGACCACTCTGAGGTAGTTTTTGAACTACAGTGTGACTTTTGCATCTTGCTTTGGTGACAGTTATAAAAGAAATGTGCCATTTATACATAGTCATATAGTTCTAGGTATTGGTGACTTCACGAAATGAGTTGCTTAGCTGAACTAAGATGGTTCTTCAGTGTTGCTGTCCTAAAGTAGCTACTCATTTTTGTGGCCTTATTTGTCCAGTAAGCCTTAATTGTCCCCAGTGTATTTGGCAAGTTGTATTTTAAATTCTTAACTTCTCTTTAAAGGAAAGGATTGCCAGGTGAAAGATCCAAGGTATGGTCACATTTTTGACCTGAAGCCACTTTCCAATAAAGACGTAAAAGTGAGTGCAGATGAGTATGACTACTACTTCAGAGTTTGCGGAGAAATAACAGAACCTTGCGGCGCAGCGGGTCACCGTGCTGCAGAGGGTCACAGTGTTGCATCCTGTCAAGTAAAGAAGGACGGCACTTTCAGAAAAGTAGCAGGTACTGCACTTACCAAAACAAACCTGGGGAACGGGAAGATTAGCCAGGGCATAATAGAAGAAGGGTTCTTGCTAATCTTATACATCTGATGAGATAAAGCACCTCACCACTTCTGCTCAGTGTGCAGATAAAATGTCATACTTGTAGTTACCTTGACACTCAGTTATGAATGAGCTCAACCTTACTGGTACTGGAGTAGCAGTTGCTCAATAACTAAACTGCAATTGTTTTAGAGCAAGATTGAGGTCTGTCTATCAATTCTTTAATTGTGCATGTTACTGCTGTTTGTGTGACCCTGTTGCCAGAGGCATTACTGCAGTTGTGTGTTTATTGTAGCTGTTGACTTTTCTCAACTCTTTGCTTCTAGGCTTACGTACAGACAAACTGACTTTCAAAAATGGTTTAATAATGATTAATTACACCAGTGGAGAAAAATGTCATAAAATATATGAACGATCAACTGCCATATTATTCTATTGTGACAAGATTGAATCTGAGGTTAGTTTCAAAACATGCTTCCTGTACATACTGTCTTCCAGAGTTGCCCTCTTTTTTTTAAAGTATGGAAGGGTAGGGTGAAGAACATGAACATGCCTAATCATTGACAGGTTAGACAGGCAATTCAAAGGTCCTGTGAGGGGACAAAAAAATGAAGAATGTTTTGAATTTCCTATTTATGGATGGTACCTTTATCATTGCCCAGGAAAATCAGGGCATGTTGTTCCTTTAAGGGACATCTATCATTACCAAAGCTCTTGGAGAAGTTAGGAAGGGATGTTCTTCCATAAATAACAGCTGTTTCTTTGTAAGAAATAAAAGGTAGAAGGTTTAATGTGCAGCAAAGCAGGTATTACATGGCCAGACTAAAATTAGCTGGTTACTTGCTTTTAGTATCTGTCTGTATTTGTGCTTCTCTTCCTGTAGTTAAACAATGGTGTCTAGAATTACTTTTGCTCTTCTTATTTCATGGGGGAGGCAACAATTCCTAATGGCTGCCCTTTTATCAGAAGTGTGCATGTGGATAAACTCAGGTTTGGGAGAAGCCATGCTTGTCAGCTGGTCAGAGGCATAGTGTGGCTCTAAGATAATATATATGGATCTTCCTGAAGCACGACTGAGACATTTCAGTTTCAACATGTCTAATTGAGAAAGCAAATTACTTTTGTATTGTGTTCTTTCAGCCTGTATTTTTGAAGGAAACTCCAGACTGCACCTACATGTTTGAATGGCATACTCCGTATGCTTGCCCACCTCTTAAGTCTACTGAGTGCTCCTACAAGTAAGTTGTTTCCACAGAACTAAAATGGAGCTGTATGTTGAGAGAGACAAATTCAGCCTTCTTGCAATTCAGTGCAACACTGCTCCTTTAGCTATTGTGTTTTGACCAACTGGTGTAGCATTCAATGCCAATGCGTAATATTTTAAATAACATTTGCAACCTGTGCTTCTGAAAACTAATTTTGTTGAAAAAAAAAATGCTTTGACATTCTTCTGGGGAATAATAAAAGGGAACTGTTTGCTGTGTATTTATTGATGGGTGAATGCTGAGTGTGTTAGGTTGTTGCAAGTGTCTAGTTATTATTTAACAATAGCTAATTTGAGCAAGACTACAATTGTCTGTTTGAAACTTCCACCAAACAATGCTTCAGGAAAAATGTCATTTATATCTGTCACAACCAAGTATTAGCTCATTAAGATTGGGTTAGTGGGGTCAAATGTGGCTAATAATTGGCCCAGAGTTTGAACATCTGGCCTCATTATAGGTCACTACCCTAAGGTAAAACAGTGCACTGTAACTGCGTGTGTGCATGCCATGCGCTGAAAGCCAACATGGTTGAATTAAAAGTTGGAATTACTCTTGCATTGGCTGAGAGCTGTTTGCATGTGGACAGTTTCTTTGGGGATAGCTGGTGCAGTGATACATCTCTCTACTGAATTTGAAATTTCTGGGGAGCACTGGGTCCAATGCAGGCTTCTTTTCCAGTGTAATACTGTGCTTAGAGTTATCAGGTTAAAATTAATGTAGTACCTTAAGAATTGCAACTTTAAAATACTTAGTTATTTTACGTGCCTTTAATCTTCTGTACAGGGATGATGAAGGAAACTTCTATGACTTTTCATCCCTGACGCGACATAGAGAGAACTGGGAGGCAATTGCTATATCTGCTGCTACCCAGAAATACTATATTAATGTCTGCAAGCCCTTAGTACCATACAGTGCTACACGTAAGTGCAAAATAAAGATATGTTCTTCCTGTAACTAGGGAAGGCAAGTGGTAGGACAGTACTGCTGGCGGCTGTTCTGAGTGAGAAAAATCACAAAGCAAAGTATGTGGAGACAGCGGTGTGATTTCATCACCAGAGGGAAAGGTAGATTGTGGGCCTGATTTCCATCTTAGTGGGTGAGATTCACTAGCAGCTCTTACCTTCTCTTGATAATTTCGTCGCTCTGGCTCTTCTGTCCTTATTCAAAGTATGCTGTAGCTCTTAAAGATTAAAATAATCAGTTCAGAATTTCTCTGTGGCATCTTCTGATTGACTCTATGTTTTGTGCAGTGCAAGGCCAGACTGTAGCCTTCGTCTCTGTAGCAGTCTACTTCCACTGTGGTAGCTGCCACTACTTTTTGCATGACCTTAAGTGAAGTGAGACGATTGCTGCTAGTTGTGATTTTTGGGGAAAATATACCCCAGTGAGTATGGTTTGGGCAATGGCTTGGAGATAGATCAGCCATGATATACCTGAAAGTGGAGTAGTGGAGTTTTATTCCAGGCAAGTACACCTTACTAACATTTGGAGTGATAATGCAGTTTTTGTTTATTTGTATAGGTTCCTGCCCTTCTGATGCTGCTGCCTCCCTCATTGAGGGTACAAAATGTACCAGTCTTGGGGAAGTTGCTGATGGTCCTCGTTGGGAAAATGTCACTTCTATCCTGAAATACATTAATGGAGATCAGTGTCCAGATAAAATGCGGAAAAAAACAACAGTATTGCGCCTCAAGTGTGATGAAAGCAAAATTGTAAGTGGGTTCCTTCTGCTGGGATTTTACGTGTCCATGCAAGCAGGTGGACTTACAAGTACTTCTATTTTAGACGCTGAGCAGTTTTTAAGAGATCATTTTGTACAGTCTGTTAGCACAAATTTCGTCATCTATAATAGCTTCAGATCGTCTGCTTACATCTTGGAGATGAATGTAGTGCAGGTTGGGAAGTGTTTCAATTAGTAAATAATGCTCTTGGCTGTGTAGTTTTTAATGCTTGCACATCTGTATGCCTTGCCATTAAGTACTCTTCCATTTGATGAGATTTGAATCGCCTTTTGGATTTTCTGTTGGCCTAGGCTACCTTTAGCTCTCCTCTCATTAATTTTATTTCTCCTGGTAGTGGTTCTGTACTGTTGTGTATTTGAAATAATCACAGTAAAATACTCTGACTTTGGATAAATTCACTGGACCATGATGATGTGTTAGTTTCTAGGACTGGTGTGTTTGAATTGAGCTCAGCTACAGGCTGCAGGGGTAAACCTGTTGGTATGGACTCCTACACTGTCACTCTATAGAGATGTCACTCTCTCCACTGTTTTGTGTTTAGGAATCAAGGCCAGAACTTATAACTGCCATTGAAGACTGTGAATATACCTTCTTATGGTTCACTGCTGCTGCATGTCCTCTGAAAAGCAATGTGCAAAATGACTGTCGGGTAACCAATCCTGCAACAGGTAAGGAGGAGGCCTCAGGATTTTGAATGTGGAAGAGGCTGCTGGAAGCAGCACTACTGTGTTTGTGTTCTTGGGGGACTTTGTTAGAAAAGGGCAGTGTGACACATCCTCTGGATAGTGACTAACAAGCTTACTGACAGTAGAAATATCTTGTACTGCAATATCCCTTGGAACATAAATAGTCTATAGTTCAGAACTAGTTTTTCCTCTGTTAATGTGAATAAGTAACTGTTTTCCTTTCTAAGCTGGCAGGCAAAAAGGGTCTGGTTAACCTTTCTACTAAATCAAGTTCCTGAAGGCTTATAATACAAAGAAATGTCTTGGTTTTGAATCTGAAAAAGAGATTAAGTTGTTCCCTGATCTCTCTATAGGCCACCTCTTCGATTTGACATCATTAAAGCGAGAGTCTGGCTATACCATCAGTGATTCACACAACAAAATAATTGAGTTGAATGTTTGTGCTGAAGTTAAGAGTTCATGTGCTAATGAAGCTGGTAAGCATCTTACCCTCTCTGGTACTGTAATCATTGACTGTAGGGTAGCCAAAAGAAATGCTTATGCTCAAGTTTACAGTAAAATGTGGTGTTTTACTGCAAATGCAGAAGGAGTGAAGGGAACAGCTGTGTGGCTGTATTGACTAGCAGAAGAACCTAACTCTGTTTTAGGAAATGAAGCCATATATTTCTACCAAACACCATTTGCATGGACTCACTTCAAGTCCCGGTCCCTTTAGTTCCTAATGAATGGGTATTTTTTTGGACATGAGGGCGGGAATGTAGGTGCTTCCCCTGCACGTCTTTAATGCTCTGAAAACGGAGACATTACAAGCTTCCAGCTAGAGTGAACTGTATGGTGATGTATTGCTGTAATGCATCCGCACTGGGCTTTGTGTCTGCACTTCAAACCTTTGCCAGTCCTCTTTCTAGCTTTCTGTTTTGATGTGGGTGCTTGTGAAACATCAGTAGAAGTCAACTTTCTGCTTAATTAACTGGTTTTTAAGCTGCTTAATTGCAGGTTGAATTACTAGCTCTTTTGTCAAAGTGGATATGAAATAATGCTTAAGCATCTTAGATGCTAAAATAGGAATATTGCTTGTTGTGAAAATTATTTTTGTGTAGTTAGAAGAAAACATTGGATTGATTTGTTTTTTAAGAGGCATCTTAATAAAATTACATATAACGTGTCTGACATTTTGTGTTAATCACTTGGTTTTCAGAGAAGCAATAACCAAACACTGCTCTGTGGTTGCTTAAGCATGTAGAGATGCAGTACATTCAGCTGGTTGATGAAGTACTAAAGGCAATATTTGGTCTTTGTATCAGTGCAGTTCAGCTCAGTTTAACGGCAGCTCTGGATGGTGTGGCAAAGCCTATTCTTCTTAGGAAAATTAAAGTGATGTTAAAATCTTAAGTTTCCTGCTGCTTATATTGTATGGTGCAATTTTTCAGGGCAGTTGCATCAGACTTCATCTGTTTTCTTTATTTTTCTTTTTTTACTTTAGCTGTCTGCATCACAGGTGGCCGAAAACCAATAAATGCTGGAAAACAGAGTAAAACTTTAAGTTATGAAGATCAAGTGTTAAAGCTTGTCTATGAAGATGGAGATCCTTGCCCTGCAGACCCTGCACTGAGGCATAAAAGCTATTTTAGCTTTGTATGCAAGTCTGAAGCTGGAGATGAGAGCCGGCCTGTTCTTGTGTCTTTTGACGGGCAGACATGCACTAGTTACTTCTCTTGGCATACTTCCTTGGCTTGTGAAGAAGAGGTGAGAATCACTTTTTCAGAAAACACTTATGGGACTTAAAATTTCTGCAGGAGATTAGATATAATAGCAGTATATTTTAAATTCTTTGGGGGAAAGGTTTTTTCCTGTAGTACAGAACCCAAATTCATACAGGAGTTCTTGAATGCTTTCCATACTGGCATTTTCAACAGGGATGAGCAATACTTGACAAACTCCTGGTTCGTGTGTTGAGCCAAGTTAAAACTTCTAACACTTGAGAGTAACCCGTTTGTGGAACCTACTTAGCTGCTTTTCTGTACAGTTCAAATAGAAGCCATAGAGTGTCATGTTGGGAAGTGATGGTTAAGATACTCCCGTGCTTGAGGATGGATAGCATCTCTGTGCATGGGGGTAGTCTTTGTTTCTAGGCAAGTGACTAGAGGCCAGGGAAGTGCATGATCAGTTTGCTCAGTGCAAAACCTGATAAACCTTGATGGCATGACTTTAGAATCTGCTTCCGATGTACAACGCATGCTGTAGCATCATCATTTGGTCAGTTTAGTTGAACTGGTGCTGCAGACAATGCTTTGAAGTGGTCTGTAGTTAATTTTTGCTGATTAAAAATGACCAGTAGTGGTGGGTGCATGGAGTAAAAGGCAGCACTAGGAATAGAAGGCTAAATGAACTACTGGATGAATTTAGATCCTTTTTTAATACCTGAACATTTCCTTTTGTGAATCTGCCTAATCATTCTTTTTGCTGCTTTGATTACCTCTAGTATGACCATCATTCCCTGCAATAAGTTGTTTTTCCTCCTCATCACTCTTTCAATACTACAATAGCTCTCACTTCCACTTAGGAAAACACCTTCCAGTTTTTCTTTTCCCAGCAGGAACTGTCACATGTCCCCTCCGTCAGCTACACACAGTTCTGGTTTCCCCTTCAGTAGTATGTAGTGCTGCAATACAAATCAACAATACCCACCCGCACTGTGTTTTCTAGCCTATTAGTTCCCTGTGGTGATCCTTAGTGCACTTCTGATCACTTTTCCACAGTGACCCAAGCTATTTCAGTATGATGATATATCTGGGTAGCAGCAATGATTATTTGTCCTGAAATTAAATGGCAATTTTGTTAGTTGCTCCTTACCCAATATCTAAACAAGAATAGATTTCTCAAATTCCGCATAGACTGTCAGTAGGTTTATGCACGTTAGGAGTGTACGAAATTGGTTCTGAGGAAATGTAGTACTCAAGCCATCAACTTGCAATACACTAACTTTACATTGTTATAACGTTGTTACAACCAAGCTTGTTTGTTGGAGGTGGTCCAATGATGTGTGGGAGATGAGGAGAGGAAGGGATGAGGCCTGATCTTACAAAGTCATAGTGACTACATATGCAGGAGTTTGTGTGCCAGAGCTTTGTGTTGGTATTGTTGTGATAGAGACTCCATTCCATGAGAATGTTTAAATTATCAAGGTTTTTCATATGCTGCTTGTAGGTGTTTAGTATCTGTAGACAAGCAAAAATTATAATAAATGCTGCTTTACTTATATTTGAAACTTTTGAATGTAGCCATGCTTCTGGCCCCAAGAAGGATAAGATGTTTGTCAATGAATCAAAGCAAGTAATAAAACAATAAGAGCAATAAATGTACCTTCTTGTAGGTGAAGTGCTCAGTAATGAATGGCAGTTCCATTATTGACCTGTCTCCTCTGATCCATCGCACTGGGTATTATGAGGCATTTGTAGATGAAGATGTTACAGATGTTTCTCCAGACTTCTACATCAACATTTGTGAGCCTCTCAATCCTATCAAAGATGTCAGCTGCCCACCTGGAGCAGCTGTTTGCATGGTTCCTGTTAATGAATCGCCAATAGTAAGTACTATGCTGGGAATCACTGAAGTGTGCATTTCCCAATAGCTTAATATAGTACCCCTGTCTAGAGACCCTATTTGAACCAGAGGCCTGACAACGGATTGAAGAAATGGAATGCAGAATTAAAATCTCCTCTGCAAAGTTGCCTTTTATTGTTTTTCCCTCTGAAGAAGTATTTTCCTATTCTGAACCGCAGTGATTTTTTTGGATGTCAGAAGATTCAGTACAGTGATAAATATGAAAAATTGCTGCAGAGAATTTTTTTTCATGTAGTGAAGAAAAAGTTCTGTGTCCCGAAGTGCTGTGTGCCAAATATGGTCACTGGGAAGCAGAATGTCTTAGCCATTCTGTGGCTTAATTAATCTTGTTATGGCCTGTTCCAATTGGAAGCAGTCTAGATACTAGCATGCTTCAAAATGCACTTTAGGTCTTTCATGTAAGAACTTGACAGCCGCATAAATAGCGAGCCTGTTACAGTGGATTCATTAACCTGTCTGTGTTATTACCTTGAGAGATCTAGGCTTTTGCTTTAGAGGACTTGTTTGCAAGCTCTAGAAGATAGACATAAAAAGCTGAGGTTGTTTTCTGTTAATTTCCATATTAATCTAGGGACCTTACTCTATTGTTAATGCTATTTTTAAGCGGTGTGTTGGTAATTTGGCACATTGATGTAAATAAGAATCTACTTCGAAGATGCAGAACCTCCCTGGCTTTTGTCAAGCTTAGTCAAAAACTGTTTTGAGTTGCTCAACTTGTGTTTTGTTAGGATTGAAATGTAATGGCTGTTCTTTGCATACAGAATGCAGTTTTCGAAAGTGCAATAGTTGTGCTCCTGTGTAAACCAAACAGATGAATCTGATCTGAAGCCCTGGGCTGATCTGGAACCTAGGTGTGTCCTGTACTTCTATTAATACATATTTTTGCTTGTGTAGGATATTGGTCGTGTTACTGAACCTCCCCAGTTCAATAAGGCAGCAAATGAAGTTTACATCACTTACAACAGCACTACTCCTTGTCAGATAAGCAACAGATTGAACTATACTTCTGTTATTGTATTTCACTGCAGCCAAGGGACTAGTCTGGTAAGATATCTATTAAAGTTATGCTGATACTGGAGTGTAATGGAAAGTGGGTAGTAACCAGTGTTAGCTGTGTTAAAAACTAAGTCAAGGATTTGTTTCTAGAATGTATGGATGGACTTGTTTCAAGAAGAAGTGTCATATTTGTATTCTTAACTGGCTAAAATTTTATTGACTGCATGAACTTTAAGCTTGAGAGTAACAGGTTCTGATGATTTGAAGGATCAGATTCCATGGAAGTAATATAATGCTAACTTACTGCTGACATTGAACTTAATGCTGTATTGCACCTTGTTTAGATCCTAAAGTTTGTACTTGTACCTCAAGCTAACACAAGAACCAGTGTAACTGTACAGGTATTACTGTGAAGTGTTCTCCCTATGCTGTAGCGTTTTTCATAATCACACACAACCTAAAAAATTTGCATTTAGTTGCTTACGTTTTTATTTTGTGTCAACACCTGAACACTAAATTGAGTTTGCATGGTAATGTGAATCTAACACTTCTTGAATTTTTTTAATACTTCAGCAATCTGTAGGGAAGCACATAGATATGATGTTTGTCAAACTAGAGCTTGCTGAAGGTCATGAAACCGTTTTCCATCAACACAGGGCATGAGCTGAAACTTGAGGCAGCTCTGAATATTACACAGACCATACTAATACTTTAGTTTAAAACATGATAAAGTAAACAGTATTCTCTAATCCCTGACTCAGTGAAATTTCTTAATGTTCTCTGCTATCAAGAAGTACAGCTCTCACACTTCGGCTGCTTGCAGCTGAGCTGAACATCAAAATCTCAACCCTAATTAAGGAGAAAGCTTGTGTACCTTGATTGTTTTCTGGAGCTAGGTAGAATGCACTTCCCTTCTAAGTTTTTTTTGTACTGGTTATAATACGGTGTTTGTCTTGCAATCAATGAAGTCTAGTCATGGTAGAAACTGAGGTTAACTATTGGGGAAGGGGGGAAATGCAGAGACAACAACAAACTCCAAAAATTAAACGTGTCTTCATGTGTTCTTTGGTAACAGGGTAAGCCAAAGATGATAAGGAAAGTTGATTGCACTTTTGTGTTTGAGTGGGAAACTCCAGTTGTGTGTCCTGATAAAGTGAAAACTTTAGGCTGCTCTGTGATTGATGAACAGCTACACTATACTTTTAACCTGACCAGCCTTTCTGGACGATCATTTGAGGTAATGCCTTCTGGTGGTGTGACATTTATTTATTTGTTTGTTTGTTCACTTACTTGTTTGTTTATTTACTTATTTATTTATAATTGCCTATTGCTAGCAACATTTTAAAACTGCAGGAAGGGTTTGTTTTAAGCATTCTGGGGTGTGAGAAAAGGCCGAAATGTGCTGTGGTCAGTATCAATACTTGTTTGGCTTCTGGCAGAGGAAATAATATTAGAGGGTATAACATTTTAATGTTTTTGAGAGTGAATTTAATGGACACAGTGATGGGTAAAGAATGAGAAATCTTCGCCTTTGACAGAGTCTTGAATGAGAGAGCAAGTCTGCTGAACAGATTTTGTCTGTGGTCCTGTGTGCTTTATCTGCAGTTTTGTCGTATTAAGAAAGGTCAGACTTGCAAAATTAGTTATCTTTTCCTCCTGCATAATGCAAGTGCTGTCTGAGACTTGTTTTATGAAGCTCTTGTGTGATTTTTTTTTAAGTATTGACTCCAGACTTGCTGTGATGCTTCTGATTTTCTACACAGGTATTTTCTGGATCCAACAATTACCACGTTGGTGTGTGCAGTGTAGGCTTGCCCCAGGGAAAATGCAGAGATGGGGCAGTGTGTCTGACATCCAAAAGTGGAGTGTCATCTTTTGGAAACGTAAAGGAAATGAGAATGGACTACAGCCACCAGGATGAAAAAGTCATCTTGCAGTATACAGGAGGTGATCGCTGCCCTCCAGGTGAGATCAGAGCAGACCCATTCTTTATGTTCAAAACTTGCCAGGATATTTTCCCTTACAATATGAGGTTTTGTTGTGACAGGAGGAAGCAAGATGGATTTTCCATATAGCAGTAGAAACATGTAGTTTCGCTAAATCACAAGCGTCACACTAATCTGCAAGATCAATGTGTATCTCCCTAGAAGAGACAGTGCAACTTTTCTATAGGGATGATTGTAGCTAACTGTGTGCTACAGCTAGTTTTCCAATTGGGTTTAAATTCAATGTTTCAGTATTTCTGTTGTCTGTCACTGACCTTTCTTTAAGAAGAGATATTGTATTGAAGTACAGGCTTTGAATAAGGTTCCAAATATGGATACACCTGCTATTCTACGGTGTGTAGTTAAGAGATTATACCTTTCCTTCTCAGTGACTGAAAAAGGAGAGCTCTGTGTATTGCCCTTCAAGTACAAAGGGAAGACCTATGAGGAATGTATTACAGAAGGGAAGAGCAAGCCGTGGTGTGCTACAACTGAAAACTACCAGGGAGATGAAAAGTGGGGATTCTGTAGTAGCAGTAAGTACTTGCTATACTTCATGTACAAGGGTCTTAGCTAACACAGATTTAGCTGCACTAAAATCCATACTTGCCTGAAAGCCTCGTGTAAAATATGCTTTTTCTTTGTTTCCAATCTTTCCCTTTATAGCAACTGCAAGAAAGGAGTCTACCATTATCTTTACATGTGATGAAAATGCTGGTGTTGGGAGCCCATACCTTCTCAGTGAGACTCTTGGTTGTGCTGTGACATTTGAATGGAAGACTCAGGCTGTTTGTCCTCCCAAGAAAATGGAGTGCAAGTTTGTCCAAAAACACAGAACTTACGACTTGAGAATGCTCTCGTCCTTGACAGGATCATGGATCTTCTTCCACAATGGGAACTCGTGAGTAATGAGCAACTCACGGGGAGCAGCTTGCTTATCAGTACAGTTGTGATGTGGCATAGTATTTCTGTTTGGTCCCTGCTCAGTGTCTTAAAACTGTCAATGCTTAACACTTCCTATAAATAAAAAAACTCAGAAAGGAACCCATTTTATCTGAAGGGACTGAGTAATCACATTCTTCATTCTCACCCTTTCCCTCTATTGGTAGCCCTTTTAAAAGGATGAATATGTCTAAACTGAAAGCTATTTAAAAGCTTTCTATTTAAACTGCTATCTTAAAAATGTAATTTTGTTGTTTAAATGCTATTTTTTTATTCTTAATCATGTTGAAGAAAAATCTTAATTACTTAGTTGCTTTCTTTTGACTCAAATGTGTAAGTTGTTGTCTAAAGTTTGACCGGGGCTTTTCACCCATGTTTCTCCATGTGTTAGCATAGTGGAAAATATGGATGTCAGGAAGTCACCGACCTCTCCAGCCTCCCTCCTCCAGTTAGGAAATAGAAATGAGCTGGCAAGGATGACAGCATCTAATTTTAAACTTATTATAAACTGTGGGGTAACAAAACACTTAATTCACCACCTTGCTAGCAGTTCTCTGCTCTAGCGTATCTGAGCTTGTATAGCTCTGAGGAGATGCTGAATTTAGGGTAGTACTGTAATCTTTATAAATGAAAAAACTTTTGGATATTTCTTGACTCTGTTCCAATTTCTCGTTTGGACCTCGGTCAAAATTAACTAGTGACCTAATCTGGTAAATGATCGATTATTTTTTTTTGCACAATCTTTTACTTGAAAATGACAGTTAGAAGTGATCTGCCAAACGTCAGTACATGCTTTATTCTGTCAGCTAATTTGAGATTTAGTTTCTTGCAACCTGTCTAGCTTCCCATGAAGATTCTAAAGTTTGTGTATCACTTCTTCAGTTTAGCCTAAATGAATTTTAAAGAAGTTTTGCCTACCATGTTCTATATAGGTACTATGTGAACCTCTGTCAGAGGGTACACGAGGGACCCACAGGCTGCCCTGAAAGAGCCAGTATTTGCAGGAAAAGCTACAATGGAGATGTTCAAGTTCTTGGACTTGTTCATACACAGAAGCTGAATGTGACAGGTAGAGTTACGTTTTGTTCCTATAGAGAGCTAGAAATTACAGCCTGGCTATAGTAGTTCTTAAATTATGCTGAAGCCTTTATTTTGAAATATTTTTATCAATGAATCTTCTGTTTAAAAACGAAAACAGAATGTGATGTTTAAGCCATGAGAAAACATTGAAGCAAATAAACAGTGTTGTCATTAAAGCTGTAACAAATGAATTATCTATCTGAACATCAAGAAACCCTTATATTACAGTGAGGATATCCAAACACTGGCACAGGTTGTCTAAAGAGGTTGTGGAGTTTCCTGCCTTGGAGGTATTCAAAGGCTGTCTGGACATAGTCCTGGACAGCTGGCTCCAAGTGAGCCCACTTGAGCAGGGGGTGTGGACCAGACGACCTCCAGGGGTCCATTCCAACCTCAGCCAGTCTGTGATTCTATAATTGTGAGAGGGGAAGTAATTTTTGTTCATCCAGTTTGAAAAGACTTACTCTGCATCTATTAACTTCTTCAGTTAAAGCAGCATGTGAAGGATGATTAATTGGCTTCACTCTTAGGAAAACAAATCCAAACCAATAATGTCAACTTTACTCAAGCTTCTAGTTTAAGGAATATTTTTCAGATTGGTGCTCAGGGAAATTTTCCATCCATTTACAAAAGCAATGACATGTGTTTATTGCCTGGGTTCATTTATAAATGGGTATCTTCATTTACTCTTATGTTTTAAAAAAAAATACTTTAAATGTAAACATTTGTCATGGCCATACTGGTGACCTGAACACAGGGTACAATGTAAAGACAAAGGTGTTTGAAGAGGGATTTTTAAATGATCACAAGTGTGAATGCCTCGAATTACTGAAGTACTGTAATTGATATATGGTCTATGAAGGGGAAAAGAATGCTAGAAGTAAGGAAGCCTAGGGAATGAGCAAAGCAAATTTCTGACAGCTGCTTACAAAAACCTTTTATCACCATTTTTTTTCTTCTAGGTGATACAGTGTATATTAGTTATTCCAGTGGGCAAGAATGTAGGAAAAATAAGAAAGTAACAACAATTATAGAACTGAAATGTGCAAGAACAGTTGGCATGCCCATGCTGCAGAGGTGAGTAATAAATTCACACAGCACTGATCTTCATGGCAGATTCCTTTGTACCTCTCTAGTAAACCCTTAAATCTCAGGACAGGGACTGTCTGCTCTGTTGGACAGTCCCTAAAATGATCCTTGGTCTGTACTTGCAAGGCATGGGGTCTTCTGGAGTTTGTGCAATTGTTCATTTCCATAAACATCGTGTTTTGTATTTATCTTAAAATTTCTGGGAAAAAATTTAAACATTCTGCTTGCAAGTTAGATCTGACAGTGGCTTGGATGCTGTGGCTTCAGTGTGCGTAGCCAATGTCATTGTACAACCACTGTTAACTCTGTTCAAAACCTGTTTATTGAAGAACATTTACTGTAGGTAAGTGAGCTAATAAAGCATGTCATGGTTTAGGAGTGGTATTCTCTAATTCAGTGTCCCTATTGAAACTACACGCTGCTTGTTCCCCCTTTTCCCTTCCAAGGGCTGGAGAGGAGAAGTGGAGGCACAAAAGGCAAAGTCATGGGTTGAGATAAGAACAATTTACTGAAACAGAAATGAGATAAGAAAAGAAACAGTAACAACGACAATACCAGTGACAGAGGATACAAGAAGGAGCTGAATGACTTGAACAAGATACATGACTGGGGCCCCTCTGCCATGCTGTGCTGGCCCAGGAGGGACCCCTTCTCCCTAGAAAATATGTCTTTCCCCCTGTCCCTAGCAATGATGTGAGGTGGTACAGAATAACCTCTGGGTCCTGGCTGTGGCCCTTCCTGGCTACTGCAAGAATTAACACTGTCCTGGCCAGAACCAGGACCCTAGCTTATACCTATTGTCCTGCTTAAATAAAAGGCAGGTTTAGCATGCTGTAAAAAAGCAGCCTGATATGTTTGCTAGCTAAAATATATCAATAAAACCCTTTGATACACTGTGGGAATTCTGGAATTTTCAGTAGGAAGCTGAGGTGCAGCCAGGTCTTCTAAAATCATGAAAGTGCAGAAAAATCCAGTGCAATTCTTCACGTAGCTTTTTTTGAGTGCTACTTGACTATTTTAGCTTACTCTCTGTGATGCATAGGCAGGATGTTGTCACATGTGGGTTAGCAGTTGTCTTTTCCTTTCTTAAGATGCTAAAAACTTGTTACTCTTTTCCTGGAATCATCAGCTCTATCTTTTTTTTGGTAGGTTTGATGAAGAAAACTGTGCTTACTACATCACATGGGACACACGTGCAGCTTGTGCTGTGAAGCAGCAGGAGGTAGAGGTGGTGAACGGAACAGTCATTAATCCTACAACTGGGAAAAACTTTTCTTTAGGGGATATTTATTATAAGTGAGTAAAAAAAACCCCAAACAAACCCCGAAACAACAGAATGGTAGAAGTAGTTACCTTTCTGGAGAAGATTGCTGTGTGCCATTTATCATAGCTGCAGATCACACCATGTGGTTCTTACAGTCAGGAGTGTGTATGAGCCACTGAATCATGCTTTTGTTTTCAGTTTATCTTAAACCTTTGGAGGTATTTACATGTTCACTCCCACACTGAGGGCAGTATAGCTGGCAAAGTTGGCTTTCTGTGCTTGCTAAGGATTATACTTATGCGAAATGTAATCCTTACTTCTGCTGTTCAGGGAGGAAGCCACAGTCCTGCATCTTTCCTGGTTGCTGAATTGGTCACTCAGCTTGCTCTGGAATCAGCCAGTGATAGCATCTACCACTGTTGCCAGTTTTATGTCTTGGGAATAACCCCAGCCTGTGTGTTTAGATGTAAGAACAGACTTGTCCTCTGTTTCCTCAGGTTGTACACAGCTTCTGGTGATGAACGGACAAATGGTGATAAATATGTATATCAAATTCAACTTTCTGGTATAATGAACTCAAGTTTCCCAGAATGCTTTGGAGCAAACATCTGCCAGGTGAAAACTAATGAACGGCGTGTTCGGAGAGTTGGTTCTGCCAGAAATGCCAAATATTACGTTGATGGTAAGTACTTGCTCACCAGACAGAATTGCTTGATATTCTGTGAATTGCTTCATCAGAAAATGGTTCTTGATTCACAGCATCTATGCTAATCCGTTTCTGTAAAGCTATCCAAAATCTGTCTAGCATAATTTAGATTGCTTTTTTTTGCTGTGTAAGCTCTGTTGCAAATGTAGCCTAAATAGGGGTTAGGGCTGGACGCTTGAAGACTGAAAGACTTTCTGAAAAACAATGCAAGATAGGAGACTTGGGTCTCCTGTCTCCCTCTGTGCTGCTGCATAAGCAATGATTTCCTTTAGCTAGCTACTTTTCAGGGTCTAATGTTAACAGACTGTTCTCAAGGAAGTAGTGAACTAGAAGGTTTTCTTCTCATTGTAGATGATGATTTGGATGTCATATTTTCATCTGACTCCAGATGTGGTAAAGATAAATCAAAGTTTGTGTCTTCAACCATTTTCTTCCACTGCAATCCACAAGCAAAGGAAGGCATCCCTGAATTCCTTCATGAGACAGCAGATTGCCAGTATTTATTTACCTGGTACACCTCTGCTGTGTGTCCGTTAATGTGAGTAGTTAACCATTTTCTGAAAGCAGCTTTTGTCAGCTTCTCAGCCAAAGGCTTCTTTGTATTTGTTCATCACAGTGATTGGTAAAAGGGGAAAAGCTAAAAAAGCAGTAGGCTCATAGATAAATCGATGCTCTTGTATGCAGTGTTTGGCACATGACCACTAAATTAAAGCTTGCTAAACTGATCTGGACCTAAAAGCTGGAGAGGCACAGTGGAATTAATATCATTGGTTTCACTGAGTAAAACCCACTGTTAGCTGACAGAACATGTTGTTTCATGTTACTGAGAGGAGCAAACAGTTCGTGGGTGAGGTGTTTGGTCCCCTTTGTCTTACTGTCTGGAAAACTTTGAAGCTGTGACAAAGACTGTCCTTTCCCTCTATCTGCCCGCTGCTTTAGCCTGGAATGGAAAATCATTACAGGTCTTAAAGGAATAATGATGTATTTCTGCAATTAAATATGATCAGCTGATCTCCTGATTAGTGAGGGGACAGTGTTAAAAGCAGAGTGTCTGTATCTAAGTGCTTACAACATTCTTGACAGGCAGGCAGCCTCACTGTGAAAAATGGAGTGACTGTTTCTGGGAGTGTTTACTTTCTGGCTGCTAGCTTGAAAGCGCAGGGAAACTTGATTCTGATTTAAACCTATTGAGGGAGTTTGGTCTGTGTAGTGCCATAGTCAGATGAAAGATAATTTCTGTAGCTGTTGCAGCTTAATGCAAGTGCAGATTTGGTTCTAAAACAGCAATTTTGTGTAGACAACTGCTGCTGTATGAGCTCTGGAGTGCTTAATTGTGCTCTGCAGTCTTGACTGTAGTTTTGTGCACTATTTGATAGCATACTGGGATGTAGGCACAGTACATATATTTGTGTTTTTCAAGTTGTTTTTTACTTAGATGAAATCCCCTAAATTCAGTTTGTACAGCTCTTAGGTTGGACTGACAGGATCGTGTGGCATGTCTTCTTTTAATCTGCTGTTTCTAATCCAGTTTAACAGAATTTATCAATAGATCTTATCTTTTCAATTTGCATTGCTAGATCAACCAATGATCCAGCAAACAATCAGCACCAGACAGATGAGGAGACCCAAATACATAAAGGTCTTTCAAGGAGAAGCCAGGCTGTTGGTGCTGTGCTGAGTGTCCTCCTGGTTGTTCTCACTGCGTGTCTCATAATCTTGCTGTTCTACAAAAAAGAGAGGAGGTAAGAAATTATTAAGAGGTTTCAGAAGTTTCTTCATCAGGACTTGGTTTTCTGCTAAAAGCAAAAGGGAAATAGTAAACTTCAGAGATGTGAGTTCTGTTTTTTAGTTGGCAGCATCAGCTGTCAAACTGCTGATTCCTTCAAATTCTCCATTTCTGGTCTGAAGGCCCATAATAAAGAGGGCTGGGCTGTACAACTGAGTTGGTCTAGCCTATGTTGTGGGAAACTGCTAATTAAGGAGCATAAAACAGCATGACAATGTTGTTAGCATTTGATATCCCTCCCCTTTCATGGAGTCAGGCTAGATCCATACAGCAGTGTCAAGGAAGTGCTGTGTCAAGTGCAAGTCAAGTGCAAGTCCTGCTGTGTCAAGTGCTGTGTCAAGTGCAAGTGTCAAGTGCAGCAGTGTCAAGTGCAAGTCCTGCTGTTCCCCTGCTTTCCATGCAACTTTTGGGATGTTTTTCCCGTAGACATGAAAGCTAGAGGGATTTCAGAAGTCAGCCTGAAGCTGTAGCAAGGGGGGAGATATATATCATCCCAGACTGCATTTTGTTAGAGTGGTTCAGGGTCAGTGTGATAGTTTGCAGCTCATTTGTTGACATGTTTTATGTTGATGGTAAGAATCCAGTGAAGAAAAGTGACGGCTAGTAAGTGCATATGTGCATATAGTTTTCCTAATGTAGTATTCTTCCCTTTCTTTAGGGAAATTGTAATAAACAAGATAACAAACTGCTGCAGAAGATCATCTGGTGTTTCCTACAAATACACAAAGGTAATACAGTGACAAAATCAAATTTGTTTCTTGTCAAGTTTTTTTTAAAATGAAGCTTTTTAAAATAAATAAATAACCCCCATAATTTCTAGTTCCTTTACTGCATGGATACTGTACTGTGTGGCATCAGGAAAGCCACACAGCTGAGATATGTATATAATTATATTGTGAAATGGGAAAGGAAGATAAAGAATTGAAGAGCAGTCTATAAATCACCAAATAACGTGTGAACGTACGAGAACAAAGTCTGTTTCAGCACAGTGAAAAGTGATGCTCTTGCAGTGTTGCTGTCACAGCCACGTTAAACCAAGGCTGTGCATGCTGTGGGGTCTGATGATTGGGGAGATCAGTGTGTGTCAGTCTGGAGTGGCAGATTCAGTCTCCTCTTTTCTTTTCTTGCAGATAAACAGCGAAGAAGAAGCTAATGAGAATGAGACAGAGTGGCTTATGGAGGAAGTCGCAGCACCAAATCCAAGAACGGCAAAAGGAGGGCAGGAGAATGGTCACATTGCTACCAAGTCTGTTACATCTGAAGCCCTTACCTCTCTCCATGTGGATGACCTGGACAGTGAGGATGAAGTGTTAACCATTCCAGATGTAAAGATTCAAACAGGAAGAGGACTAGACAAGAGCAAGCACCCACAAAAGAAGCCACACAATGATAACAAATCTTATTTACTGAATGGAGGAAAGGAAAGGAAAGCAATAGCCAAGCCAGGCCAGCAGCAGGCACAGAACTCTACAAATACAGTATCGTTTCATGATGATAGTGATGAGGACTTGTTGAATATTTAATAACCCCTCTTGTGCCTAATCAAATATATATAGAGAGATTATATGTAACGGGACAACACTTCCAACCAAATATGAGGACTTCAGCCTGAAAGATTTTTCTGAATTTTGCCTTTAACAAGAAACCATTGAAAAGGGAAGAAGAGAAAGATTTCGTGGTTGTTTACAATGATCTGTTCAGTAATGACTGGATTTCTGACATCCAGTTGGCTGAGTTAGTTGACTCTCTCTAGCCAGGACACTTTTTTTTTTTAAGTCTCAGCATAGATGTTAAATGCTTGCTTAAAAAAGAGAAACCTTTGAAAGGAAAGGATTAAGGCTCAATGAAGCCCCTGGCTTCTGAGATTCAAGTTATCTGACTACTATCGTTTTAACTCCTTGTATTTATTGATCCTCACTACTCAGGTTTGCTTAATAGTAACATGTTCTTCCTGCCGGCAGGGTATTATTCTATGGGTTCACCCATTGTGAGACAAGGAAAAGTATAACTTTTGTGTGTTGGGATGATTTGATGTAAATTTTGGAACTGGTCTAATTTATCCTGTAAATTTGAATATCCATTCTAATTTAAACAGATCATTGGTTCAAAGGTATGGATGGAAAGGTACAATTCTGTATAGCTTTAGCCTGAAGTGGTTGCTGTTCTTCGCATGGTATTTTTTTTTTGGTACTGGTCATATGACTGACTTTATCAGTATTTGCCTAAGCAGCTGACAAGCACCCAAAGATTTTTTTTTTCCTTGATTATGGCTGGACTAGGCCAATGCACAGACAACCAGAGTTTTCAAGGATGTAGAGGCAGAGTTGCTGTAATACAATCTGTACTATCCAGTTTGTCATCACCAAGAAAAGCCCAAGGACTAGAGGAGCCCTAGTCTGCATAATGCCTCTCTCTGGTATTAATGTCAAGAAAATACATTTGGGCCAATGTTTTCTGATAGCCTAATTTCTAGTCTGTATGCTATGATCCTGGCCATGGTCATTGATTTGAAATGTTGCTGGTAATGAATGCAAGTCAGTTTTTCTCTAGCAGTCTTGCTCTTCTCCAGGTGTTTCCTAAATAAAATTATGGACAATGATAGGGTTTTAAAGCATTGTACAAGAACATGCATTGGTCAGAATTTTTTGAAACTTTTTGTTGTTCCTTTTGGCTGGCTTATTCAGTTTCAACAATGGTTTCTTTTTATAAAAACTTCATTTTGAATCAAAATAGTGTAATATAAAGTATTCAGCAATTTCAATAAAAGATATGAAGTGGGTATTCCAAATCCCACATCTCAAGTCTGGAATCCTTCTTACACTATTCTGTATGCTGCTCACCAGCCTAGTGAGACCCTTTTCTGCTGTGATGGTTTATACTTCAGTTGTGTCACTCAAAATGGGAACCAGTGTTTGATGACAAAGATCAGAATAGAGAGGTTGGCCCTGGTGGTGTGTTCTTTCTTTTATCAGACTTGCGTTTTCTTCCTCTTGTATTGTTACCAGTGGAGCTGTAAATCAGTTTGGCTTAAGCTTCATCTTTTCAAACTTAAATCAGCATTTTTCATATTTAGAATTAGGTGAGCTTGGGGAAATCAGAGGCTTTATGGTGTATTTTTAATACTGTCAGGTATCATGACACAGTTCTCTCAGTGCATGTTGGAGAGTTCTGTTTCCCTTCCCCAAGTCATCAAGGCTGGAATTTTGGAGTTGTTTGATCCATGAACCCGCTGCATGAAATTATTTCTCCTGCGTGAAGTCACATGGTCTCTTTGTTTGGGCTGTGCCTAACGAGGCTTAGGTAGAACAGAGCTACTCTGTCTGGGGGTGCTTATTTGAGCAGTATCAATGATAGGATTTGCATCTGACAGCAGTGAGTGACTTCAGTGCCTGCTCTTGGAACTATTGCCCACTTTTTACCTGGGCATTTGTAGGTAGGCTGGCTGAATCTTACCTCATAGAGAGCTGGATGCATGACCAGCTTCACCAGACTATTTTTCCCATAAGAATAGGCTACTTACCTGTAGGGAGGGAAGGGTTATGAGACTAGCGGGGCCCAGATGAGCATGTACAAATGGATGGGCCAGGAGAAGAAACTTTGCCACTCAGCAGCACGACTCCTTGGGAAGTGTCCCTAAGAAACCCACCTGCCTGGCACGCTCCCACCCAGCCTCCTTTGGGCTGGCTGCTGTGAGAATGGTGGGAGATGGGGAAAACTGGCCCAGTGTGGATTGAACTTTCATAGTTCAAGGGAAACTTTTACACACCATTACCAACCATTTAAATAAAACTGCTTGGAAAAGAAGTGATGCGAGGGTTTTTTGGGTGTGTTTTTAAGATGCAGCCTAATGCCTTAGCTTCACCCACTTCCTAGGAAAGCTTTGTCTTCAGTTCCCTTGGCCCCAGCTGACTGCACACTTTCTCCTGCTGGGGAAGGCTTGCAGGGACTGGCTCTCAGTGTGGTGACTGCTGTGCACTTTTGTGTCCCTGTTCCCCTCCCCAGCTCCACACGGAACTCCTGCAGCCAGGGAGGCAAAGGTCTGTTGTGGGGTGGTGCTGTGCTTGGCTGAGGGTGACACAGCTGTGAGTGACCAGGCGAGGAGCTCTTGTTAACTTGGTGTAGGTGTTCCTGATGGAGAAGAGGATGAAGCAGGAGAGGAGAAACTACGTCTGTGTGATGTGGTGAATGATCCTGAAGTGTTGGTCTGCAAAGCAGCTTTCACACCTGCTCAGGCCACTTTTGGTCTGTAGCTGATGGGCAGCGAGACCAAGTTCTGTTTCAATGCCTGGGCCAGAATGGCCTTCTAAGATGATTTTTTTTTTGGGGGGGGGGAGTGTATTGTGTCTTTACATTTTTTTCATTGCTGCCTAAGCTATTCAAATTGCTTTCCAGGCAGTTTCTCACTTTTTCTATGTCTTTTAAATGTTACCTTCACTTACGCTTTTCTTTCTGATGGAAGGCTGCTGTTGTTAGCAAAAGATAGGAGAGTAGCTGGTATCTATCCATAGGCAGGACAATGTACCACTGGAGCCTGATATAACTGCATTTATTTGAGGTGCCTGCAATGAAGTCTACCTAAAGTCTTATAGGTCATCTGTGGTAAAAAAAATAGGTGTTTTGGCCATAGATACTGTGTATTGTGGCTTCCCACAGCTATTCCCAGTGCATAATTCTGTAGTGAATGCTTTTTCTCTTTTGTATCGCTGCAAAAATATGGTCAAGTGAAAACTGTGTTCCCTGATACTGGTGGGGAGAGGTTTTCCTTGGGAATGGAAGAGTGTGGAGGATGAGGGGTGAGACACACGTGATACAGGAGTTTTCAGGAAAGCTCTTCCTTTACTGCTATGTGGCTCAACGTAGAGACACTTCTTTTTCAGAGTGTACCCACCTATTTTTTCCAGATCCTGGTTAAGGAGCTTTGCTCACATATGGTGCCTAGCTATTCTGCACTAAACCCATGTGTTGCTTGTATGTTGGTAGAATTTTCCATCTATGTTTGCTCCTTAAAAATGCCTATTATTTGAGGAGCTGACTTGCCTAATTAAAAAAATAACCCCAAAACCCCCAACAAAAACTGAAGAGCTGTGGCCCACAGGAGCTTTTCCAGAGAATGGGAACATGTAAGTGCTCTGATTAGGGGTTAAATGCAAATTCTCCCTGGGTGAATTAAGGTCTGATTTCAGATGAAACCTAAAAAATAAAGCTTGCAACATGTCGTTTAATAATTTATAGAGTTAGTCTTGACTTTTGGTCAAATATCTTTGTTACTTAAGTAGCTTTGCTGCCTACTAAATATATCAGTGCTGCAGAGAGGACCTAGCTGAGGTTTTTGAGGTGGTTTTGATGCAAAATGCCAACCCTAGATGACATTTTAGAGCACGTTGGAGAGTTTGACAGGTTCCAGAAGCAAACTTTTTTTGTCCTGTGCTTGTTATCTGCTTCCTTCACCCCAGTGTACGTGGGGGTTGTCTTCTTCGGGTTCATTCCTGAGCATCGCTGCTTCAGCCCCGGGGTGGCTGAGCTGAGCCAGCGGTGTGGCTGGAGCCTGGAGGAGCAGCTGAATCACACAGTTCCCGAGTGGGATGGCCACGGGGCCAGCTTTGACAGCCGCTGCAGGAGGTACGAGGTGGACTGGAACGCAACAGGCATCAGCTGCACTGACCCCCTGGGCAGCCTGGTGGGCAGTGGGAGCACCGTCCCCCTCGGTCCCTGCCGGGACGGCTGGGTCTACGACTCCCCAGGGAGCTCTCTCGTCACCGAGGTAAAAACAGCCCCCTTTGCCCTGTCCCCTCTGTTACAGACAAGGTGAGAGGTGTGGGAGAGGGTTGGTGGAGCCTTGGCTGTGTTAGAATATCGCCTGCTTACCTGCAGAAGGGATTGTCTCTAACTCTGAACTTGCGCCAGGGGCTTTGCGAGTCATCTTCCCTCTGTCCTTGCTGTGAAGCGTTGCCTTGGCTGCTCAGGAGGCTTATATCTCCAGCTGGGGAGCAAAGCATGTTTCAGCAAATAAATCCTCAGGTAGATAAAGTCCAGTTCTGAATGAAATTCCTGTCACATGAGAGGTCCAGTTTGTGAAGGTGTGTAAACATTGCAGCTTGCAGTGCTGCAAACAAAATTGGCCAATGCAAAGATCTTAATTTTTCCCCCACCCCTTTCTTTTTTTTTTTTTTTTTATTAATAAAGTCTTTTAAAGTTGGTTTCAAATAAAAATGAAAGTCAGTCAGTATGGGGGAAAGATAATTGTTTCCCACAATTAAACAGCATTAGTCAGGAATAAACTGTAGAAAAGCCAATGACTTTTGTGTTCTCAGAAGGAGTGAATGAACTGAAAATTGTATTTAAGCTACTTAGTGTACTTCAGCAGTTTAGGTGCTTCAAGAATAAACCAGTAACTGTGATGACAAGCTTCATTTCATCATAGAAAGTTCCACCAAATGTTTAGAGGTGGTGGTAGTCAGTGTTCTTTCCCTGTATGTCTAACAAACACAGAAGCAGGTAGAATCTGTGCCTCAGGGCAGATGCAGATACTTCCATCCTCCTCCAGGAGGCCAGTGCTCCATGGGAAGTGGGACAAGGCAGGCTTCTGAAGGTATCTAGGATACTTTTAGTAAAGGCATCACACTTAGTCCTGAGTGGTCTGCGGGGACTTCTGTGCCATGCCAGGGTATGAGGCACCAAGAACTGCTTAGAAATGTTCACCATCAGCCACAAAAAAAAGCTGTTGGAAAAACTCAGGGTGATCATGCTTATTTGATCGATGAGGGCCAACACAGGTTAGGGTGCCAGTTTTGCCAGACAGTAACTCACTTACATTCTTTCCAGAAAAGACAGGTGAGACATGAATGGGAAATGCCAGTAAACTGCTTAAGGGCTTGTTCCAGCTTTTAATGTTGGACAATTAGTTAAGTTAGTAGGATTTCTGTGTGCTGACAAAACAGGCATTGACCCAGAAACAAGTTTAAATCTTTAACTGAAGTGAAGGAGGTTTGTGGATGTGAGCCAGCTCCTCATTTCACTCTTTTGTGTCTGTATGTGGTTGCTCCTTTAGTTTGACCTGGTGTGTGAGGACTCCTGGAAGTTGGATCTCTTTCAGTCTTCTGTGAATGCTGGGTTTTTTATTGGCTCCATAAACATTGGCTACATTGCAGACAGGTATGTGTGGGCTGACAGTAAAACCCTCTGACCTCCCTTATCCATGTTCAGCAACCAAACTTCGATAAAGGTTGTGCAACTGATGTCATCTCTGCTCTTCTGAAAAGAAGGTTGTCCCCCTGGGTGTTCAGTCACAGCATGAGCCAGTATCCTTCCTGCCTTTTAGGTTATACCCGGTGGTTAGCACAGACCTGCTCGGCAAGTCCTGCAGAGCCCACGAGGACTATTTTAGAACTGTACACCCCATACTTCCTACTGTGCCACATCAGAACCCTTGGGTGTTAACCAAAGCCAGGGAATGCTGGTTTGGAGCTCCTACTTAAACTGTCACACTCCATGTGGCTGCAGCTGGGAAACATCTTGCTTCTTTTGGAGAAGCTTAGAAATAGCTGGCACAGAGTGCCAGATGTGTGCAGCATCAGTCACTGTGAAAAAGCAGATAATCCCTTCAGCTCCCTGTTCAGAGCCAGCAGAGTCAGAGTTCCCGGCTCAGGCACCTGGAGTTAAAGAGAAACAAATGCCAGTATTTGAGGGCCCTTTGCCTGGCACTCACTGTTAGTACAGCAGGCTCTGAGTTGTTCCAGCTGTGAAATGCAGCCCACTCACAAGGAAATTCATACACTACTAGTGTTTCAAAGGTTAAGGTTGTGGTAAATAAATCCTTTATAAATCTGGTGCACATGGAAGTATCAGAATCATAATATTAACCCACACTTATTTTTCACTCCCAATGTAATATATGTAAACGTGGGACTATTCTTTTTTTCTGAAAGTTTTTGTGGAATTGCAGAGCAACTGGCACAGTAACTTTTCATGGAATAGAAAAGCAGATAAGTCAGTAATGGACAAAGGATAAAAAGCATATCTCTATTTTGCATAGCAAAACAGGATTTTTTCCCCAAAGATACACAAAGCTCTTACTAGTTTAAAATGCTTCCATGACTAGTGGTTTGCTTCATACCTATTATTTTCCAATCCAGGTTTGGCCGTAAATTTTGCCTTTTAACGACAATTCTTGCAAACATTGTGTGTGGAATCCTTCTGGTCTTCGTGCCCACCTACCTGTGGATAGTCATCATCCGGTTCTTGCAAGGGCTGGTCAGCAAGGGCTGCTGGACTGCGGGCTACATCCTGGGTGAGTTCAGGGCCTTCTCCCAGGAGCAAGACTAGCTGCAGAAGATGAAGGAAATAAACTCAACTCCAAAAAACTTGAAAAAAAGCCATTTAAAAAATGCCTCCCATAGTGTTTTACTAAGGAGTTTTCTCCCTCTTTGACTTCTCAGGATGTTTTCAAGCACTGTCATTAGGGAGAAAGAGCAGTAGCTTTCAAAGCTGGAGCAAGTGGTGGTATATTAGGGCTCTTACGTAGAGATAGGCTTTCCCCTATGGTGCAGCCCACCTTTGGAGATCTATCTGGGCCCCATGGCTCCTCTTCCTCCCATCAGGCTCAGGCTGGGGAAGGTGACCCGGCAGACCACAGCCCCTCCAGCCCCGGCAGTGACAGGATGGTGACAGAGGAGGCCATTAAAGAAGCAGGCAGAGGGTGTGGAAAACTTGCGGCATTTTTATGACATGAAGAGTGTTAAACGGCAAACAGAGGCTTCAGAACCTAAAAATAACAGAAGAACAGCACGTACTTGCTGATGAAAAGACAAGGTGCTTGTGTACCTGTGTGTATCCACTGGTCTGAGCAGAAGCCAAGCCGTGGAAGAGCCAGCCTGTGTGGGTGGCTGTCCCAGTGCCCTGCACCAGCTGTGTCTGCTGGTGAGGCACAGCTGGGTGGCCATCTCAGGACAATTTTCTGGTGCAGGGTAGAGCTTCCTGGGACTTCTCTGATTTTTCTGGAGCGGTGTTCAGTCTCTTGTCTAAAATACCCAACAGGAAGCAGTCACTGGAGCAGCAGATTAAATATTTTAAAAGCTGACTGATAGAATCCTAACTGGGTTAGGATGTCAGGTGGCTCTACCAAATGTCTCTGAGAGATGCAGTTCGTTGTGATAGTGGTAGAAATGTGAAAGTCAGTGCCCCAAATTTCCATTAAGTCTCTCAGTGAGGGCATCTTGCTAATGCAGTTATCCAGATGTCTGATTTAAATAAAATAAAAGTACTTATCCCGCAGTTCACAGTGTCTTCTGCTAAGACACGATTATTCCTTCCTGTGCATTTCTGGATGCTCGCTTGGCCTCTTAAATCTTTAACTGACACTTATGAAATCTTCATCCCCTCTTCTGGGGAACTTCAAGCCATTTTAGAGCATGAAGTCCTTTTCAGGACAATGATTTGCCCTATCCTGATATTTTCTCTGTTACATCTTATTACTCCTGAATTCTCTTGAAGCTCTCTCATGAAAAAGGTGCTATCCAGAAGCAGCCTTAAAGCTCCATTAAACTTTCATCTTTTCTCTAAGGGTGGCCAATACTGAATGTCCAGGGAAGGATACAAGGACAGAACAACCTCGTTATCCTGCTCTGCTGAGGCAATTGTCTGCCCTTCAGCTGCTTCTGGCTCAGTTCTACTCAGCCTGAGGAGATGTCTTTGTGCATCATTTGGATGAGCAGCATTAGCTAATCTGCGGTTGCAAAACTCAGCACTTCCTTTGGCTGCTAATTATTTCCTTACTGCTTTTTTTCTAATGAGCTTCCTTTCTTGGAATCACACAACTGCACGCAAAGTGTTGAGTGTGCTTGTGCCTGCTGGCTGGAATAGCTACTTTTAACTGTATTAACAAGATTTAATGTGTGGCATGATGCTCTGATGCGGAGTTGCAAAGTGCAGATGCATTGTGATGCCACCCTGGCCTGGGAGCTCTGTGCCAGCCTGTGAAACAGGTTTTCCTTATGTCCTTGGAGTGAGATGCAGGCTGAAATGCTGCACTTTGGAAACCAAGTATTTGGCTTTGTTGTTGGGTTGGAGACATTGTGTATGTTGGCATTAGATTTCACAACAAAACCTGTCTGTATGGATGCTTGATTTACTCAGAGATCTCCACAGCAGAAGACATTTCTGGATGTCTTAGCCCAGTGTACTTAGGCCAGCGGCAGTGTTTTCTTCCCTGCCGGAATCTGGGTGCCAGAAAAGCAAACCAGGGGATTTGTCTGGAAGCATTATGCTGGGCAGCCCACGATTACCAAGGTTTCTCCAAGGTGTTAGTGCAGTACTGGTCCTCCAGCGTGCCCTCGTAGCAGGTTTGTGCTGTGTGGAGCAGCCGGGGCGCTCACCTGTCCGTGTGCGCGTTCGCAGTGACGGAAGTGGTCGGCCCGCAGTACCGGAGGACGGTGGGGATCCTCTACCAGGCGGCCTTCTCCGTCGGGCTCCTGGTCTTCGATGCCATCGCTTACGCCATCCCTCACTGGCGGTGGCTGCAGCTCACTGTCACCCTGCCCACCTGCTTCCTCCTGCTCTACTACTGGTAAGCGCCCTTTTGCTGTACCTCTGCCCACGACCCAAAAAACCCCAGCTTCTCCTGCTTCCCAAGGCTTGATACCGAGAGAGACTGGGCGCTCCTTTTTGGTCGTGCACACCTCTTGGTGCAAAGAGGAGGCTCACAGCAAAAAGGAGAGGGAAATAGGGCCCCTCAGGAACTGAGGTCTTGTTGAATCCTAGCCTGTGCACCTCACCTGACCTTGTGTTTAAAAAACAGGCCACTTTGAAAAACACTGGAGGAAAAGTGGATGAAGATATTTTATTATTTTGTTTAAGCATTTCATAAAAGAAAATAGGTGCCTTGGCATAACTTAGTTGGCCTTACATTGAAAAGGTGGTTACTGAGAGATCTTCTAGTGCTAACATAACTGTAACAGGTTGTTAGCACGTTCTTTTAAGGAAAAATGTTGCAGATTTTTGCCGTCCAACCAAAAAAAGCACTTGGGTATTCCTTCATTTTAGTTTCTCTCATCTCTTTTTAATTGATATTTTTTGGTTTGAGTGCTTTGGATTTAAGAAATTGTCTGGATGGGTTAGGACTAGTAGAAAGAAATCTGTTGCCTTCCTTCTTCCACATTGTTGAATTGGTAAGCCAGTTCTAACTTGTTCACTACTTCTTAACCTGTAATGGCAGAAGTGAAAAATGGCTCCCTAAGAGGAGCTGGTTTCTGGTGAATGGGCTGGATAAGATGAGAGCATCACTCTCACTCAAAGCCCCTCCCTGACTTATCTTTAGTAAACTCCTCTTTGACCAAAGCCACTACCTCAACTCTTCCTCTTCCAATCTCAGCCATGGGATATAGTACTTTTCCCTGTACTGGGGGTGTGGGAAGTAGCACACGAAACCCACCCAACCAAAAAAAAAAGAATCCATCTGCCTCTATTTCATCCCTCCAAAGTCTCCACGCATGGGAGAATAGGTAGGCTTTATGTTTTGCTATATAATGGCATCTACTCGCATTGTAGGTGCCTCCCAGAGTCTCCCAGGTGGCTGATATCTCAAGGAAAAAATGACAAAGCTATGAAAATTGTCAGTGATATGGCTAAAAAAAATCGGAAAAAGATGCCTTCCCATTTTAAGGTGAGCTCAGGGTTTGCTTGTGCATGTAAGTAAGCATCATGTGACAGTATCTTCCATCAGTTCCTCCCAGAAGAAATTTAATGTACCATGTACTGGCTCTTCCACAGGATATTCAGTTTGAAGAAGAAGATTGTGGAAAGCAGAATCCCTCACTGATGGACCTTTTCAGGACACCACAGATAAGAAAAAACACGCTCATTTTGATGTACAACTGGTAAGAATATAACGCTAGAGAGCTGTTTTGGAGTTCTGGATTTGAAAACTCCATCAGGACGCAGACTTCTGTTCTCCGACCGACTAACAAATCCAGGATGCTCTTCTCTGCCCAGGTTCACAAGCTCTGTGCTCTACCAGGGGCTCATCATGCACATGGGAATGGCTGCTGAGAACATGTATCTGGATTTCCTCTATTCTGCTCTTGTTGAGTTCCCAGCCGCCTTCATCATCATCGTCACTATTGACCGCGTTGGGCGGCGCTACCCCTGGGCCGTGTCAAACCTGGTGGCTGGGGCTGCCTGCCTTGCCACAGCCCTCATCCCAGAGGGTAAGTAACCTGAGTGAAGCCCTGTGGAGGCTTCCCACCCTGTCATCTGGAACCCCCATGCTGCTTTGTGAGAGTCCCTGTGCCACTGCACACCGCTTGTGTGGTGCTGACTGTTCCCGTTCCCTCACTCACATGGGTGAAACGAAGTCCCTTGAGAAGATCAACTGACGTGGGATCAGAGGTCCCACAAAATAACACTGCTGTATTCATTGATACCTGCCAAATCACTGGCATGATTTTAAATGTGTTGAATGTATTTTCTCTGCAGACATGCATTGGTTAAAAGTGATTGCTGCTTGCATTGGGAGAATGGGAATTACAATGGCTTTTGAAATGGTTTGCTTTGTGAACACTGAACTGTATCCAACTTATATCAGGTAGGTGCATCCTCTCCCCAGGTGGCATTTGGCCTGGAAACAAACAGTTGAGGCTGATGTGTATGTTATGTTTTATGCTAAATTAAGTTATCCTCAGATGTGTCAGAACTACACAGGTACTGTTGAACATAAAGTAGGTGAAGCACAACAAAAATGCTTTAAAAATGTAGCTTAATAAAGAAAAGAAATGTACATTTAGACAAGGGGAAACTCACATGAACAAAATTAAGGGAAAGCTTGGGAAAACCAGGGTGGGTGAAGGATCTGAAGTCCCACACAGTGCCTGAATCTGTCCTGTGCATGAGTGAGAGTTGTGATCCATCCCTTTCCAACTGCAGTACTCTGACACTAACATGATCTCTCTGCTGCCAAACCAGGAATCTCGGGGTGATGGTTTGCTCCTCTTTGTGTGATATTGGTGGAGTCCTCGTCCCCTTCATTGTCTACAGACTGGTGGAAATCTGGCACGATCTGCCGCTGATTGTCTTCAGTAAGTGCCACCTCACCTCCTTGACGACAACTCCCAGGATGCAGCAGGGGGACCCAAGTTCCAAAGGGCAGGAAAACCCACCAAGGCAGCTGCTGTAAATTCAGCAGAAGCCCACTGCTCTCTACAAGGCGTCAACCTTCAGTTTATGACAAGCTAGAACTTGTTTATGCATTCATGTCTTCCTTGTCGCTATGATTTCTCCTTGAATTTTAGAGGAAGTTAGAGCTGAATACACATTTGATGGAAAAGGGCTCAGAAAAAATTTTATGAGATTAATATTTGATGGCTTTAAAGCTGATTTACTGCTCTTCTGTGCATTATATTGTCTGTCCAGCAGCAAAACCCTAGAATTTCACATAATTGCCTATTTAATGGAGTACAAGTATGGCTGTTACGCTTCAGCTTTTCTGACACTTTAACTGGCTCTTCTCCAGCTATTTGGAAAGCAGCTGGTAAATAAATGCAAGATAAGTTTTGCAGTCTAGTGACCTGAACTCTCAGGTCAGGGCCTGCAACATTTTTATGAATCTTTAGATCAGCACATTATTTATAGAAAAATACCTTGAACGGCAATATGTGGATTTTAACAGACAGGACATCTAGAAGGATGCTTAGTAGATTAAAAATATTTATACCAAACATGTACAAACTGGATAAAAGAAATTATCAGTGGAGAAGTTGATCACATTTTTTAGGAGATAATACATTCTGTATACACTTTCTAATCTTACATGAATAGCATAAAAATGGAATATGTTTCCTGGCGTGCTCTAGCACTAAAGAGATTTCCTTCCTCTACAAAGGAAGGATTGTCTGCCGTGTTTGAGGTGCCCAAGTTCAGTGCATAACACACAAGAGGACCTGTCTTGGTACTGTCTCCACAGGGCAGCCACATCCTCCATTTTTGTACCAGCATGGCAGTTTTGCGTACAGAGGCTTGAGGTGCACGTCTTGCACAAGGAACAAAATAAAGGGCCATTGATGAGGCCTTTCTGTCTGGCAGTAGAAAGTGCTTGGTAAATGCTTACAACCTCTTTGTGCCTCTGTTTCGAAGCTGTTCTTGGTTTGATTGCGGGTGGATTGGTGCTGCTTCTGCCTGAAACTAAAGGAAGAGTTTTGCCTGAGACCGTGGAGGATGTTGAAAACTTTCACAGGTAAGTCATGATGATGATCTTTTAGCAGCTTTCACTTGAAATTGGGCAAAATCCCTGGCCAGAGGGAAGCCCAGGGCTTATTTGGCTGCCTTCTTTGTTTCCAAGAAGTTGCTGAGTAATTTCCAGACTCTGACTGGACAGATTCTGGACTCACTTTACCACACATCTACCTAGGCATCTTGAAAACAAGTAGCCTAGGCCTTTACTGGCCTGTGAATAGCTGCACTTGTCTCTCAAATGTGCTGCAACACCATTATAAATGGTATTTGTGTTTAAAAAACCCCTTAACAATTGAACAGAAAAAGAACAGTCTTGATAGCAGCTTCACATGTGCTGCGTGGAGCACCAGCATCTGCTGAGGAGCAAGAGCAAACCTAAAGGAATATATGATCATTTTCCTGGAGCCAAGGCAGAACAGGTAAAGAACTTGAAGTTAGGTGCTCAGTGAACACCTTCATTCCTGGTTGATGTTCATGTCTTGTTACTCTTGCAGGCAGAGTGCTCCAAAGGCCAAAAAAATCTATCTCCATGTCCAAGGATCAGAAGCAGCACGTGGCTGAAGAAGGGGTAACTCCTGCTGCGTAGTCTGCTTTAGAGCAGTAGCACGGAAATGCCACTTAGAATAAATACCCCCTCAAAAGTCTTGCCTCTCTCATTTCAATTTCTCTGCATATCCTTTATTTACAACATTTAGGGTTTTCTGATGGGATTGCCCCTCTTGCTGCATAGCTGCTTCCCTCTCTGTACACCAAGAGAAACTTATTTTAGGGCTGGGAAATTTTTGTGTCAGCTGTGTGGACTTCAATGTGGACTTCAAAAGATCTTAACTTGAATAGGGTGGGATCCATCCCAACAAAACTTTGTAAGCCTCCATGAAGTCTGGCTTTGTTGGTTTTCCTTGTGAAGGGGCAGCACAGTATAACAGAGATTAATCTCTGTTGTAGAATCAAGGTAACTACAAACCTGGTTCAATTGTGTGACAACTTGCACAGAGTTTTTTAAAAATTGATTTTATTTTCTCCTATTTTATTGGCTACCCACAAGGATGGGCATGTGGCAACTCCAGAGCACGAAAAAGAATGCGTAGGAGAAAGACTCATTTCCTTCATAAAATAATAGCATTATACATGTGTCCTTTAGGGGCATTCTTTGAATGAGCTGGGATCAGGCTTGGGGACTTGCAGGACCCTGACCAAGGGTCCTGTGCCTCAGGGACAGCACTGGGTCTTCCAGGAAATATCCAGCACCTTCACAAATTTCCTAGTCCGTCTGATTGAGCGGCTGTAACAGACCTGTGGTTGCAGAGCAAAACAGGGACAATCGTTCTGTGGCTCCCCTTCCCTGTTAGTGTTGCTGGTCCCTATCACTGATGGGAAACACTGGTTTTCCATAAGGATACCGTGAACAGGGTACAAGATATCTCTGCCTATTGATAATCACCTGCAGGAGAGAACTCCCAGCTGAGCAAGGCACTGCTGGACTCCAGCAGGCAGGGTGAAATTCCCCCAGGACTGCATCCCAGTGACCTTGCACCGGCTTTCAGCTGACCTGAGCCTCAGTTAATGTTCAGTGTTGCTGTGAGGGCCTCCAAGGCAGGGAAACGTTGTTTAGCGAGGCAGGGCCAAGGTTGCCCTGAGAAGGGTAGGGACAGATCAGGAATGACGTGACTTTGGCCTGGGCAGTTGCAAAACTAGTATTTGCTTCAGGATCAGGGGGGAACAAGCTTGTGCTGAGAGGGCAAGAGGGACGGGGGGGATGCAATTATCTGTCTGGTAGAGCAGGTGTCCTGCTGTAGCTGCTGACATGTCTCTGCTCTGCACTAATAGAAATCTGTCAGGACTTCTGACTTACAGTTCTTTGGTATAAAACCTCTTGAAAACTCAGCAGATAGAAAATGGGGGAGGTAGCAACAAATCAAGCATAGCAAATACTGAGATGAATAAATGAGTAACTACAAAAGCTGAGTCCCAAGACCCTTACCCGTCACACTGGTATTTATTTCCATAAGCACAGCAGGAGCTACAGAGGTGGTGTGTCTTTGCTTTGCAGTCACCTACAAGTGAAAGTGACATCTGCTTCTGGTGGCAGCTTAATAAACACAAGGGCAAATGTCCTTCATTTATTTCCTTGCTGGTGACCTTTGTCCGTCCATGGATTGCTTCCTGGAGGTGGGAAGTCAAAGAGATGAAAAAGCTGGTCCAGCTGTACATGGCTGCTCTCAAAATGTGGAGCAGCAGCACTGTGTCCTGGCAGGGTGGCAGGAGTGTGTCTCCCCCAGACTGTGACTGAAGCTCACATCCTGCCTCAAGTAACACAGTTTGACAGCTTCCCTTCCCCTTAAGAGCAGCTGAAGCCTGTCTGCTCCTGGGGCTGCTGGAGCCTAACCAGCCCAGTGGCAGGGCTGTCCTTGGAGCTTGGGAAGGAGTGCTTCAGGACCAAGCACCATCTGACTCTGGCAAGAAGCCTGGGAGCACGTAAACAGGGCCAGGTTAATGAAGGTGGGACTGGACCCTTAAGAAAACCCTGTCCCTCACCTAATTACCTAAACCTGGACTTTATATCAACTGTGCCTGAAGAGAACATGAAAGCTCGGTGTTTCGGGGTACCTGCCCACCAACTGGGTTCTGGGAAGAATTGCTCTTTACTTTTACAAAGTTTCTGGTGTTCTCCATGGCATCATCTGATGGGCAGATGATCTTGTGGCCAAGGGCTGCACCTTTCTAAGCACCGTTCTTGTCCTCTGCTATTTCTGTCAGCACCTAAATCCAAACTCCAACACGCAAGCACGGCTGTTGTTCAGACACCTCTGTGCTCCTATCCCATTCCTACTCTACACCACCGTGTTTCTTAATATTTTAAAATACTAAGAAACTGGGCCTTTTCCCAGAACTAGAACTGGTCAGGAGGCAAACTCAGATCCAGAGAATGTATGAAAGTTGATGAATATGATGTGAATCACAGCTTCCCAAAAGCTGTGGAGAGGACCCTTCAACCTTCAAAGGCACTACAGCAGTGAGTTTCCAGCATGGTACAGAGGGAGATCTACTTTAAAAGCCGTATCCTTTTTTTGGCTTATCTTTCCCCCCTGCCTCAGTCCTTATTTCTGACAGATGTTTGGGAGTTTGGCCATGTAAATAATCAAGCTCCAAGCATTAGGAAAATGTTCATGCATAAACACAAACTGTAATATATTTTAATATGTGGGGCACAGCATCCTGTTATTGTTTGTGCTCGTTCCAGGGGGTGACTGTGATGGGGCTTTCTGCCCCTTCCCTGTCATTGATCCTGAATGTTGATGCAGTTGTACGCGGCCCACCACATCCTGAGGAGTCACTGCCTCCAACTCTTCATTTTCTTCCTTTTAATTTTCCAGCTTGCCTACTATCCAGTCAAATTCTGGACTGGCAAATCTTAAAAGTCAGCTTGGACTTGAAAGTGCTTATTTTTTGTACTTATTTCTCTGGAAGAAGAAGAGGAAAACTAGGAAGGAAAAGGGGCTTGTGGATGCCTCAGGCTCCCACAATGGGCTCTACAGTGGCCGTGCTCGCTGCTTGGGTGGCAGGAGCTGAATCATAAAGCTGATCTGGGAAGCAGGAGCCATAGACCAACTGACAGCACCATGATTTTAAGGGATGTAGAGGCAATTGTGACAGTAGATCAGATACTGCCTATGTGTTACTTTTGTGCAGTCAGGTGTAGCTCAAAGGAAGTGAACTGGGCTCATGACTGCCCTCCTGCTTGCTACAGAAATGAGCTGTGAGTGAGCAGCCCAAAGAGATTTTTAGTTTTATAAGAAGCAGAAGAAAGAGTTCCTTTATGAATTTCCCACTCATGCCATATGAGGTGCTGCTGCCAGGTGGCCTGGGACACCAGAGACATGAAAGTGTTCAGGAGGTAAATGGAAAAAAATTGCAACATGGTCCATGAGGGAGTGAAGCAGAAATGCTTCTGTCTGCAGAAGTCCCCAAGCCTCAGAGTGCTGGCAGCTGGGGGAGTGCAACAGGGAAAAGATCACTGTAGTGGGATGGCTCATTCCCTGGATGTGGGATGTGGTCTGGGCTTGTGGCTGCTCTGCTGGCCCTCTTCTGCCTCCCTGCCCCAAAAAAGGCAGATCCAGGGCAAAATGAGCCCTTACTTTGGGGCAGCTTTGGAAGTCAGAACGCGAAGATAAATGTTTTTTGCTTTACTTCTCTCCTGCCTGTGGGAGGAAAGGGGAAAAAACAGATTATGCTCCTGGTGTTTAGCAGTATGATCCACCACATAATCCATATTCTTGCACTCATTCAACAAAACTAGGTTTAACTGTTATCTTGCCACTGGCAATTGCTCAAATGAGGTTAGGCTATTTTGAAGAGCAGCAGAATAAGGAATAAATCTGGGACTTTCTGTGGCTTCATTGCAACTAAGCTGCTGTCTGGAAATCATATCCCAATGGTACCTTTAGAAACCTCAACTCTGGCATTTCCTACCGTAAAAACTCTTATTCTAAGTGGTTTCTAAAGTGACATCTGGGTGTGTGGTTGCATGTATGATTTTCCTAATGTTTCCTAGAGGCAAGTTCTCCCTGCTCTATGCTGTGCTACATTGCCATCTCTTTCTGGCCATATTAGTTCCTTTTTTTCCCACACCCAGTTTTTTACCAGGCCAAGTATTTTTTGGCTTCACAGGAGCTTCAGTAAATTTAAGAAACCCTTCCACTGTTTGTGGAGCTCTACCCTCACCCTGGGAGGTGCTCCAGAAGCTGCAGGTTGAGCCAAAAGGCAAGAGCACTGAAACCACAGGACATACACTGAATTGCTTCCCAGATTTAAAACCATGTCTCAGCCAGCTTTGTCCTTGCCAAGTGAGAGCATCTTTGGGGATATCAACAGTCCCCTCACTGATCAATGCTTTTCAGGTGGCCCATGGAACTACCTTCCACACCTGTTTCCAATGTCTGGCTCATACACAAGGTGTTTGTGGATTCCAGTCAGATCATACAGGAGAGCTCAGAGCCTGATATTGCTATCAGGGATGTGTCACCCACCAGCCACCAACTGTATTTATATGGGTACAACAAAACCCAACAAATCGCCAGATATGTACAATAAATGGAGATTTTAAAGCAGATTTTGCAGATGTAAAGGTGAGTTGCTTTACAGGATGTTGTTTAATGCCATACCTGTGCAGATTTTCAGCGTCTTCAATGGTCTCAGGCAGAGCTTTTCCCTTCATTTCAGGTAGGAGCAAAACTAAGCCACTGTTGATTAGAACGATCACAGCTACGAGCACAGAACAAGGATCATAAAGGCAGTGCAATTGTCATGGCCATGTTTAATTCCAAGTCACTAATTAATGCCCAATGGACAGAAAATGCCTGCCCCAGTGACAGAATAAGGGCACATCAAAGTAATAAAAACACTTGGATTTTTATCTGCATGATTCTTATTTGTCAGGGTAATTGCTGACATTTCTGAGGTGCATCTGAGCCCTGGAAAGCTGTCCTGGGGCATAGACCCAGAGGGAGCCTGGCTTCCTTGCTTCAGGCACGCAGTGCAAAGGAAGCAGGTTTTGCCTATGATTGTCCAGCTGGCATGGGATTGAGGTGACATTGGCTACCTGTCATCTCTACTTTTGGCTAGATTAGGACATGCACGAAAGGTTACTACCAGTCCACCTGGCCGGTTTCACCTTCTGATTAGTTTTAGACCCTCTGTGACCCTACTGAGGGCAGATGGTTCATGTAGGCACACAGGTTTGAGTATGTGCAGTACCTGACATTCAAGGCAGCCCTTTTTTAGGATAGAAACCTTAGCATTAGGGCTGACACGCTCCTTTGCCATTCTAAATTGCCAGGGCATCCTTGACAGCCTCACCACCCTGAGATGGAGTGTAACTTTTCTGCAAGGAGCCAAGGCCATGCTGCTGGAACCTCAGCTAAGGTAACCACGCTGCCTGTGAGAGGGACAGAACCCAAAGGTTTTCCTCCCTTGGAAAGGGCTCAGCAGGAAAAAGTCAAAGCTTGAAAGGGTTATCCCAAAAGCATGGGGTCCCCTTCACTGCAGAAGGGGCTAAGGGGTGACTTTGTGACCGCTTCTAAACACCCTGATGGAACAGACTCACCAAGCTCTATCTTACATGCGTACACACGTTTACGCATCTCTTCATGGTTTTTTCAAAGACAGAAAATAGACCACCAAACTAATTAATCTCAGCTTTGGCCAACTAACCACTCTTGCAGCTCTTACCAAAGATGACCAGGGGCAGTTCATGCCAGAGGTCTGCCAGTCTGTACACAAGGAAGGGTGTTATGATCCCACCGAGGTCACACAGGGAGGAGCAGACGAGGACTCCCAGGTTCCTGCAGTGCACATGCGAATACACACACACACACATAAACACACACATCGCCAGCTCTGCCTGGGGCTGCTCTGCACCCCAGTGCCCCCACAGGACACACAAGGGTTCATCCAGCCCTGCTGCCAGATGAGCAGGCCAGCACCCTGTCCAGGATTTGCAGCTGATGGGCCGTGAGCCCTGGAAGGAGATGACAGACAACACCCTGGGGCTTAGGAAGAGACCTGGAAAGGCCTGGCCCCTGTTGTGGTGAATACAATCAGAAGCGAGCACAGGCAGAGCATTCTCACAGGGAGACATACCACAAGATGAATTGGGTGAGGGGAGGAGAGTTAGACAAGGTAAGACATTAAGACTAGCCCTGTATTGGAGAGGTCAATGAGCATTTGACTTCTGCTGGCCCACTGAGCTGCACTGGATAGGGAGCATGAAGGGTGTCTGGGAAGGTTTCTTACATGTTCCCTCAGAAAACTGCTGCCTCAGTGCTGGGCTCAGAAACGGGGAAGGGGCTTTGGCCATGGAAGGAGGTGGGTTTCTGCTGCATCACTCAGCATCCCTCCTCCCCCATTTCAAGGTGCGCTTTATACAAGCAAATTCCTCTTCCGTGACATCCTTAGCTGTAAGCCAGTCTCTGTCACAGAGAAACACCCAGTCCTTTTACCTGCTGGCAGAAAGTGGTGCACTTACCTGAGAAATGTTGGATACAGCTCAGGATTTACCACACATATAATTTCATAGCACATGGTAATTCCCATCCTGCCTAAGCAAGCTGCAGTCATTTTAAGCCAATAAAGACCTGGAAAGACATTGTGCACATTGAGGTTTGAGTACAAAACTATGGTTTTCTTCTGCTCTTGACATAATACAGCATTAAACATTTAATTTAAGGAAACAGTCAAGCATGATGCTGTTGTTTCACTCAACAAAGAATTTATAATGCAATTGTCTTCTGGTTCATGCAAATAACCTAGTCTTCAGACTTTGGCTAGGCTGCTGTCACAGAGAGGAGAAATCCATGACACAAAGTAGTTTGGGTTATCCAGTGCACTAACCAAAAGTTTACGCAGGACACCACTTGTTGCTTGCAATAAAACTTAACAGAAGGCATTGTTTGGTAGCTGAAATCTGCTTATCAGGAAGGTACTCTGTGCTTTTGCACAGAGGCTTGTGATGCCTTTCAAGTTGGGACAAATTTGTTTGCCTGCCCACCTCAGTGGGTGATCTATAATTGCTTTCACACCTGCAGACATCTGCTGCAAATAAATGAATGTCCTAGCCCTACACAGAGCCAGCCCAGGACACCTCTGTCTGCCACGTGGGGCTTTAGGTCCCAAATCATCCGCACCTGTCCCCAGAGTGAGGTGCTCTCTCAGGCACTACTGTGCCCCATGCCCTGGCCACAGGACTCCCACTCCTGCACTCCTCCAGCAGGGCCCCGTTGCACCTTGCGCAGCCACTGCACTCCCCAGTCGCTTCCAAAAATGGTTTTTCATTGTCTGGGCACTCTGGGGTTTTTGCATACAACATTTTACTATAATATTTTGTGTGTTTGTTCTTGTGTGCACAGTTGTGTGGCAGTGTAATGTCTGTAGTTTCAGTCTACTTACATTCCATAAAACAAAAGGAAAGGAATTTCATTTGGTGGCCCTTAAGTGATGCACTGCTTTGAGACAATGACCTTGGAGCAGGTGCTCAGCTAAACCAAAGCCAAGTGTCTGCCATCGTGGCTGTTTGACACCCTACATTCATGGCAGCAGCACTGATGGCAGAAAGCACTTACTGTACCCAGACATTGTTTGAGTGTGTGCACATGCCTATACATTTTTTCCTTTTTAGGAACAGAAAATGTGGGGATTTTTGGATGAAACCCCTGAATTGTGCATTAAAATATAACCTTCTAGCTAGATAAAAATCGTGGACATGTGAACATGACATCCTTCATGACCTAGCACCTGCAGACTTATGGTCTGATTTGATGGCATTTTGGAAATGTGATCTGCCCCATTTCTCCAGCCTCTCATTAGCAGGTATAAATGCTGCTGTTGGGACATAAATTAGCTTTTATGGTATTTAACTGCACTGGATCACAGTACTGATATGGGCCAGGTTATCAAGGATCTTTTTCTATTTTCCAGGGCAACAACCAAGACATGGGGAGAGAATTCCTTGACAGAGGAGGTTTGCAGAGCTCACTTTCTGGCAGGAATGCTGCAATGAGGCAAGCAGCCCCCGTCATCACACTGGCTGCAGCCCAGGTGTGGCGACGGCCGATCCGATCCAGTGTCAGCATGAGGATGAAGGCGGCTGGGAACTCGACAAGAGCAGAATAGAGGAAATCCAGATACATGTTCTCAGCAGCCATTCCCATGTGCATGATGAGCCCCTGGTAGAGGACAGAGCTCGTGAACCTGGGCAGAGAAGAGGGTACAAATGAAGCTGACCCCCCTGGGAGATGGTTTATGCAAAGAACTGAGATTTGCAGCTGGTCAGGAGCAAAACAGGCTCAAATCAATGAGGATGATTTAATGGCCCCAAATCACACATCTCCATTTGGGCTGCAAAAGCCTTCCCATCCTTACCAACTGTACATCAAAACGAATGTGTATTTTCTGATCTGAGGTGTCCTGACCAGGTCTAAGAATGAAGGTTTCAACTTTTCTCCATCTTCATCTTTGGAGCTGAGATTCTGGGAACATAAGTGACAGGACAAGAGGTTACAGTGGGAGGGGGAGAAGGTGGTGAGCACTACACTGAATATTTTCCTTTAGACTGATGGGAGGATGAGGGTTTTCTTTTGCCAGTTAAGTAACTGAGGGCAAAATAACTTCTCCAGAGTACTTTGAGTAAAGGAAATATGAAAATTTATACAGACAATCTCCATATCTGTTGTAGTTCTGTATGGCATGGAGCAACATTTAAAAGAAGTAATGAATAAGAACGTTCTGGAATTTAAAGTCACGAGATTTCCCAAATATGCTCTGTGAGGCTCCTGGGCAGTAAAAGGGAACTCAGTTGTCTTTGCTTTAGGAAACTGCAATGATTTCAACTGCTCCCTACTCTAAACCCAACACAATCCTAAACTCATGATATTATTTGTGTTGAAGCTGGCACACATGCAGCAAATGCAGTGCAGTCACCTGGAAAGAAAGAGGTGGCTTCTTCCTGTTTCCCTTGGCAATGCGCTTAATAACTTCCATAGCTTTATCATTCTGCTTTTGAGCTATGAGCCACCTGGGGGACTCAGGCAGACACCTGCAACACACATAAGCATGACAGCTACATGGAAGGAAAATGCACATTACTGGTACCTGGAAAACGAACATGGAACTGAGTTGCTCAGGCTAGGATCCTATGGTGCTTTGAGGATTCACAGGTGGAATTGAAGTCAGTGGCAGCTGTGGCTGCCAGTGATTGCACTCTGATTTGTGCTCCATTTGAGTGGCAAGGTAGCCTGAATTTATTTATTTTTTTTTTAATCTAAACCCAGTTTATTATAGTTTGGAAACAGTAGTCTGAGATAAATTCTCTTGACAAGTTTTAGAAATAGCTAATAGTCTGTGGATATAAAAAAGAATAGCTAGGAGCCTGATCCTTAAGTTCTACCATGTTAAAAATAACCTTTCTGAAAAAGATCATATTCCAATTCTTTTCCCTGATCTAGTTATATTCTAAGAAGCATTTTTAATCAATTAAAAAAACAAACAAACAACACTGTGCTGATTGCATTAAAAAACCCAAACAACCAAAGCCAATTATGATCAATGATTAGAAAACTCCCTTTCCACAGTAGCTCAAGGACTGGTCAAGAAATAATGACGTATTATTTCGTGATGTGTGGTAAGGACTCCAAACACAGAAGCATTACACCATGTTGCAGGTAGCCCCTTGCTATTGGGTGAGTCAGAGTAAACCTTTGGGCAGAGGGAACAGAAAAAGGCCAAATCTTGTCTAATATAATCTTGGATATCCTATGTGTAGCACTGCAGCCGATCTCTAAGGAGAACCTTCAGCTCTCAGCCACTGTCCCCTGATCCTGTCAGTGTGGTGTGGCATTACTGGGAGCTGCAAGAGCAGGCACTTACCAATAGTAGAGCAGGAGAAAGAAAGTGGGCAGCGTGACTGCAAGCTGGAGCCACCTCCAGTGTGGAAGTGCATAAGCCAGGGCAGTGAGGATGAGGAGTCCCAGGGTGAAGGCAAGCTGGTAAATGATGCCTGTTGCCCTCCGGTAGTCTGAGCCAACAAATTCTGCAACTGCAAAGACAAGTCATATGAGCAAACATACGGGTTTGGAGAGCCAGGGGAGCGTAACTGCTGCCAGCTGAGACCACGTGTAGCCCCTGTGCTTAGCTGTGTCCTTGGCTCATGGCACATGGCCATGGGTTTGTGGGCCGTGGGAGAGCAGAGCTGGCCTCGGTCACAGGGCAAGTCCCAACCCTGGTCAGCTGCAGACTTCACCCCTTCCTTTGGGTGTGTTAGGCCCTGACCCATCAACACAGGGCGAAGGCTGCTCTCTTCAACCCACTCCTTCAAGCTAAGAATTAAATGGCAAAATAAAATAGACGGATGTGACTTGTTTGCCTCCATCTTCCTCCTCCCATATGGCTTGGGAACAGAGCCTCCCTACCTGCCAAGCAGCTGAAGCAGCACAGAAAAAGTCATTTTGGCACCAAGGCTCTGAAACACGAGCATTGTCTTTCACATCACTGCTTGCTGCCTTTCCTAGAAAGGTGCTACACATCTTCACAGTATTTTCAATTTGTTTGTGCCTCTAGACCTTGCCCATCATTTTGGCATGTGCTCTCCAGGTATAAACATTTCTTAGTTTTCAGAGCTGCCTGCTAATTATTCCATTTATGTCTCTGAGCTGGTGCAAGCTCAGGTCACAAGCACCTGCATTTAAGCAAAGTGGCGCAGTTTGGCAGTAAATAGTACAGTGTCACTGACTGCTCTCGTTACACACAGTGCTCAGGAAATCAGATGGCGCCAGTGGGGGTCAGCCCTGCTGCCAAACAGGGGTCCCTGCCCAGAAGGTGCAACTGCAAACTGCGTAACTGAGGACGTAGCCTGTGAGCCAGCCTCCCTTGCTGACCAGTCCCTGGATCAGGCGGAACGTCACCGTCCAGGCGTAGCTTGGTGCAAAGGCCATCAGAACCCCTGAAACCGCATTGATGAGGACGGTGACCAGAAGGCAGAGTTTGCGCCCAAACCTGCAGAGAGGAAAAAAAGAGGAGAAAGGGGCTCAGCTGCTGGGAGGGTAGGGTGGCAAACCAAAGGGTTTGAAGAGGTTGGAGAGGGTCTCCATTCATTTTGAATAGGAGCCTGTATCTGTTACTCCCTTTGCAACATTTTCCATCTCAATGGAAGTTCAGGAAACTCCCCTGGTTTTGTGTTTTCAGGTCATTGCTCACTTTTGGTTAATGACTCACGCAATTAATTCAAGATTGCTCTGATATGGCTCCCCAGCCCATCTTTCAAAGCTGCCATAGCTTTTTAATGGGGACTTGTTTGCTAACCGTGGTCTTTTTATGTTTTATCAACCTTGGCTGACTACTGAGCTCTTCTTGAATAGGGTTTTGTGCATCCCTGTTATTTGTCATTCCCTCCATCACGGTGACTCACTGATGGTCAGAAATAGAGGGTTTCCAAAAGAAACAAGTTGGCTGGAACACTGGAAAAGCATTTGTTGTCTAGCTGAGAAGAGTTGCATATTCAGTTAGAAGAATGAACTATAAAAACCATTGAATTAGTCAATATCCACTAACAAAAATAGCGCAATAATAAGTGCCAGCCAAAATACGTCTCTTTTGTTCTCCACAGCAACATCAGCAGATCCCATCACTCAAACTTCCTCCTCTCATGAGCCCAACAAACAGGTTTTTTACTTGCCTGGAAGCTCAGCCCAAGAAAGCCTCATCAGACCACATTTGAGGCTTCTGGTTTTGTTTTTACCCTGATCACAATACATTCTGGTTAAGGTATTTTGTGTTGCTCTTCGGTGCTGGCAGTGCAGGAGCAGCAGTGAGCTGGGACAGGGTGGTGTGAGCAGAGTAAAGACCCCTTAGCACTCTGACACATATGTGTTTTATCTTAGGAGGAATTTTATCCTACTCTCTCATGTGTTTTCATACTTCTGCTTCAAAATAAGCCTTTGTAAAAAAGATCCTTCAGTATTTTGACATAGAGAGAGAGAACTTTTCGGATATAAATGGCTTTGAGTTCGGAAGCTCTGGCTTTTGTTGGCTCTCAGCATCATATGGTGGCAAGAAATGCCTTTGCTGGTGAACATGATGGCTTGGAAAGGTGATCTGAAATGTGGTGCTTCTGATGCTCATGGAATCTGCTCACTGCTATTTCATGTCCTGTTATGCCTCTAGGAGTGTGCATCACCATCCAAGCCTCAGTTCTGGGAAAAAAGAGGGAATGCTTTCAAATTTACTAGGAGCTTGGTCAGAAAACAAGAACTTGGATTTAAGGGAAAGAGACGATGAGGAAGGTGGTGAATATTTCTGATTAAAAAGAAGAAAAAAGAAACAAAGATCTTCCAAAATGCGTGTGAAGAAGAAGCCAAAATTATCATAAGTTTGTCCACTTTTGTCCTTGAAATCAGAGACAGGACTCCATCCCAGGACAGAAGACTGGATGTAGGATTTCTGTAGTAATGCTGTAGCCATTTGATGTCTTTCACCTGAGAATGTCTTTTGCCAAAGGTGTAGCCACACACAAGATGTGGCCTCAAAGGGTTGCTTTAGTAAATCACTGTCTACTGATGAAAAACCCATTTAAGCAGAAAGCTTATGAAAAAGCTGGTCTGGCTCACTGGCAGTGAGGTAATGGTTTAATGAGGATGGGAAAGCAATCTGTCCATAGATGGGCTTCTTCACAAGCAGATTTGTCTGCACAACCTAACTGATGGTGTGTTTGCCTGTGCTGAAAGTAGGCAGCAGGGACCAATGAGACAAACACAGGCCCATCCTAATTTTGTGACACTGCAGAACTACTACAGGAGATGGCTGTGCCCCTCCCACCTTGGGGGAATGGGACAGTGAAAAGAAGGGAACAATAGCAATATCTGTTCAACAGAGACCATCTTGGGGCCAGTCTTGGGAGGAAAGGGCTATTGAGAATACAAAGTAAAAAAAAAAAAAAAAATTCAAGACAGACTGGATGTCCAGAAGGATTGTTCACTCCCTGTTACTTCAATTTCTTCAAATTCCAGTCCCATCCTCTCTTGTTAATTTACTTAAAAATTTGATAAACATGCAGAGGAAGATCAGCTACAAAGCACTAAATTTGTTCAGTCTAACCTAAAAAAAAACCCAAAACCACTGGGCAGATATACAGCACAATGATAATTGTGATGGAAAAGAGGAAATGAGGGACAGTAAGGTCTAGAACTGGCTAAATACAGACTCAGCTGAGAAAAAGGAGAATCAAATAAAATTTAGGAAGAAACAACTACTTCTATTTCTGTATCTGAGAAAAACTCCCCTATTTTGAAACTGATTTATGGCCATCTGGATACTGTTAAAATTAATGTGAAACAAATTTATCACAAAGATGAGCAAATAGTTTTTGGTGCAACAGTTAAAATCTCACCCTGGACTCTGAGCTTGAGTTGCAGTTTGCACCTGTGAGAGAAAACAAAATCTCTTCACTTGTGTGAATTCCTCAGGGCTGTAAAAGTGGAGGGATACCTTGGCACTTCTGTGCAGTCTTGGGGCACAACAGCCTTTGAAAACAGGACCTTAGAAACCACCACCCACCTCCCTTTTAAGCGACACACAGACCTTCTCAGTCAGGTTTTGGTTGCATTCATTTTCTTTCTGAATTGTGAATGCTGTTCAACAACATCAGAAAGCACATAACCAGAGTAAAGTGTTCATCCCACACCTGTCTACACACCACCCACCTGTCTGCTATGTAGCCAATGCTCATGGAGCCGATGAAAAACCCAGCATTCACACATGACTGGAAGAGGTCCAGCTTCCAGGAGTCCTCGCACACCAGGTTAAACTGTAAGGGCAAACACAGTTAGAAGCACAGGGACATTCCCTACAAATCATGGCTGTTTAAGAAGGAAGGAAGCCAATGGCATCAACTAGAAAATAGACTCTGGGAAAGAAACCCTCTAACCTCTTAAGCTGACATCTGCAATGCATCTTGTTTGGATTTTCCCAAAACTTGTGGAAAAGTTACAGCCCAGAAAATTATTGCATAATGACACATATGGAGAGTGAGAAAAGGAGGAAAACTCTGAAAGAGCAAATAAAAAAGTTCAGAAAAATCTCATCCTCTTGTCCCCACCCATCTGCTTGAAATTTGGAGGACACTTAGAGCATTCTCTCCTTCTCAGATGCCAAGACCTATTTCAAACCATATATTTCCTCGCTACATGCGAGCGGTACCAGGCGATAGAGATGGAGGCGCTGCCATGAGCTCTGCTGGGGTGGAGCCAGGAGCTGGGGTGTCCCTCACCTCGTTAGCACTGGCAAAAGGCCCAGGATTTGGCTGACTTTTCTTTGCAGTGAATGGGTGCTTTTGATTTACAATTAACAGGTTGTCAGGGCACACCCAACAAAGGGAGGAGGGCAAATTGCTAATAACTTTTCTACAGCTGGAAATATTCACTCAAGTGTAATTAGCCTTCAGCCCAGAAAGAAGCATGAATGTATCTATCTGGCTGCTTATTTAACCTTTTGCTAACCCAGACAAGTTTGCTGGAGCTATGCCAAACAGATCAGCTCGGTTTCCCGGGTGTGGAGGACAGCTGGAGTGCTCTTTTCTGCCCCAGCCCATATGTCCCAAGGGAAAATGGGATGGACTTGCTTTGTGACAGTGATGATAGTGAAGCAAGGAAATATGAATGCCCTGCCCATGGAAGCTGTGAAGCATCCAGCGATGCAGGTTTTTAAGATCGAGTTACACAGACATCTGCTAGGCATGGTTTGAGTATAGCTAATACAGATTTGGCAGTGGAGGGTAAGTAGAAGGGATCTGTTTGGACGTCACTCCTATACTTCAGGTCTCTACGTGGCTTTAAGACTATTGGTACTGGTTTGCACAGTTTTTATATTCTAGATTATCTGGTTTAGATAGTGTAAATTGAGATAAAGGAGCACTGCTGTTGCTAAAGCATTATGTGAGAAATGTAGACCTATCCTCTGCTTCTTGTTCATTGCGGAGCATCTGGATTACTACACAAAAGTGCAGTTCCTCAGTTTGGGCTATGGGGGTGCTACCCTCAGTTTGGTAATGGAAATAATTATAAGAATAGCCACTGATGAGAAGTTTGCAGTATTATGCTGCCGGGAGAAGCAATCATTTCCCCTTGTTTACGTATATGAATCTTTGATCTAAGTGTCTAGCAGATTCTGATATTGAGTGTTTATTAGCAGTCAGACTCAGACTGTTCACCAAAACCAAACTTTATTAATCCAGCATATTCTATCTTTAAGCTGTGCAGACAGGAGTGATTTTTCTGGACAAGCTATGTCTTACCTCGGTGACGAGAGAGCTCCCTGGGGAGTCGTAGACCCAGCCATCCCGGCAGGGACCGAGGGGGACGGTGCTCCCACTGCCCACCAGGCTGCCCAGGGGGTCAGTGCAGCTGATGCCTGTAGCGTTCCAGTCCACCTCGTACCTCCTGCAGCGGCTGTCAAAGCTGGCCCCGTGGCCATCCCACTCGGGAACTGTGTGATTCAGCTGCTCCTCCAGGCTCCAGCCACACCGCTGGCTCAGCTCAGCCACCCCGGGGCTGAAGCAGCGATGCTCAGGGGTGAATCCCAGGAAAAAAATCCCCACATAAATGGGAGCAAAAGTAGCAGAAAGCAGGCATAAGACAAAGAGGGCTTTCTTCTGAAAGAAGTCAAATTCTCCGACCTGCTCTAAAATGTCATCCAAGGTTGGCATCTTTGTGTGTCACAGATCATGAAAGTATCTAACTCAGTTGCTTTCCAGGGCTTTGGACTTCACTGCATGCTTAAATAACAGCTGAAGTGTTTGCTTAAAACTCACAAACAAATAATTAACTTTGTCAATTGTCAAGCCATGCATCTCAACCTTTGTTTCCTAAATGCCATTTCTAAACACATTTTGGCTCTTCTTTTTGACTTCTGTTGTTAATTTGTCTTATATATGACATACTTTAAATGCAGGATCTGGAGTCTTAGCTTATGGCCATTTCAGTCTGTCAATGAGAATCTGTCAGTGCACAGAGTTGGGCAGGTTGTAATTCCTCTGTCCAGTATTTTCAGAGGCCATAAATACTATGAAAGCAATATGATCCTCTTCCTCATATACATATAGACTGAAGAACCTTACACTTAAAATTACAAGGGACATAGATGACTGCTTGTATGCTCTTTTGAGGGAATAGAAGAAAACAGTACAGCAAAACCACAACAGGGCAGATTTCTTTTAGGCACTTAGTGGTTAAAGAATAGTGTTGTGCCTCAAACGGGAGGCAGACCAGTCACTGCAGTGTGAGCTGGGACTTCTGAGTCAGAGGTGATCAAACTGCACTTGCAGGGGTTCACCTGCAGCTGCCTCACACGCAGGGAGCTGAGTGTGGCCCTGAGACCGGTCACCAGCCCTTGCATGCCCATCCTGCCCTCTGCCTCCTGACCTGCCTTGCACCCTGGGGAGGCAGGGGGCAGAGGCTGCTGCAAGCTGCAGCTCCATCTCACAAACACTTTACAGCTGTTTAACGAGAATTTATTAGACAGTGCTAACATGTAAATGTGTGATTAAGCAATGGAGACATCCTCGGCCTTCTTTACTTGAGGGAGTGATTAATGTTGTGTTCCCATGGCCACGGTTGCATAAGGTCCTTTCATGTCGTTCCGCATTTCCTTCAGTGATGGAGGACTGGAAGAATGATGCAGCTGAACATCAAAAGTGCGGATTTGGACAAAAAACATCTATGGGCAACGATTTCTGCCTGAATATGTTCTGCCATCTTTCTGTCATCTGCAAATCTTTCTAAGCCAGACGAAGATTCTGTAGCTTGGTTAGTGCTTCTGAAGGGAACCTCTGAGCAGGCTGCTGTCCCTGGGTTAATTTTCCCCTGAGGAGCACTCAGTGACCTCTCTGAGTTTTATGAAGCACAAAACTAAGTAATGAGGAAAACAGAGGTGACAAGTAATGTAATATTTTAAAGGACTATTAAAAACAAGCGCTCTTGGGTTACAATGACCAGCATTCCTAGGAAATGTCATGAATCACAAACGGGACTGCTCCTTTGCAATAAATATCTTTTGCAGCTAAGAAAAGACCAGTCCTTTGACTGTGTACAACTGAAGAGTTTATGTATCTCTGTTCAGTCTGGTTTCATTAGAAGCAGAGAATGGACTATTCCCCCTGTAAATGCTCAAGGAGTTCACTGCATCAGCAGCTTTTAAACCTTGCACCCTCCTGCACACAGGCTACTCAGCAGTGCACATATTTGATGCAGTGGTTAACAGCTAAAGCCTGTCTCAGCCAGAAGTGAATTAAGTGCAACAAGAAGTGCACAAACTCTAGAAATCTGTTTTACTCCCTTTCCTGATTCTGTAGTTTCACGTACTGCAGTTTCATGCTGGAGAAAGAAAGAAGGAAGCGGCCAGTATGGGGTTCACATGCCAGTTATGCTGGCAGAAGGCTGTATCTCTGATTAAAATTAATGTTATTTCTTCTGTGGCAGGTTCATGGAACAGTGTCAAGTGTGACAGGTTTGCTGGGTATAATCAGTAATCCCTTCACCCGCAGTAGTGAAGCATTACCATGACTACTTTAAAACACATCAGCCTTCAAAAGCTGGGGTAAACACTCCTGTACTCTGACCTTCCTGAGCTTTAGATGTAGGCTCAAAGGGTTGGTGAAATATGAACAAAGCCAAGCCTACCACACTCCTGTAAAAAAATTACAGATAAAAAGCATACTGATAATGATTGCATAAATAGCTGTTGGCTGCCAAACAATAGCCCCAATTCAAAGATCTGAAAGGATCTTCTCATTAAATCACTCATGAAGACTGAGAAACTGAGGCAGAAAGATCTAGCAGGTTAGATCTTCAGAGAAAATGGTTTTCAGATCTGTGAGAATTTAGGCTAAAACAGTTTGCTAGAGGTGCCTTAGATGGACTTTTCCATTCAGGTGCTTCCTGACATGTCCTACAAACCTTCTTGCATGACTAAACACTTCCGCATTGATTTCCTTCTAGTGAGTCATTCTTTCATCCTTGCCATTTAGTGATTATTTTGGTTCAGTACTTAGTTGAGTATTTGGACGTTTTCTTAGCTCTGTCTCCTGTATTAAGCACACAGATTTTTAACAGGGAGCTCTGAGCAGGCTGTCTGTCATAATCCCATGCTACCACGTACCTCAGCAGGACATGCTTGATTCAGAGGAATGTGATGGAGAATCACTGGGCACATCTGTAGGAACAGCAAATCATGCACCCACTGAGAGGCACTGCCTGTTCATTGGGGTGCCGGTATTTCAGCCAGGCTGAGCCACTCTGGTTTCTTGGTGCAAAGGCCTCATCCCCTTTCCTACAGCCTGTCGTGGCACTTGTTGGTCCTGTACACCATGAATGAGTCAACTGGCTAAGTAGACAGAGGGTGATCCTATCTGCAGTAGTCAGTTGCAGGGACTCAGTGAAGGGGTGTGGAAAATTCAGCACAAAGGAAGGCACAGGACCACATGGCTCAAGCTGCTGGGAGAGGGAAGCTGGAAAGAAGAGGAAAGAAGCAGAGTGTCCCTGTGGTGATGGAAAGACCATCTGTCTTGTAGTTTTGTGTACAGTTTCACCTGGCCTGACGTCAGCCATGTAAAAGCTGAATATGTAACATCTAGTTACCTCTGGATATATATCCACATGTGGAGCAGGAGCCTACAGTGGTGATTAATGGCAGATCTGTGCACCCAGAGCTGCTAATAGCAGCTGGAGCTTGGGTCATGGGATCTCAGCTCGCCAAGTCAGCACTGAGAGCTAGATATCTAAGAACTGACTGTAGAGGGAGCCTATGCACCTTGATTTTAGGCTGCTCAAGTTATTTCAAAAAGCTCATGTTTGCACTTGATATTTATTTGCACCGTGAAAACTTATTTTATAACTGAGAGAAACAAAGTGTACTTTATGGTTGGCTCACATACTACTAACACATATTTTTTAGATGATAATCACATTATATTTGGTAAAACCCTCTAGTTTAAGATTATTTGCATCTAGATCCAAAAGTCACAGCTTGAACTCATTTCTTCCTTGAACATTAATTACCACTTAGTATTGTGCAACCTAGGAATATCTCCCTTGGTGACAAAGACAGCTCAGTGCACAGTCCTTACTCCTCAGCTTCTGCCATGGCACAGAGCACGACGTGTTTCTGGAGTCTGTCCTCTGAAGGTTTCATTTCTGCAGTCATGAGGTGGCATGGCTTTTGCCAAGAGCAGGAGCATGCCAAGCTCCTGTACCGCAGGCATTTGGCCTCATGGGCTGCTGGGGCGCTGTGAGCACTCTTTGGGCCAGGATGAGGATGCTTGTGCTGCCCACGGAGAGGGAACTGGCCCTGGGGCAGCTTGGCTTGTTGTGAACCTGTGCCGTGGTCCCTCGGGTCCTGTTACTTTGATCTGACCTCCCAAGGAGATGGCAAGGTCACCCCACAGTGCGCTTGGGGTTTGTAGAGACACTCTTATCAAAGGGTGCACTGATAGCAGGTTACCGAAGTGAGCAAAGGAGTCCAGGCAGCCCTGTAACTACTGGCTCAGAGCCTGGAGGGTGTGCTAGGTACTTCAGGAAAAACACAAAGGGTTTTTAAAATGCTGATCAGAGAATTTTCCTGAGCCCACCCATGCATCCATTTCACAAAACTACTCCAAGAGCTGTCTGGAAGGATAACTACATCTATCAGCAGAGCCAGGGATGGAGCTGGCCAGATCAGCCTTCCCAGCTCTGGGAAGTCACAGCACAGGCACGGCACAGGCCATCTGCAGTTATCCCTGTATCTTGACTCAGCCTGACACCACAGCCACTTGGACAGGGAAGCCCATGGCTCCCAGGGCTTCAGCTTCCTGTTGAGCAGCCCTGTGTGACTGCAAAGAACAAGCCCCATCCCTAGAGGGCTTGCAGGCTAAGCCTTAAGTTTGTTATTTCTTTTGCATAGTTGAACTACCGAAACCTGCTGTAAAGGCAGCAGGACCTACCTGAGACAAGCAGTGCAAACAGTACGGGTATTACAAGGCTAGATCCTTCTCAGAGGATAAACAACTGAGGATGGGATGAACTGGGGACTGAGGCTGCCTCATAACATGCATTTCTGCTGGTGGTGAAGGTAGGCTTTCCTGTCACAACATAGTGGGTAACTGCACCCAAAGCTACCTGTCAGGAGCTGAGGTGGAACCTATTTCACTGTTCTCAGCCTGGGCATGGTCACTCATGAGTTGGTTTAAACACACTGACTCCTTCTGTCCCACGTGTGGAAGCTTTTTTTGGACCAGCAGCTCTGCAGGAGTGGGAGCTGCTTCATGCCTGGATAAGAAGGAAGAGGCAAGTTAAGTAGGTTTCTTGTGAAGCACAGCTCAAAGAAAGCTTGTGAATTCGAAAGGGAAGAAAGGAAAAAAAAACAGGAGAAAGCAAACTGGCAAGTAGTAAGCAGCTTTGCAGTTTGGAACTGGACCTGTTCCAAGACTTTAATATGTAGTTAATTGCAAGCATTTTATTTTGCAGTAAGGTCTTGGGAGTGCAATTGCTTAATAAGTTCCTAGATTACACATATCAATCACGTACTTACTGCTGTGCTCAGACAGGGTATCACAGCTGCACAGCATGATGTGAGCCATGTGTGCCATCCCTGGCACCTCACCAGGCTCAGCAAAGGAGCAAAAGTGGTGGCAGGGGCGGAGGCTGTCCTGCCTGCAGGGATCAGAGCAGGGATGTCCCCTTCCCACCTCTGCAGGTCTCTGCTCCCGGAGCAGCCTGGGAGGAAGGTGAAGGTGACAAGGGAGCAGCACATCTCATAACAATTTCCATCATCAGGGGGCTCCAGATCCCTGCTTTCTGGAGCTCTGTCCTGGCCCATGCCTTTCTCCACCTCCACGGTGAGAACAGCAGCTACCCAGAGGCGTCCCACTGGGAGGGGGAGAAAGTGGTGCTTCCCTGAGGGGTGGGTGGCTGTGAGAAGAAGATGGTGACCCTGGGTCTCATCAGACAAGACTGCTCTGGGACAAAGTGCCCTGGACATGGGAAGATGGACAGAAACAGGAGAGATTCCTCTTGTCCTCTGAGACCTATTGCTCCCCTTCGAAATTCCCTGACTCACCTCTCTGCCCTGCCTCAATCTGTGACAGTCCCCTGTGACTCCTCCTGCCGCCCCTGTTTTTGGCCCAACCCCTTCAGAAATCCTGTTTGATCCCAGTAAAATGCCATACCCAGAGGAACGGGTTGTCTAAACCCAGCCCTAATAGAGTAAAATGTGGTATAACATGATGAGAACTGACTTTTCTGAATCTCTGACAGCCTTGCTCCTTGCATATCACCATGCAGCTGTTAGGATCACTGGTGTGAATGAGGTCTAACGAGAGACAGACAATTACAGAATTCCCCCAGCTATGCCATGCCAGAAGACTTCAATTTCAGTGTCATTATGAGCAATATTCCTGGATTTTCCATATGGTCCTCAGCTAAAGCATCATTCTAGCACTTCTGTGAAATAAGTAAACACACCTATATCTCCTGGCATCATAAATTGCTTTTTAAATGACAGAAGGCTTGGAATCAAACACACAACACTTATTAAAAAGAACAATAAAGCAGTAAATACTGACCTAGGAAAATTGTAATTGGGGATCAACCCAAATTAAGCAATAGATTTAAGGAAAGGCTTCTTGACTCTGGGTTTGAATATTTTTTTTCCAAATGCAAAAGGAGTTCAAATATATTTCGCAAGCTTGAATCTTTGGGGAGTTAAGTATCATAAGCACACAGCTGTGATGCAGTTTGTCAGCATTTGTTTACACTATTGTTATTAGTCTGGACATTTATGTTTCTAAACGAGCTTTCTGCTCAGCAGCAAATGAAGCTATTTCTTCTGCTCAAATTGCTTGAATAAATAGTCCTTTTGTAGCTGGGAAAGGGCACATTGGTCTGTGAGATTTCGTGTTCAAGCCTGCTGCCTCTGACATCCCAGGTGCTTGGAAGTGATGTGCTGCCCAGTAGAGGAGCAGGTATCCAACTCTGCTTGTCATGGCAGGTGGTCCAAAGTCTTCCCTTAGGGATAAATTAAGAGTTGCTGCTCTCAAGTTTGATTTCCATTTCTTAGCTTGTGTTGTAAATGTTTGGGTTTTGATATCTTGTAAGGTGGTTTTGTGAACATTTGGGTATCTGTCTACACTTCTGAGAGATAATGAAATATACTGATGGCACAGATCCACTTGCAGCTGCAAACGAGGTAATACAAACACAATAAACACAGTTTCTCAGGGTCTGCAAGGGTGAAGAAAACCATCAAGGAGCAATGGCAAGAAGGCATCAGTAGTTTAAGTCCAAAGGGAACATACAGACCCAACATTCATAGACAAGCTGTCAGCCATGGCAGGGAATTAGGACAGAACTCCACCAACCCATCATGAATGCAGACAACCGTGCTTCACTTTAGCCTGCTGAAACTTCCGTGGGACTAGCTAAGAAGTACACTAAAAAAGGCTGGTCAGAGAAGTGGGGGGAGTTAAGGACAAGGACACTAGCTAGCAGGCAAGTTTGAAGCCAAATGCATACCACGTGAAATAGGAAATAGAGAGCAATGTTTTCTGGTTGAGCCTTCCCATGCTAATTGTCCATCTGTGCTGCCCAGTGGGCTTCGGTGCTCCCTTCCCTGCTGCAGTGAGTGCCTTCATAATGGCCTGCAGGGTAAGAAATGAGGCAGTGGGTGGACATTGGTGGTGGAAGAAGCAACGAGACAGTGATAGTCACCATTGGATATCCTCTTTGGGGCAGTGGTAGGTGAGTGGAAGCTGCCCACATGCTTCAGTGAGGTGTGACCCTTGAACATCATAGGGTTGGTCAGCTCTTCAACAAGCGTCTTTTGAAGTGAAATACCCATGGGAAAACTGAGCCACTTTACAGCTAAGGGAGTGGGTGGAATGAGATCACTGAACTTGGCACTTTGTACGGGTGAAAGATAAACCCAGCATGGGGATGCTGCTGAGCCAGAGCAGGCCCACTTCTGATTTGGGAGGAATTGGCTGAGTGAAGGCAGGGGAGTATTGGGATTGGTGGGATTTCGGGAACACAGAGATGTCACGGAGATGACTTATAGCTGAATCGGTCTCATGTTTATTGAAGGGTGAGAGAGGAGAGATGTTGCAAGCAACATCTTTAAGTGCAGTACCAATAGAAATAGCAGCAAATAGCAGTGGCAACTGTAACGAGATGCTTGAGGCAGCGACAGCCAGCTAGGAGCAGCAGCCTAACTTTTGCTACAAGGCCTTATACGCTTTTTTAAGCCAATAAGCAAACGCCACAAAGCTTGCTAACACTTTTGTACCAATCATCACTGTATGATTTTACCACAATGTGTATTTTCTTAACCAATCACTACATTGTCATAAGGGCCTGTTGTACAGGCTTACATTGATGCATCTTAACTTTCTAAAAACTCTACTATAAAGTTTATTGCTAAACTCAAAATTCTTTACTCTTTTACTTATCACTGTTATTTCTTGCATAGAACATGTTTTTACTTGTTAAAAATACATTTCTACATTTACAAAACATACTTTTTCAAAACTACAAAACTACAGTCTTGCTTTAAACTGCGAAAGCTCATTATTCTAACTCAGGCAGCCTTTGCCAAGGTCTCAAATCGAAACATGTATCCAATTCTATCTGTTCCAGCACAATGGTGTTTATGTACTTTGTCTGCACCTGCGAGCTCTCTGCAACTTCATTTCCCACAGGGGAGCTCCCTGTGGAAGAGCCATCCTCAGTGGACTGAAACTAAGGCATGAATTCAAGCAAGTTAAGTGACTGCTGAACTCAGCAGTTGTTAATTAGATAAAGATAAAAGCAAGGACAAAGTGTAGGAAGCACTCACAGGAGGAGCCACAGATTCAAAGAGTGGAACAGCAGCATGTCCCTGTGTGTGTGTACATGGGGGCAGTGTGTGTGCAGGGAGGGTCGTGCTTTACCCAGCAGGTGATGGCCAGACAGACTCCCCGTGGCCTGCACGGCCAGCCACGCCGACAGCAGTGGTCCCACTCTGCTTTCCTGAGGCTGAGGCAGCAGAACCGGCAGCACTGGCAGTTTTACAATGCACAGGCTGCTCTCAAGGGAGGTATTTTGGACTGAGTGACCTTGTAAAATGTATGTCCTGACTCTCCTATGGAGCAAGCTGCCCATTCAGTACAAGAGATTACTGATAACTTCTGAGTTACTGGTCTGCTCCCCATGAATACAAGAGTAAGTGGACTATGAGTGTACCAGGAAATTGTGAGCCTAACTTGTCATTAAATTATCTCCAAGTCCCTAAGGTTAGAAGTGGGTGGGAGGGGTGGTTAGTCATACCTGTGGAGATCAGCCAGGTGAGTGGCTATTCTTAGACACACATGCAACAAAGTATGTAATACACAATGTATGCAATACTGTTGGGCCAGGTCACCGCTATATCACAGCAAGGTGAATATTTAACTGCCTCTGCCCCTTGGTAAGAGCAGAAGATACTGTGATCTCAGCCTTCCCTCCTAATTTCAGGGTATGTTTCCTCCGCGACCTGCAGCTGAATTGTCCCACACCGGTGACACTAGCGCTGGTCCCTGGTTCAGGCAGCATTCAAAACTGGCCTGGAGCCCAGCTCACGTTTCTCATTCATTGAATGAGTGCATGTGACATAGGATCTATGCCAGCTCTGCTTTTACATCAGTTTCAAGGCCAGCCCCATCATGACAGTTCATACCCAACCCGCAGATAGGGAGGGACCTCCACCAGCACAGATACTGTTAGGTCTCTTCAATCCTTTCTGGCTAAACCGTAATCAGCTGAGCACGTTTATGCATCATTTTTCCCAGCACTAGCAGCCTTACAGCCACGCTGACCAGAGACTCTGATCAGTGCCTGATATTGCTCCTGGTAGAGCATGGACACTCGTGTGCATCAGGCACTTCTGGTGTGTGGGATATGTGTAGCTTCACTCCTCGTTTTCTTGAATGCCACAGGCCAAAGGGAGTAGCAGAGAGAAATACAGCCATCAAGGACAACACCCAGCAGGAGCTTCAGTGAGTTTGGGAAGGTAGAGCTCAGAAGAGACTCTTTTCCCAGGGCAGATGTACTCTGTGGTGGTTCACACACAGGTGCTCTCTTGGGCTGATCCGTACTTCCAACAGGCAGCAGAGCCATGCCCAATGCAAAATAAGTCTGACAGCTACTGAGAAGGGAGAAATACACTGCAGATGTCCAAACTCTGACCTCATCAAGAACATCCTGTAACACCTGTGTGTGCTCTGAGATAATTACAGGTGGCAATGGTTAAGAGGAAAGCTTTCAAGTGAGTCATACGATAGCACAACTTTGTTTAGACTTCAGTTTGCACTGTGGTTTTCTTGGACTGCCCAGGAATAGTGAAATCTATGAAAAAGTAATCTCAAAAAAATAAGAAATAGCCCCTAGGTCTGCTAAATGAAACTGCTGCATAGCAAGTGAGAAGTTAAAACTTGTCTGAAAATTTTCAGAAGCTCCAAAGGAATGAGCCAAGGTTTTCTAAGCAGGCACCAGGAGTGATCAGAGACACAGGCTGAATGAGAGGGTACAGGAATGCCATGTCCCTACAGATGACATGTGGAGGTGGTGGAAGTATTAATTCTGCTCTAACAGTCAACAATGCTGAGTTTCAACATTATTTACCTGTACTTGAAAGTGACAGCCACTGGATGAGCAATTGTGCTTCCCCTCACTTCCGTGACCTCCTTAGTCCCCTCCTGGGGACAAGAATTCCCTGCTCCCATGGCATGGCAGCTGGCCAGGAACCTGTGCTCAGGTGGTACCCACCACACCATGGTGACACCTGGTGATGCAAACCTCTGCTCTGACCCTCACAGCTCCTTGAGTTCAGTGTGATGTGGTGAAGGCTTTGCTGTGAGAAAAATGTGGCTCTGTACCAGTCTGGCTGATGCCTGTGTGCACATGAACTCTCACAGCGTTTTCTCTCCATCCCTGCATCTCCTCATTTTTCTCCTTGGTCCCAGGGTCACACTGCTCACATGTTGTGTCCCCATAAAAGCTCACTGTATTCCTGCTTCTTCTGCAAACACTCCTCACGATGCCAGGGGCCTTTGCCTCAGGCCTTGTCTTTCATCAGGTCTCCACAAACAAACCATCACCTCAGCTGCCCCTTGGGAGCAGACTGTGCCACCTCGTCTGTCTGCTGTCACTGTCTGCTGCCACTGCCAGCCAACAGTGTGGCACCACTGAACCACAACAAGCCTCAGCCAAAGGCGGGCACACCCAGGCACACACACACACACACACACGTGTATGCAGGCGTACAGTGTTTGTTCTTCCCTCTGAGAAAAACGAGTGATGAAGGGAAGCCCACTTCTGCCAGGAGAGCACATGCCTGACCTCACCACTGTGTCATGGGCACCACAGCAGCAGATGTGGTGTACAGAGGATACAGTACAGCAGCTTCCCTGTCATGCCCCTGACGTCATTTTCCCCTGCACAGGAGACCAGCTTCTGAAATACTGCCTGCAGGGACAGTGCTGGAGAGACCTCGTGGGCACTCATGGCTTTTGTGAACACAGGTTTTTTCTACCCCTAGGTTGTGGCTTGGCATCGCAATGCTGACAGTCAGAGCTGCCTCCCGAGCTGTTCACAGGAAGGACCAAGGAACAAGGACATCTCCTGCCTCCTTAACCCACCTGGAAGCCCTTCTCCTCTCATGCCCTTTGGTGAGGGTCTAACCCAGGCTCTTCTTCTGCTAGGAGCCTTCAGGGGTGGCTGCAAACCTCACTCAGCTTCTCTGTAATTACTCTATGGCTGCAAAACATGGGAGGAGTTGAAGGCTGCATCAGCAGGGAGAAGGATGCCCGGATGCCAGTGTGGGCTGTGGCAGTGAGGATGGAGCCATCTGTGGCTGCCAAGGTGTGGGAAACACAGAAAAGGGTAGAAGTATGAGAAATAAAAGCAAGTTTTAAGAATAAAGCAGAAGATTTTAGGAAAAAGCTTTGGCTGCAAAAATATTAAAGGAGATAAAATTATGCAGCAGAGCAAGGACATTAAAACAATGGTTAGAGTCTTTAAGCCTAGCTGAGATAGCTTTTAGAGTTGCAAAAAAATATGCTTAGCAAGATAGATAAGGTTAAGCTTAATAATGGAATATTGTGCATTGTTATATAAGGTATAAAACAAGCAAGTATTGTTTATAATGAATGTAAGTGCAATATAGAAGATTGGTTAAAACAGCTGTCTGTAACTCTTAGAATATCTACTATTGGTTGAAAAACTTTTAAGAATGCTCTGTAACCAGGAAGTCCTTGGTTGCCTGTGCAGCATGTGCCTGTAACATCTGTAATGTCTCAACTCTGTATGTGAGACTGATGAAATATTAAAGAGCTCAAGGAGCATCTGTGCTGGCTCCCCATCCTGTTTGGTTTAGGCGGCACCAAGGTTCTCAGGAAGGTGGCACAGTGGAGCCTCTGCCCTCAGGAGGAGGTGGAAGCGATCACTGCAGAGCCAGGCATGGCCAGCATTCCACGGAGAAAATCACTTTCTCCTCTGCCCCCTGACTTGTCCCATCTCTTCCACGTCTCCTCAGGGTCTGCAGAGCTATGGGCCCACCAGAGGAGCTCAGCAGCTCTCCCGTGGGGACCTGGCCTTGCACTGTCATTGTGCTGGCTAATCTGTTCCCTCTGTGCCTGCTGCCTGCTTTGCCCATCTTTCCCTTTGACCCTCTCACACGGGTGCACAGTGTTTTAAGCAAGTCTTTGTTCCACAAGCTGCTCTTTGCTCTCAGCAAGGCCAAACCCACCTGCAGACAGGGAGGGAAGCAGAGGCAGCAGCAAATACCAGCCTGGGACAAGAAGAAACCAAGGAGCTCTGGTGAGAGTGAGCAGAGACAGCCAGCCACCTTGCATCAGTGCAAACTGGCAGCAGGCAACACTTTGTCCTCCAATGCCCTTTTCCTTAACCATCTTCATCCCTTTCCAAACAGGCTGTCCTGTTTGCTCGTAGCCCCCAACCCCAGTTTTGCCAGTTTTACAGTGGTATCTGGTATCTGTGGTATGACAGCACAGAGTATAGCCTCTGCACTTTCTACCTGGGTCATCAATTCCTTTAAACTACTGCTTCCCTTTCACCATATACTTAATCCTCCTCTTTTATGCCATTTCTCATGTTGCTACATCACAACTTCTTGTGCAGTTATTTTGTTTGAGTAGGTTCAAGTCAGAGTTGGGCTTTTGCCAAGGTGCCCCAGCAGAGCAAGCTGTGATGGGTTAGCAAGGCCAGGCAGGATGGGGCTCTGAGCAACCTGGTGACATCCCCACCCATGGCAGGGAGGCTGGAACTAGATGACCTTTAGAGTCCTTCCCAACCCAAGCCATTCTGTGGTCCAATGATTCTGGGACAGCCTGGAAGTGAGTGAAGGTTTGTCTGTCTCAGGTATGAGCGTGACAATCTCTGTGGGCACCATGGGGGTTAGACCCACTGCCTGGTGAACAAAACTGGTGTGGCACCCCCACGGAATGCAGACAACAGGAATAATTTTGCTATTTGGCACTCCCATATCTTTTTTTGCACACACACAGTATTTTTTGACAAAAGCATAAGAAAGTGGAGGTGAAGTCAGACAAACCCAACTTGCATTTCCAGGGGAATGGCTAAGCACAGGTGACACAGACTGCTGTTGCTTGGAGCTTTGCAGGGAAAAAGAAACACAGAATCATCACAGATTGGTTGAAGCTGGAAGGCACTTCTCAAGATCACCTGCTCCAGTCCCTCCTGCTCAAGCAGGTCCACCTAGAACAGGTTGCCCAGGATCACTCCCAGATGGCTTTTTAGTACCTCCAAGGGTGGAGACTCCACAACCTCTCTGGGCCACTTGTTCCAGTGCTCAGTCACCCTCACACTAGAAAGATGTATCCTGGTGTTCAAAGGGAACATCCTGTGATTCAGCCTGTGCCCATTGCCTCTTAAACAATGCTTCTCAAGAATGTGCCTTAATCCCCTCCTGGCAAAAACTCTGCAGTCTCTGTACACAGAAGTCTGGACACAGCCCGAGTCAATGAATCTCTAGAAAATCTTGGCACAGCATAAACTATCAAGGATCACAGCTGGGACTGTTGCTGCAAGTCCCAAGGTCCTTATATTGGTCACAAGGCTAGAGTTTCCTCCTGCACTGTTGGCTTTTTGGAACACGAGAGCAGTGGGAGCAGGGATTTCTCATATTGTACACAGAGGTTTTCAAGTTTCTGGTTTTGTCCAGAAGCAGACAGGGCTTTCCTGAAAGGTTCATTCTCAGAGGAAGGAAAACTGAAGTGGAGCAGAATAATATTAGAACACAGCATCATGTGATGAGAAAACCAAGAGAGAAACTTCCCTAGATATAGAAAAATCAGTGAAGGATTAGCTGGAAACACCTCAGACTTCCAGAAGATAAACAAGTCTCTTCCTTGTTGAAAGCTGACATACTGCTTAGCAGTGCCACCTGTCTGAGCAAAAGCTGTTACCAGGAGGAATTTGAATGAAGCATTCCTGGGTCTTTAGTACAAATTGCCATTTTAATTATGCTGCTGAAAGGAAGGAAGAAGAATGATTTTGAAGAGGAAAGTTTGGTGAAGTCGCCTTTAAATGTCCCCCAAGCTAGGATGAAGGCAGGGAGAGTGACAGCCAGGGCCTGCCAAGCATGAGGTGTGTGACAGACAGCCTTCCTCGGCTGCACAAACTGCTCCAACGTGTGTAACACCTTGCACCCCTGCTCTGCCAGCCTGTGCTGGATGGGCAGCGAGTCTGGGATAGGCTCTGCACCCCCTCACCCCATGGGAAGGTGGTGAGGTCCGCAGTGCTACTGCAGATGAGGAGAGGATGAGGTCCATGCTGGTGCCTGCTTGCTATGCAGAAACATAAATGTCTCCTTGGCTTCGCTGGCCCAGGACCAGTTTGCTGTTGTACCCAGGACTGGAGCAGGATAGTAATTTGAGGGGTCAGGATGGTGCCAGCTGCTGTACTGATGCATATATGGAAATTATATGGTAATGTTGCTCTTTTCATTTATTAAACAAACCCAAAGTAAGCCCTTTTTGCTTTTCTTCAGCTATCATTTTGCTAAAAATACCATATGAACTAATCCTCTAAATAATCTTTTCATAAAGTTCATCTCTGAATAAGTCTCCTAAATCTAAGTTTCAAGCAGCTGGCAGTTAGTCCGGGAACTTCTTGTTTACTGAAATCGGTCTATTCCCCATGTCCTCATCTCAGTGCAGAGGAGCAGATACATGGGACTGGAAATACTGGCTCCCCTGAAGGATGGATGGTGGGCCTGCACCCAAGGAATGCTACCCACCCTGGCAGCAAATGGCACCATCCCAGACTTTACAAGACCTCCCAAATTCCCCACTCCACTGCAGCTGGCCAGCACGGAGCTGGGGCAGCAGTGGTGCCATCCCTTCTCTGTGGTTGATAATGTCCCTTCATCCTCCAGCAACCCCAGGTCTTGGCTACAGTGTGGTTGCAAGAGCTGAGTCAAGGGTTGCACTCCTTCTGCTGAGACCAGCTGCCAAGGGGAGCAACCTTGCAGCAGGAAGAACAGTCTTTTGCAGATGATGCCTTCCAGTTCCCGGCGCCCAGGGCTTTCCACCCTCTGCATCATGGTGACACTGCCAGGGACCACCTCTCCAAGTTTCCTGGTCACTGTACTCCCCTTACACAGGGTCCTCTGTTAAGGCCTGGGTTTGGTGACTGAAAGCTCAGCCTAGAAATACAGAATTCATCTCAGGGACTTCCTTTGCCACCTACATTATTTTACCTGGGCCAGCTCCTCACGATACAGGTGTTATGTTTTCCATCCAGTCACTGCAGAACTGTTTCATGGGAAAATGGATACAACTGCTGCACCCTTTTCAGATACACTCAGCTTGAATGGCCTTTGTTTCAGTTCATCTATTTGCTCGGGATCTGGGGATCTTAGACCAATGTAAACAATTCCTTCATTTTTGAATTTGTTGAATCATTCTTGCTTTGCGTCTCCTCATCAGATATTTACATCTTTATGTTTTTTGTTTAAATACACTCAAATACACTCAGGAACGTTCACTAGGGAAGGGAAAATATAATAAATCCTGTGTAATAAATATACTGACATTTAAAATCAAATAAACGTTAAAACAACGGAGTAACTGAAGTACCCTATGGTAGGGCCACATACCCAAAAATGTCCATTTTAAGTAGTGTACTAAGAGCTGGATCATGAACAGAGAGCATGTTCATCCAGCTAAGCGGCCTGATGAGTCTGATCCCTCTTCCTATTAATAAAGCATGCTAGTAAAGCAGGAGGTGAGAACCCAGCTGTGAAGAATTCCTTTGGGTTGGTATTGTGCAGTCAGGACAAAGGACACGATGTTATAGCAGAGATAAAGTACAAAAACAGAGTGAACTATAAATAGATTGTAACTGCTAAGGGTTTCCAAAAACAACGACAGGGAGAATAGAGAAAGGCACTGAGGAATTACTAGTTCCCATCCATACTTCCAGGATGACTTGAACTTTCACTGGTCCATTTGGAGTGTGCTGGGTCTCTGCTGCTGCTCTGAACTCACCCTGATCCTGCAGCTTTTTTTAGTTTCTGCAGAGCTGTTTCTCAGTTCTTTTTCAGTGGCATTAAAAATAATTTGCTATTGTCTTGGAAAGACAGAAACAAGAAATCTGTTGAGATTAGATAATTTTTCACATAAATATGAAACATATATTAATTCTCCCATGTGGACTTGATCAACTAAATGTTAAGGCTCATGGGGTATTTTGAACCCTGAATTCTCTTCTACATCAGATCATATCGCTTCTACCCAAAGCTGCCCATAAGATGGACAGTAGTGGTCTGGGGAAATTTCTCTGTTACTTTCTTCTCATATGCTTGAATGCTGGCATTTTTGTTACACTGGCCACCTTAGTGCTCTTTTACATTCTCGAGAGTTCTCAGCAAAAAAATGCAATAGAAAGGCCACAAAAAAGGCTTGTTGGGAATACTGAATATAAAAGTAAAACTGAGAAACAGTATGAAAGTAGAAAATAGAATCTAATATTAAAAACCCTGGAAGGAGTTTCATATGGGGTGGTTTTTTTCTCCTTTTTTAAATAGAATTCCCCCTGCAGAAATAGCTAGGGAAGTAGATAGCTAGAGAGGGGCACTCTCAGATCTCTTCATTGCACTGATACCATCCTTGATAAGATTTAAAAATTTCATCTTCATTCTCATAAAATGGATCTAGAAACTTTAAAGCAAAGTCCTTTTCTTAGTATTTAGAAATGTTGGCTTCCAAGCTTACTGCAAATGGAGTCACAGGGGATGGATGTGCAACAATGAGGAATCACAGACAAAACCGAGGTGATTTTTACTGACTTTCCAAGCAGAACTTGAGGCACGTGCAGCTGAGAGAGGAAGCAACCTTGCAATTTACACCTGTCTGATAACATGAGAGGGAACATTTTCATTTTATTAGGCCTTTACAGCCATCTCTGGAAATATACCTTGTTTGTTCCATTGTGTAAAATATCCTCTGGTGAACTTGGCTTGTCTCATCTTATAGCTGAAATGCTTGCTCATTCTGAGTCATTAGCAAGGATCCTGATAAACATGCTGTGGAATTATGGCATATTTATCTGAACAGGAAGGTAGAGCCTGGTGTAACCTCTTCACTGGCTGCCAGGGTGACCATGTGAAAAGAAAAATTATGAGGGAAGCCACATATAGACTATGAAAATGGGTGTGTAGGAACCCTTTATCCTCTGGCTGCCTTTCCTTCAGCTGGCCTTGAGGAAGCTGGTGAGCCCTTACGGTTCCCCAGCCTGTCTCAGATCCTGAGCTGAAATCCTGGCAAGCAGGTGCTCCCACACGTGCGTGCAGAGACACGTTTCTGCTGCTTTCCCTCAGTAAGCTGAAAGTCAGTGAGGAAGGCTATCATCTGCAAGCACACAGATGTGTGGTATCTGATCTTCTCCAACAGGCAAAGATGAGTGGTATGCAACCACCATGGGGCTGAAACAGCACTGGGTTTGGGTAATAAAGCACAGGCCCAGCAGGATCCCATCTGCCGTGAGCAGAGACTGCTGCACCCCGAGAGGGAGCCTGTGCAAGGAAAGGTGTGGGGTGTCAGGGAGGGAAACCTGGTGGCTGCAGAAGAGATGAGCCTGGGGGAGCCCCAGTGGCTGTTGGCACCTAAACCCCATGTGACCTCCACCTTCTGCACCTTGGCAGCTAGAGGAAAAGCTGAGGGTGTGAGAATGAGCACACGCTGCAGATTCAGGATGGCTTCCTCAAAATCACAGATATAGGCAGTCTTCAAAGTGGTCACTACCAGTCTGATTTTTTCCTATCCTACGATGAGGGAAAGAGGACAGGAACCTCTCTGTTACTGTTTTGCTTTTTCTTTAACTCTCCGTGGTTTTTTTCCCTCGTTTTGATTTTCCCTTCTTTCCCCATGTGTCTATTTTCCTCTGCTGTTTCAGCTGCTGTCTTAGCAATGAGTGCAGATTCCCCCAGTTGTTGTATTCTACAGTTCCAAGTATTACAGTTATTTATATTTGTTCCTGGGATGAAGATGGTAAAAATAGCTTACAGTCCATGGAAATAGTGAGGGAGGGGAGTATAATGTATTGTGCATTGCTTTAATGGATTGCCAAAAGGTGGAAACCCTGTAGATTGGAATTGACTTTTCCCACGTCTCAAATTCAGCCTACAGCTTGCTAAGTTGATCTGAAGGCCTGGGAAAGGACATATTTCATTGAGTACATTTGTCACCTTTTAGAAAGAAAAGGAGGAAATCTGGAAGAAGAGGAAGAGGGAGATAAAAGAAGAAGATGAAAGTGGATGTGGGAGGAAGAAGAAAGATCAATAAAGCGAAGGGGAAAAAGCCAACAGCAACAAAAGCCAAAATATGGGAATTGTCAGAGAAAAAGCTACATGTAATTTAGTGTCCTGACCTGGAATGTAGTTGTACCATGCGTGAGAGAGAGGAGCCTCAGCATCTCTAATTGCCCCATAAAGAGGTCTCACTCTGATCTTAAAAAATCCACTCTTTATTTAATGCCCAAAGCCGAGCTCTGATATCCTTTCTAATTCCTGCCATCTTCTGCTGTGAACCAAGCCTTGCCATTAACACCTGTGCAGTGTGCTTTGAGCTGCTACTGCCTGGTTCCCTACTGCAGTCTGTGCTGTGGGCTCACCAGTGAGCAGAGGCTCAGGTAGTCCCCAGATGCAGGGCCGTGGAGATCCCCACCCCTTCTCCTGGCATGGAGAGTGGAAGAAAAGGCTGGTGTAGGCAGTCTCCTGGGCCTAGGTATGAAGCTGACTGGTTTGCACCCCTGCTGCTTAGGGCTATCTAGTCTTAGCAGTTTAGTCTGGGAGACAAATATTTGGTACAATATGAAGCTGCATCAGGCGAGATAACAAGCAGGGTGGATGGCTGCTGCCCAAGCTTGTTCACAGGCACTCTTTTATTTAACAAGAGGCGTGTGTCTGTACAGATCTTAAACCTAGGTCATGGTTTTCTGCAGAACTTTATCAGTGCTGTTACGTAGGATGGTGCCCTCAAGTGCCTGCAAACTGGGTGACGTCACTGCCCCACTGCTGACAGTGTTCCAAGAAAGATTTTGAGGTTTTTAAGCGATTATCTGATGCACTGGCAGAGGTTATCCAGGGTGTTGCAGTAAAGTTTTAACTTTCCAGGATTCAGTCAGAGTAGGTATTGATTGAAATGTCCCATGCTGTCATCCAGGCATGTATAAATGGTCATCTAGTGCCACACGTGTACAGGGAGCGTATGTGCCTTCCTCTCTAGACTACATAGTTTTCATTCCATGACCAAAATAGCTGTGACATTTGGGCTGCTAAACAGAGCTCCAAGTGAAGATGCCTGTGATTGTAATTAAGCTGTACTTCTATATATCTTTCTTCTCTGCTCCCCTTTCATCACCCCTTCTGCATCTGCTCTTTCCCTGGCTTGCTCTGTTTACACTCTTCCCCCTCCTTCTTTCTGTTCTCCACATCTATTTTTACTGTTTCTGCCCTTCTCATCACTCAACATCTTCCTTGGCATCAAAGAGCATAATTTTTTACTGTATGCATAGGATAGAATGTTTAAAATGATGACCCAGAGATCTGTTCTCAAAGATTTAAAGGCATTCTTTCATGAGGTTACAGTTACAGGCTTTATGTACAAACCCATCATCTTCTTGGCCTTAGATGTGCTCAGTTGCCACAGCACATGAAGCTGAAGTTCATGGAAAACCATGCAGAAGCTAGGAATTGCTTGCTGTGGAATAAATGCACTAATGCACACTCTCACGCATCTGTCACTGGGATTTCTTTGACAAAATGGAGTCTTGCAGTACACTGATACGGTGGCAAATACTGATAAGCTGTTTTTGGACAGAGGACTTAAATTACAGGCTAACACTGAGAAACCAAGCTTGCTGACATCACATATGCCACGCAGTGGAAATGATTTTACTGAATGAGTCCTTGCCTCTATGACCAGCAGTGTAGCTGGAGGGAATTCTAGGGAGAATCCCAGATGTCCTCCGCCGTGACCTTAGCCCTGGTCTCTCTCAGGCTTTCTGGGTTCTGGTCTGACAGACTGCAATGCACGTGCTGTGCATGACCAGAGCATAGTGGACAGGGATGTGTGAAGTTTTGACAATGGGCTACTAGACCATGCTTTCTTTTAGGAAGGACAGTAATTCCAGAAGCAAGGTTTCAACAGTGGACTGAATTCTTCCTCAACTGAATCTGGTCTGGCTCCACTGATTAGCAAAGAGGTGGCCACAGTAATTACACCAATGGATTTCTGAAACAGGTGGAATGCTGGACACAGCTATGTTGGTGCAAGGGGACTAACCCTCATGAGTCAGAGTTGAGCTAATATTCTCTGTGTAATAGTGGAAGGTGTCCCTGCCCATAGCAGGGGAGTTAGGACTAGATGATCTCCAAAGTCCCTTCCAACCCAAACCATTCTATGATTCTATGGTAATATTCAACAGGGATAAAAACAATTTTTTTTTATTGGAGTAAGGCTTGAAGAGCAGCGGGTGTTTAATACACCCTTGATTGGATCTGTGAGAACAGCACACAGCCTAATTATCCTGCTCTGTCCACATTTCTTCTGTTTATGGTGTTCCCTACACAGACAATCTCTTCCCCAGTCACTGGAAGCTGTTGGAATAAACATATCACCTTTGACATCTCAGCATGATTACCTTCCTAGTTAGCCCTACTGAGATAAAAGAACTTCTCTTGTTTGAAAGCAGCCATCAGAGTGTTCCCCATCTCCACCTGGCCCCAGAGGTGATACATTCATGGCCTCTAAGCTTGAGTACTACAAAATAGCATAACCAGGCATCAAATCAAATTCCCTCAAAAGCATATTCTGATGCCAGCACAGGAGTGCACCCGCCTAGAAATCTGCATCTTTGCTGAGCTCACACCACAGTATCAGTTTCCATGCCAGGTAGCCTGTATAGTAATCAAAGCCTTCCTTGATTTGCACCTGTTTTAAAAATTGTATTTGTTTCAAAACCGTAGACACCCATCGTCAAAGCTGTAGGTAACCAAAGACAAGGCATCTCAGGAGGCATCTTTGATAGGCCCTGTCCCTCTGCTCCTTCTCACAAGAGAACAGAGTTGCCATGGGCCTCATGATCCTGAGGTTCAAAAAACCCCACTATTGCATCTCTGATTTGATTCATGGTGTTCTGCACAAGATGTGCTCACATGCACACAAAATGCACCCTGGTCCTGGCTCCCTCTTCCCTTCTCTCCCCTCCTCAAACAGCTGAGTAGAAAAGTGACTTAACTTGTTTTCCATTCATTTTTGATAAAGAAACACTGCCATTTCCCTTTTAAATATTTGAGAGATTTTGTGGAATTATATTTAACAAGGTAGTATAAAAGCCTTCTTGAACAGATAGATCAAACTTCAAGAAAAGATTTTGGATTTTGGTTGCAGTTTGTGACCTTCACTTTATTTATGCTACAAAAGGAAAAGACCGTTGTGAATCAAGTGTGTACACATGCCAAAGTAGTGCCTTGGAGAAGTAATTAAACTTTGCCAGAGCATTAATTTCTATTTGTGGAAGGAAAGACTATAGGTCTTTTAAAACAACTTTTCTTCCTGCCTCTGCCATCCTGCAGAGAGCCAGCATCACTCACTGATGCTTTTTGCAACAGCTTCTGTGCACTTTCCCATTAAACTCAGCTTTATCCTTGCACCTATCAATTAATTTATCGCAGCCGCTGCCGGAGCTGGCCTTTGCAGCTGGCCCCTCCCTTGAGGAGTTAACCGGGTTTATTACATAAGCTGTTTAACACTCGGGATGAATAAGAAACGCACGCCCCTCCTCTGCTACGATCTGTTTGTTGGCTTCAGCTCGCACTCCTGCCCGGCTGTGTGTAAGCCCAGTGCCACTTGTCGTGCCCCGAGTCTCCTGGTGTGTGCCCGGGCGTGTGCTGGCCGTGCGCCCGCATGTCCGCCCGCTGCCGTGCCCCGCTCCGGCTCCGCTCATGCCACCGGCAGCATCGCGCGCCCGCGGGTCCCCGTGCCTGTCCGTCTGTCCGTCTGTGCGCGCTCATGAGAAGAGAGGAGCGAGGGGACGCGAGACCGTCACGTTCGTAGGAAGTGCCAGCAGCCGATGCGAAGCGTGAAAGAAAACTCTGCCATCTCTCGGGCTGCTGCAAGTGGACAGACCACCTCACATAATGCCATCTTTTGATGAGGTTTTGAAGGAGGCTGGGGAATTTGGAAGATTTCAAAAGAGGGTATTTTTCCTCCTTAGCCAGACAGGCATAACTTTTTCTTCCCTGTTCGCCAGCATAGTTTTCCTTGGGCGGGCACCAGACAACTTCTGGTGCAGGATCCCTGGGGCAGCCGAGTTAAGTGAACGATGTGGCTGGACACTGGAAGAGGAACGAAACTTCACGGTACTGCCCCTGCACCTGGGGAACGAGTCCATCAGTGGGGAGTGCGAGAGGCTGGATGTCACTTGGGACACCTCTGTCAGCTGCACCAGCCCGTTCGCCCGCTACGGCAATCGCAGCACGGGCAACCTGCCACTCGCCACTTGCCACGGGAACTGGGTCTATGAACAGCCCCACTCATCCATTGTCAGCGAGGTAAGGAAAACACCTGTCCTCTAATCAGTGGTGTCTATCCTGGTGTGGGATTGCAGCGGTAAAATGGGATTGCCAATGAAAGGGTCGTTGCTTTGCTGGCTGGTTTTCCTTTCCAGATTTATTTTGAGTCACAAGCAAATCAGGACAATGAATATGATCAAGTGCTGGCATCAAGCTTTTAGGGAAAGGTGAGCGGATATGAAAGGTGGCTGTTCAAAGCCAAGTGCCCACGCAAAGGCAAATATCCTGCAGAGATATTGCTCTGCCTGTAGAGGAATGTCAGATTAAAACAAAAATTTAAGTCTGAGGCTTCTGCTGCTCGGTTTTGGGCTAGCAACTTAGGTGGTGTAAACTCCAAGGGCACTCTATGACCTGGATCGATGTAGATTATCTCTTCTCTGTATTTCCAGTATTGAATTTCCAGTATTAAGTTTGCAGGTAATAAAAAACAACAGGTGGCAGATTGCCTATCTGAGATCTGGCAGGAGTCAGCAGAAGTGATTGTGCTTACTTAAGAAAAAAAAAAACAAACACACATTTTTGCCCAAAGCTAACATTCAGCTTTTCCTCAATATCAGTGTCAGAGAACAGCAGGCTATTATCACTAGTGGTAAGCACTGGCAAGGGCAGTGATTTTTTAATGAGGCTGCAAAAGGCCATTGAAGTTCCTTTCCTAGGAGATCCTCTGTGTAATAATGTGTAGTTGTGCCATGGATGTGCTGTGGTTTGGCTCCAAAATACAGTCTGCACACTAGGAGTGTGTATGTTAGGGTTATTCTGACAGCAATTGTCACCCATGCAGTGATGAAAAATACAAAGTGTGCTTAGAGGGACTGGCTCAGAAATCATCAAGGTACACTGCAAAATGTGTCAGCACAGCTGAGGGCTCTGGTTCCTCTCTGTCTCATGAGCCTCCCGCTGTGCTTTTAATTGGGTGCTTGCACCGGAGCTGTGTCCTCCGAAACACAGAGCAGGGCACAGCAGGCAAAGCCTGAGCAAACACTGAAAAGAGACACCTACCCAATCCTTTCAATTCACCATCCTGCTCCCATCCAGCTGGGACTGCTGTGTCCACGTGCAGGCTTCAGGCTGTCCCTTCCCTGAGCACTGCATGCAACCTGAGCAGCTTTAGCCGGGGTCTATGCTCAGGAGAAGAGAAATCAGAGGACCTGGCTGGCCCTCGGGCAAAGGTTCAGAACTGGCTTTTGTGTATGATCGGTGACATCAAGGCTGTTCAGAAGGTTGCAAATGACATGCAGGGAGCTGGTGTCAAACTTTGGTCCCCAATAATGATGTATCTCTGCCCACGTTGGCAGTGGAAGGCAGGGCTGGGTGGGCAGGAGGACATATGGTGCCTGGGAGCTGCAGCCTGGCTCTGGAACAATCCATGGGACATGGATGTGGTTGGAGGTTTATACTGCCACCTCCAAGGCACCTCTGCTGGGGGACTGCGAGGAATTAGACCTTAAAATTAAAAATATAGAGATTCCTTTTCTGTTGCTGTCCCTTTTTTTCCCCTTCAGCCTTGCTATAGGTGAAAGCATGTAGGTTGTGTCCATAAGATCTTGCTCAGAGTCTGTTTATGGCAGCACTTTGTGTATCTAACAGAGCCACTGTGATTTTCCAGCAGCGATAGGTACAGCTATGGGAACAGGAAACCAGTATTTGTCTTGCAGCAATAAATGGGAGTGAAAGGTTCAATGTTCTCGGGCAAATACCTCATCCATCTTCACTTTCTTCCACTTCTCTGCTGGGGAGACCCTTCAGGGCCAGGGAAGGGAGGAGAGATGAAGGGATGCTTGGGAAAAGCACTCCCCACCTGTGTTCCCAAAGGTGCATATTGGGAAAACCATGGAGTAACAGTCTGCAAGGAATGACAGGCTGGGACTGTCTCTCCGCTGTGCCAGCGGGGCAGGTCCCACCATCGGTGTCACTGTGACTCCTAGAGGTGCTCTTGCTGGCCAGGTCCACCTTGGATGGAGGCTGATGGGCTGTGACCTGTGCCACTTGGAACCTCTTCCTGGTTTTGCAACATCTTCTGGATAAATCATATCCCACGAGGCTTGATTTCTTCATCTAAAAAGGAAACTTGTGGCGTGCATGTCCTGACTCAATTGCTCTGAGATCAGCTACTAAAAGGGGCTTCATATCTTATTAATGAGCTCCATATCCAGCAAAGACAATTTAAACCCCAGACTTAATTTAATCTCTTTTTGCCCAGCTGAGTCTCTAACAAACCATGACTCAATTTAGGCGCTATTTAATTAGCTCACCAAAGACTTCTTTTCTTATCCATCTACTTGTAAGTGCTTCATTTCGTCCATGTGTGCAGAAATGTTTCTTTCGACTAAAGATTTATGGCATGTCTTGTTGAATCAACTGGAAGTGACTAGGGAGACAAAATTTAAAGGATGAGTTACAAAACAGTTTCAGGATATACATCCAGGGAGAAAGAGAGAGGATGGTGGAAAAAAGTGTACTCAAGTCCTTCCAGGCCTATGGCAAGCACAGGTCCAGTACGGATTTGCAGTGTGACAGGGGATTCAGAGGGCAAAAGCAGGCATATAAAGCCTTTTCTCAGAAAAGATGACATACCACACTGCAGGTCTGGCAGCCAAACCACAGGCTGTTGCAATAAGTTCTGAGCACCCTTCAGAAGATAATCATGGGGCTGGATGGACTGATTTATGAGAAGTTGTGGAACAAATGGCATTGTGGTACCTGACTTCGCTGCTCATGTTGCTCACTGGCCATTCTCTCATCTTAGGGAGTTTTCTTATGCAAAGGTGTTCACAATAGCATCAGCAGAAGGAAGCAAAGGAAAAAAAGGGGAGTGTGGATTGATAAAAAGCACATACTTCTCTGTGAATAGCACTTGGGGGGCCTGCTGCATCACCTGCTGCTGCAGGACTCCCAAGTCTCAGTGTTGGGGTACAGTGAAGTTCTGTGGGAAAGTACAGGACTTTCCTCCTTCAGCATTTGAGGAGAAGAGCAAATTGTATTAACAAATCATCACAGGAGCAACACATGGCAAAGCCAGTTACCTTGTTCTAGCGATGGGCAACACAGTATTGCTAAAGATTCCCTCTTAATATCTTCCTTTGATGTCCAGCAGGCTCTAAGCATAAATCCCTACTTCTGCAGTGACATGGCCAAGGGTCTCTGTGCTCCATTGCTTTCCGTCAGGCTTTTCTGTGAGGCCAATCCAGATTCGAGGAAGTTGTCACTGGTGCTGCACGCACAGACCTGCACTGCGTTGGAGTTGAGCAAAGCTAAGTTGACACAAATGTTTCGAGAGGTCATTTTGAGACACAGCTGTGTTGAGGTGGTGGATCTGTGCAGAGGACCCTGGCTCAGTGCAATCTGCTCCGGTTTAATTGAGCGTGTCTCGCACATCTCCCTGTGAAACTGTGTCAGCAGCAGGATGGGAATGCAGTGGCTTCTCAGATTTTCCCTGGAGAGGGAAGCTGACAGGGTAAATTATCGAGGTAAATAGATTCCTGGCTCATGCCAGCTGGTGCCATCTGAAATGTTGCTGGTCCCAGCAGGTGGTTGGCACTGCTCAGGAGGGAGGGCTGCTGACAGCAGCAGCTCTTTTAGAGGGAGTAGGGAAGGGAAGGGCCATGTTTCTGTGCAGTGGATGGAGATGGAGAAACAACAGGTGTGCTGGGAAGCTGCAGTGGACCAGGGGCCACAACCTCATGCTCTGGCCTGGGGGTCTGGAGGGGAGCCCAGGTTGCCCCCTGAGCTCTGCAGCACTTGAAACAAAAAGTGTTCTACCTGCCAAGTCCTGCTGGGTGAGCCTTGTGAAGGACCCATGTATCCAGGACATACCAAAGTCAATAAACCTAACTTTTCCAGGAAACTGTGCTGAAGTTGGGGTCACTGATCTTTAATCCTGCCAGGCTTTGGCGCTGTGTACTTTTATCCCTGAGGAGACAAATCTAGCACTTTGTGGCAGGGCAGCTGGAAACAGTGTGCAAAGGGAGAGCCATTTTCTTCAGACATTTTTGGCATTGATGACTTCTCGAGGCATGGGCATGAGTTACAATTGCAACTGCAATGGAATGGCCCGAGGCACTGCAGGAGAGGAAGAGGGAGGTCTATGTGGTCATCAGCAGCTGCAGCATAGCTGGGCTTATTTTAGACAGCATTTATTTCAGCCTTTGTTGGCAGGAGTTGAGCAAAAGGGACAGATCCCAGTATGTCCTGTCTGCAGCAAGTTTTCAGGCTGTAGATGATGTCATTTTGAGACCTAACAATAATTTGTTGCCAAAGTGTGAGGTCTGAGATGGACAAATGATCATCTGAACATAGCCTATTGCACCTGCTGGGAATCAATCTTCTTACTGCTTGGCTTGCCAGCCATCCCAGAAAATACCAGCCAACATTTGCAGAGAAACCTGTAAGGAAACAAATAATGTTTGTCTCATGGTTTTTACAGCCCCTCAGAGAAGGAGATAACATGTCAGTCAAACTCAGGATGGAGAAAGCACAGCTGGTCCTTCTGCTGTCCTCCTCCAAGGGAATAAACAACTCAATTTACCCTCAAATTGTTGATCTAGTGTGACTGTTGTTATTGGCATGGCAGTATATCCTGTCTTATTTTCACTGTCATGGTGGCATTGCAAAGAATTAGGGGAGGGAAAAGGGAAAAGGACACACAGAGAGCAGAGGGAGCAGGAACTGCAGAATTTCTCATGAAGCTCTGACTAAGATTTGTCTGTATGGGAGGGGCTGGAGCAGTTGCTTGCAGGAGTTAAGCCAGTGGAGCTGTGTTTCTTCCACTGCCATCAAGTCCACTGGTACTAGCTGGGGGTTCAGTTTTTTTCTTATTATTTTTTGGCTGCTTTTCCCCCGTTAGGAGATGCAGAGGTTCTCCACCTCCCTCTTTCTTTGGCCCTGAAGAGACAGAGAAAAAGGAGGAGAACAGAGCAAGTCTTTTGTCCTAGGATACTCAACGAATGAGGTGATCCAAGTGGCAGGAACACAAAGGTCATGGGCCTTCAGTCATGCACAGGAGAGAAACTTAAAAAGCTTTCAAAGCTAACCTGTCCCTCAGGCTCTGAGCCCCAGTGCCCTGGCAGCAGGGTAGTGACTGACTCCTCTTGTCCTGTTAAGTGCTCAGCTTGAAACAAGATATGGGGAAGGACATGCTTCATACCTTAGCACTCTGACAGAAGCTTTAACAGAAAGAAAAAAGAAGGTAATTTCTCCCTTTCCACTGCATTCCCTTGCGAAGGGTTTGCTGCGGTAAGGATGTGGGAAAGAAAGAAATTTGAAAGGCCAGTGGACAGGAGAAGAACTGCCCAGCAACAAATAAGGAACATGCAGGAACAGTCAGCATCTCCCTGTGTTTCCTTGAACTATGAATATTTCACTGAACCATTTGTCACTGGGAGTGAAAGGGTAAACCAAACGCTTTTTGGTCACTTGTATGAATGCCATTTAAAACGTGTCTGGGCTCTAGACATGCTGCTGCAAATGGGCTGGGGAATCACTGTAAGACTTTATTGATCATAGAGTTTAATCCATTGTTTTGTAATTTAATTGTAGCAGGCAGTAAAGCTCTTTAAAACTCCTACCCAAGGTTGCTGCATTTTGAGGAGCTTTTAATGGCATGTTGTGATTTAAAACAATGTATTTCTACAGGGATATGTGTGCTGAAGTGAATAAAGTTCTCTCAAGTACCAGAAATTACAAGTTTGTGCTCAGTCTGTAGGGCAAACTCAAATGGAAAACGTTTGCCTTGTTTCAAAGCTACGAAGAAAGGAGAAGTTGCCACAGCCCCATATTTCTCAGTCGTTAGTCATGTACAAGCTCATCCAGATTGCATCACTAATGAGCTACAGGGAGCCAGGGCAAAGCCTCTTCCTTCTCCCAGAGAAATCTCACTCAGGTGGTTTGCTGCTCCTTTATAGATCAGTGAAGCACACCAGTGCTGTTCCTTCCAGTCATGATGCTGCTTCTGTAAATCTGAGCATCTCGGTGGTGTCCAAGCCTCAGCAGGTATGCAGACATTCATGACAGGGGTGTACTTGCAACCAGCACTGGATTGCTGCATGGACTGCTAGGCTGGCAGGGAGGACAGAACTGTTTTTCCCATCTGTTAAGGACACTGTAGAAGAATGTCTGGAAGGAGCTGGTTCCTGCTGCCTGTCTGTGATGGCAGCACCTCGTTTCTGCTTACAATGGCAGCTCATCGTCAAGGCTAAGAGAAAAGGAGTGAGGAAGTGGATTGTTTATCAATTTGGGCAGTTTTTCAGTCAGCTCCCTAAATGGAAAGGGTCTGGGTTCAGGTGCACAGTGGTTTGTGTCCTACAGTGGATAGAAATCCTGCAGGTGGGGACAGGACTGAATGCAGAGGTGAATTGCAGGGCTTTGCTGGGTACCTGCACTAGTGCAGTGAGAGGCTTGGCTGAGAGAACAGCAATGCCAGGAAGGGGATGTGCCCTTAGCTGGAGCTGGCCAGCTGAGCTAGATCACCTGCTTGGTGATTACAGTGAGGAGCCAGCTCGCTGGGTTCTGACAGGGTCAGGTAGGGTGTAGCCAGCACTGTACAGAACAAATAGGCTTAAGATCAGGGGAAGAAAAACCTAAGGCTTTACTTTACTTTTTTGTGTCCTTTTCCTCCCGGCCCCATGGCACTGCAAAGAAGGCTTTAGCATTTTTAGAAGTGTAAATGCCAGCCTGTGCATGTTGAGAAACAGAGAGGAGGCACCATGCCACTGCCTTTTGTGGAGGCTGCTAGCAAGGAACACGGGAAGTGTTTGGTAGGGGTGTCATACAGGAGGGCTAAGGACTGACTGGGGGCAGTCTGAAAACACGGCTAAACGGTTGCCAATGATTTTTGTCCGAGGCATGCATATAGGGATAACTTCCAGGCCCAACCAAGCCAGGTCACAGCTGAAGCAGTGAAGTGGGTCTGACAGGCAGCTTGGATAAAGGAAAGATCTCTGCGGGGTGTTCAATTCTCTTTTAAAGGTTACATTCCCCTCTGAAGGTTATGTTTGCAAATGAAAAACAAGACATTAGTGGGGTGATGACTTCAATGCTAGGTGGTACGTCAAGCAAACAGAAGTGCTTATCTGTACCATAATTTATTTAAATGCTTAGAAAATGACAAAGTGCAGGACTAACTTAGGACAACAGTTAGTGTATTGTCACTAATCTTGAGGAAGAGCTCACAGCTCCTTAGAACTTTTCTGTATGTTCCTATTTCCCAGAATATATACAATATTTGATGATATTGTTAGTGTAGAGATAGTTTCAGCTGCTGCATAAATCATAGGAAATTGCTGTACAGATGAAAGAATCCTCTCTGTTAAAGATATTTTCCCCTTCCTTTCTGGCATGCATTTGTTCTCCTGCCTTCTTTCATGATAGTTTATTCCTTGCCTGTTTACAGTAAAGAGAGATCAAATAATTTAAAAATAAATACAGTTTTTGAAAGGGGTCAAGGACAGTCCCAGCCTCTGGCATCAACTCAGGCAATTGCATTGTGTTTTTAAAATCTTCTTTTAGTGGTTGTTCTCATAAATCCCCACTGTTTTCCAAAGATACATCTTTTGATACTATTTGCCAGTGTTTTCATAGCTTCAAAAAGCAAGAGGTTAAGCAGCATTCGAAATCTGAAAGTGCTGCTCCATGTTCAGGCTATTTTAGGAAAGCATTTCAATTGCCCTTGAATATGACAGCTGAGAGCAGGTTTTATTCCTCTTAGAGGTTTCTGCAGCTCTTGCTCAAGATTTACAGAAGTGGAAGCCAGGTGCTCATAGCTTGATGTGGCTGAAAGGTGGCCAGTCAGGCTCCCTGGAGTAATGGGGTTGACATCAAAACCAGGCTTTGTTTTAAGTCAGCGGAGGTGGGATATCTATGAGGTTAGAGACCTAGGAGGTGCCCCTTGTATGTGCTGGGTAGGCACCTCCGAGACCTCAGGCCCAGATAATACTCTGGGCATTACAGCGTGCAGAGGGGCTGAGATGGAGCTCGGGCACACAACGCTACATTTTGGGGTCTGGGGAACTGTGAACGGCAGAAGAGGCTGCTGCCTCTCTAGCCCACCTTGTGGCCATTCCGTTCGAGCACAGTGCTTGAACATTGGTGTCGTCATGTGCTGGTGAGCACAAATGTGGCACACTGTGTGTGCTTCGGCAACCAGCACCTTGTTGACAATGAAAAAGTATCTTATAGCTCACATCTGAAAGCAAAAGGGTCTCTCTAGGTAAATGGTCTGTGGCTTCCTTTGGTCCTGAGACCTCATTGTTCCAATGATTACCCCGGGTATGGATTGAAACCTCCCAAATCCCATATAGACTGCAGTGCTTAATATTTCTTTATTCTCCAGGAACCTCTAAAGTAATTTTCCATGCCATGCTGTCTGTAGAATTACTTTAGTTTTAGTTTCATTCTATTTTTAGTTCCTAGTCCCTCCCTTCCTCTCAACCGCTTCCCTCTTGCCTTTGCCTCCACTCATCCCCATCCCTATCCCTGTTAGTATGCTAGGGAGCTATGGATGCTGCAGTATAAGGAATAGAAAAGTCTGGGAAAGCTACACCAAAAAAATACTTATTTAATGTGTCTGAAATTGACCTGAGATCTGTTTTCAGTTTCCTCAGAGACTACATGTTTTTGCTTTTATCTAGAAGGCACGAAGAAGAATAACTAAACCATTTCTATAAGATGCTGTTTTCACTGGCAATAGCTGTGGACCCTTATTCTGCTCTAAACAAAGTCAGGACTTTGCCTTGGCAATGTATTTAACAGCGTTGTTTGCAGAAAAGCAGTTTGTTTTGGAAATCTGGACAATTGATGTATGAAAGGCAGCATCCTTTTGGCAAGGAGGAGCTCTCCCTGTTCATGGCCACTTGAAGAGTGCTTGCTATGGGCCTACCGGTGCTTATTATTGAGCAAGAGTGTTTGAACTTCCCCTTCGTCTTCCCCTTCCTTTTCACCTTCCCATGTGGACCTGTGGAGGGCTGTGAGCTCTTAGCCCAGCAGCCCTCTGTGCTCCCCTGGAGAAGAGATGCTTAGCGCCATAAGGACTCTGAGTTGAGCAACTCACCTTTAGGTTACGGTGACCAGTGAACCACCCCCAGCATGCTTTGCTTCACTATGGTAATACCTTGTACCCAGTTGGCTAACTGGTTTCTGCCCTCCCCCAGCCTTTCCCATAAAAAGAGCCCGGGTCTGCCCTGAAAGGAGTGGAGAATCTGTCCCTGGCCTTCCCTTCACAGAGCTGCTGGACAATAAAGCTACTTTCTCTGTGGAACTGCCATACAGGTCTCCCTGTCTCTCTGTCCCCGTGTTAGCTTCGGGGTATTTCACAAAGAGCTGAATCACAAGAGCTGAAATCACTTGTAGCTGAGAAATCGCTACACTTGCTGAAATCCCTCGCTGTCCAGGGAGGTTTGCCTCAGCCCCTAGAAGAGCTGTTCTTTGCTGGACACTCTCTAGGAAGGCTGTGGCACGCTGGTGCTCGAGTGGCATCAGAAGACCCCCTGAGACATGGACCTATGCAGTTCTGTAATGTTTTGCCCTGAGGGTGACAAATGGCCCAGCTGGGTATTTATGCCTCTCCCTTGTTCCCACAGTATGATCTCGTGTGCGCCAATGCCTGGATGCTGGATCTCTCACAGGCCATCCTCAATCTGGGGTTCCTGGCTGGTGCATTCATCCTGGGCTATGCTGCAGACAGGTACAGTATGAGCTCTGCTCATCCTTTGGTTTGTTGGGAGGTGAAATAACTTCCAGCATCACCTGCAATAGGCATGTGTCAACATTTTGCAGGTTTAACTCCCTCTGGATAAACATCCCCAAACTGTGCTAACAAAATCCAGCCAATGTAATCTTTGCTTTGATTTGGGCTGGAAACCTGATGTGATTGTACTTGCTGGTCCTGTTTGGACCTCAAAATGCCATGAAATGAACTTTTCTTGTGGTTTTCAATGTTTCCTGCAAAATCTGGACCCAGGAAGGGCAGAAACAAAAAGGAAGCATTCAGAGGAATTTTCTGGACGGATGTTTACTTGAAGGATGGCACCATTGATGAAGAAAACAGCTACTTGAGGAAAGAAGGAAGGGGCTCAGTGGGGTAACTCTCTCCATTCACAGGCTGTACTCATATACTTACCTGTGAGGTCACAGCTCTTGCCAGCCTCTCTGTGAGAGCTGGATGAAACCAAGGAAAAGCCCCTCTCAACCTTACCTATTCTGTGATTCTGAAAAGGTGTGGGTGATATTCAGGCTTGAGTAACTAACCTGCTCCAGAGTGGGGAGCTCCCATGAGCTCTGCCTTGCTCTGAGAGTAAAGAAGGGAACCTAGTTTGTGCTTTGTGTTGCTGCTTGACAGTAGTCAACCTGTGCATTGGGTGAGTGCACCACTGATGATTTCAATGACAGAGCACTTTTCTTCAATTTGTAAATTACTTTCTGCCTAGTTTATATTTTCTTTTGTATCTCTAGTAATAATAATAACTTATATTACAACTTCTTCATAGGCAGAATTACAGGCTTATCTTCATCTCAGATAGAAAATTTTGAACTATCAAACAAAGTAGTTTCAAGGAGAACCTCATCTTTCCAAGGGATATAATAATAAGGGAAAAAGCAAGGCAAAAAAGAGGCCATGGCATTGGCTAACTTAAAGTATCTCTGCTCAGTGTCTGGCTGGGCAATTGTGACACTTGCACCTCAAAACTGTGAAAGAGCAGAGATATTACAGCCAATTATTGAAATAAAATAATACATCTAGGACTACGTGTGTAGTAAGCCTGATGTAGCCTGCTGTAGAGCTGTGAATGTTGTTCATTGACAGCACTGGGGGAATGTGCTGCAGCCAGATCATTTCACTTTTGTCTCCTTGACAGCATTCAAAAGAATGGATCTGGTTGAAAATTGCCTGGGTTTTGTCCTGCATTAATTCTTTTCATGAAACCCTTTGAACAAAATGAACAAACAAATACTGTTGCGAACACTTTATAGTACAGCTGCATCATTTTTCACAGTTTCTTCTTAAAACAATGAGAAAAGATCTAGTTGTGTTCCAAGGACACAATTCTGTGAAACTACAGGAAGATATTTTTTTAAATTATGGCTTACCTTGGGCACATAATTATGTTTCTTGCTGGAAAGTGAGATTCCTGAATACATTAGGCATATTTTGAAAAGAAGCGAGCTAAATCTAAACCAAACCTAGAAAATCACACAGAGTAGTTACAGCAGAAATTACTTTCACAGAACTGGCTGCAATTATTATTAGAAGACTAATTTGTGAAAACAGAAATTCCCAACAAAAATTGCCCTTATTAATAACCTGATCAGATCACACACCTGAACTGGAACATATGGGCCATAGTTTAGGCAAAAAGACAGTTTTCTAAAACAAAATGGGGGCTGGTGAGGACATCAACAGTTTTGAAATTAGTGATGTAAAGACAGTGATAACTACTACAGGGAAAAGAGTTCCATATCCCAAGGGCCAATACTACAAAATTTCAGAGAGCTACCTTTTGGAAAAAGGCTGGTCTCAAAAAGGCACTTTCAGATCTAGCATTAAAATGAAATGTTGAGAAAAAAAGAAAAATCTTTGTGTCTTTTCATGATTTCCACTTTCTTTTCCTTTTTCAACAGATATGGCAGAATCCTCATCTACCTGCTCTCCTGCCTTGGGGTTGGGATATGTGGTATCATAGTGGCATTTTCACCAAACTTTACTGTATTTTTGATCTTCCGTTTTCTCCAAGGCATGTTTGGCAAGGGAACCTGGATGACATGCTACGTGCTTGGTGAGAGCTGTTACCTTCTTTTTTTCTTGGTTAGGAAAAGTGAGGGATTTTTGGAGGACAAAGACTCTGGCTACATCTGCTTGTCATAATATTTTTTCTTGGGAACAAAGCACTGGCCCTGGAGTCAGCAGAAAAAGAATTGCCCAAGTCCTTCCTGGTTAATGCATTTGTACTCCAAGGATTAAGAGGTGAGGGAATGGATTATTCGTATATAAAGGTTTTGTTATTACATAGAAGATAACCAGGATGACAAAAATCTACAGAGAAGGCCCCAAATAAACCGGATACTCAAACAGGGACATAGTTTATTTTGGCAGAGTCTGAACATCTTCCACAGATGCTCAGAGGAGTTTGCTTCTCCTCATTGGGAGGACAGCTTGGCTGGCTGCTTTCATTCTTTAGCTGAGAGACTCTGCTTAGCGTCAGGCTGGACACCAGGGTCCATATTAGGATTATTATTTTCCTGAAAAGGGAAAAGAAAGGGAAGCTTTGTTATAAATAACATCAAAACAGCAGTGATACAGAATCTTTGGTACATTATAATTTATCAGTCCATAGTCTATAGCAATGAAGCTCCTTGCATAGAAAGCTTCCTTTTGACAAGGAAAGGATTTTGTTGTGGTGTCTTGAATGACTCCCAGGTTCAGTAAGGCAGTCATAAAGCCTGAAAAAGCCAGACATCGAGGAAGACATCCTACAAGAGATGAGATGTCAGATTTACTTAAAACCAGCCACTTGGTGACCTACTGTTATAAACCAAAATATTGTGATAACATCATGATATAGGGCAAAAACTTGTATTATTGCTGTTGTCTGTGAGGCCTGTGACAGCTGTTTAAAATTTCTAGTGGAATTTAGATGAATGGGAGCGGAATTGCAGCCAGACAAACACTTGCAGTGGAACGTGGGAGCACTGGGGTGATGTACGTGCAAACATAACAGTCTAGCCCTTTTAGCATCCAAAGCCCAGGAGAACCTTGTTTTTCTGGGCAAAGTTACACTGCTGAGCAGCTCATGTCCAAGATCTAGTGAAAGGACCAGAAGCTGCTTTTCCTCTTACTTCCATGCACATGGCTTAATTTTAAACTGAGATCTTATCTTGAAACTTTGGCAAGTGCTCTAACCAGCAGTATGTTTTATGACAGACCTGTGGCTTCCTTAAAATGGCCAAGTTTTAACAGAAAGGAATGTTTTTCAATGCTCAGATCAGTCTGCCTGACTTTAGAGAAAGATTTGGGAATCCTGAGATCCTCAGGTACACTGTATTGCAGACCTAAGCAAGGTGCCTAACTCTTGGATAAGGTGATTCCTTCTAAATCCCTTCAGGGATTAACTCTTATCTCCTGGGATCACCCAGAGTGTTTGCCAACCTAACATCTTTTAAGAAACATATACAGACCATAAGTTTGTTTGCACCATGAGGGTTGCTGCTATTAATACATCTCTAAAGCTCTTGATCTGTTTCAGGCTGCCCCAATAACCTCCCTTTGCTTTTACATACAACCCAACTCTTTTGGGGGCAGTGCTAAGCAGCTACCTTTAGGCAACAGATTTGCCCCTGAGCTATGCAGATGTGATGAATAGTCAATAAAAATGTTCATGGTGTCATACCTCTCTGCATTGCCAGACAAAACAAACCATTGTTACTTGTAAAATTGTGCCTGGTTTAGTAAAACAAACAAACAAACAAATAAATTTAAAAGAATGTGTTTTCTATGTGTTGCAAACCAAGGTAAACACCTCTGCTTTTAGTCTGAAGGTGTTGTAGTAGTGACAGCTTTGGAACAAACAGGAGACACTTTTTCATGCATTGCTCACCTCAATTGTGGATGTCATGGCCATGGGATATTGCCTGAAAGACGGGCACAGGTTTAAGAGCTATTAGACACATTCACAAAATAAAAAAATCCACCAAATAATTATAAAACCCCCCAAACAGCAAAAGCTATAATTGTCCTAATATATAAACCAGACTGGATCATACCTTACCCTCAGTGCAACCAGCATGGTATGGTTAAACTCTTTTCCCCATAGATGCCTTGTCTATATTACCTGCTGGGAGCAGCCTCTGCCTGAAGGATCCTCTTGTCTGGGGCATGTGCCAAAACTGCTCCAGGGAGAGTGCTAAGAATTTCCCACCAAGCATGATCATGATGCAATCTCGAATCCGTGTTGTGGACCTGTGTGAATCAGTAGTAAACACGCAGCCAGAAACCCCTCTGGCTGAAGGAGGGTGGGTGAGTTGATGAGGAGGTGTCACTCGTGTTTGCCCTGGACAGCCTCTGTGACATGCCTACACTGCTGAAGAAGAGATGCTGGGCTAGACAGTCCTGTGGCCTGATACGGCATATCCTTCCTTATATTCCACCTCTAACAAATTTTTTTGTGAATTGGGTTTGTTTCTGTGTTATTTATTTTCGCTTTGTCTCTGCTCAGTGACGGAGATTGTTGGTTCCGATCAGCGGATTGTTGGAATCGTGATTCAGATGTTCTTTACCCTGGGAATTATAATTCTCCCTGGAATTGCATACTTGATTCCCACCTGGCAGGGGATCCAGCTGGCCATTTCACTGCCCAACTTCCTCTTCCTGCTCTACTATTGGTAATGTTGCTGTCATTGCTCTTGTCATTACTGCTATTGCTATTTGAGCACCTTGAGACTCCTGCTGTCCCAAGTCTCCAGAGTGGAGGATGTTGTAGGTTAAGAAGAAGATATTTGCATACTGTTGATTTTGTAATTTGTGATTCCTTTTTAGTGAACAACAGACATACATTACTTTAGTTTTTCTACCCAAAGTTTGCCTCTCTGATCAGCCACAGCTGGCCTTTCACAGAACCCTGCTCTGTTTATGAGGTTAATTTGACCGAAGTTTATTTTTCCCATCAGCCATGAGACCCCACTTCTGCCTCTCGTTATCTACTCAGTTCAAGTGTGACCTTGCCCTCAGGTCCCCTGAGCTGGGCAGTACAGCTGATGAGAAAGCAGAGCACTGTGCCATGGTAAACATCAGTCTCAGTGCAGCCATCCTGTGGGACGGATCCGGAGAAACTAACCCACAGAGCCTCTTCCTGAACATTGCTTCCTTAAATGTTGCCTGCCGTGAACTTCTAAATTGTGAATCATCTTAACCTTAGGCTAGCAGAAACTGAAACACCCATGAGTGGTATTGCTTTGTGTTCAGTTTGTAAGAGATGTGTAAATTTGTGTGTGTGTATCTTACAGTGACACAGCCAGAAGCTTCCTGATCTGCCTGGATGTGTTACTCTACATGTTTAGTGCTGGCTTTCATTGTTGCTGTTCTACAGGAACCACCTTTGTTCGTTGGTTATACTTTTGACAACCATTGTGCAAATAGTTAGATTTCTGGTTTTTCAGCTTTGCAGAGTATTGATGTAGTCTATTTTCCTCTTTCTTGCACACTAGGATCAAATATTTTACTGACTTACTGACTGGAAAAGCACTTCTCAAAAGAGTTTCTGTATCCCAAAGATTGAAAAATCAGTGTGTCTTTTGTTAATGCAGGGTAAAAGATAGAAGCCTTTGGATTACTTATGATGTTACAGGGTAAAAGAATTATTTATGACTTTTGTGTTCTTACAGGGTGGTTCCTGAATCTCCACGTTGGCTCCTGACACGCAAGAAGGGAGAGAAGGCATTAAAAATAATGCGCAACATTGCCAAACACAATGGGAAATTTCTCTCACCACATTACTCAGAGGTACTGTCATATGTTTGAGCTAGGGTTTTTTTCTAAGCCTTCTTAAACTTTGGAAGGTTCAGTGGTGTTAAAATGCATTCTTTTTAAGGCATGGACAAGATTGTAAATCCTACACCTACTTTGTTAATTGCAAGGTGGTAAAAGTGAACTGGCTGGAAATATACAGGCCAAAAAAATAAGTTTGCAAAACAGGTCTTTCTTTTGTAACACTCCTACTTTAAAAACTTGTGGAAAATACCAGAAACTAACCCGAGGGGCAACGGTATTTCACAGCAGTTGCCATTTTAACTGACAGAGCAAGTGGAGATAGCAGGATCCACTTTCCTGGCTCCTTTTCTTGAACTTCCTTTTACAACCCAAAGAGAAGATGAAATTCAATTCATTGAGGAAGCTCTGTCTGAAAGCACTATTCACCAAATAGGAGGATACGTGTTAGAGTTACAGACCTTTGGCCAGTGGTTGTGACAGAACGTGAAAGGACTGATGCATTTCCAATAGCGTGGTTGTGACATTGCAGCATTTGGCTCGTTCTGTGTTGGTAGCAGTGTCTGGCTCTCAGACCATGATTACTGCAGCATTGGCCTTATGGTCCTGTGACAACAGATGTGGTTAACTGGAATGATCATTAAGATCCCTTTAAACCTAACATTCTATGATTCCTGTGCTGGGGACCCCAGAGCTGGATGCAGCACTCCAGGTGGGGTGTCACCAGAGCAGAGGGGCAGAATCCCCTCCCTCACCCTGCTGGCCATGCTGCTTTGGATGCAGCCCAGGATACAATTGGCTCTCTGGGATCCAATTGCACATGGCTGGGTCATGTCCAGCCTCTCATCCAGAAGCACCCCAAGTCCTTCTTGCTCAGGCCTGTTCATCCCCAGCCTGTGTTGATAACAGGGGTTGCCTGGAGCCAGGTGCAGCACCTTGTTAAACCTCTTGTTAAACTTAATGAGATTATGAAAGGACATAGACCTGTTGGAGTGAGTCCAGAGGAGGGTCATGAAGATGATCAGAGGGCTGGAGCACCTCTCCTATGAGGAACGGCTGAGAGAGCTGGGGTTGTTCAGCCCAGAGAAGTGAAGTTTCCAGGGAGACCTTAGAGCAGCCTTCCAGCACCTAAAGGGGAGCTACAAGAGAGCTCGAGAGCGACTTTTGTCAAGGGCATGAAGTAACAGAACAAGGCGTTCAAGCTGAAAGAGGGCAGTTTTGAATTAGATATTAAGAAGTAATTCTTCACTGTGAGAGTGTCGAGGCACTGGAACAGGTTTCCCAGAGAAGCTGTGGATGCCCCATCCCTGACTGTTCAAAGCCTGGCTGGACAAAGCTTTGAGAAACCTGGTCTTGTAGACAGTGTCCTTGCTCATGGCAAGGGAGATGGAACTAGATGATCTTTAATGCCCCTTCCAACCCAAACCATTCTATGATTCTATGAAGCATTGCCTTTTTCTGGGGCATAGACACCAGTGAGATTCCCACATCCTGGTCAGTATTATGCAGCACCAAGCGTGCCCCAAGTAAAGTAGCAGGAAGTTTGTGCTGCTGCAGCTTCCCCTCCACATTCAGCCCTGCATTCCTACACCCACTTCCTGTCTAAACATCAGCATTTTCAAAGCATCGTGTCAGAAAGATGTGTCTTTCCTTGCTTTTTAAGTTGTATTTACTTTTTTTTTTTCAAAAGTATCCATGCTCATGACCTTAAGCCACTCAGCTGCAACAGATTAACCTCCACACATCCAGATTTGTGCTGGATCTGTTCCTGAGACCTTTTAAATGCAGAATCTCTGTCCTCCTTTGTGCTGTGCCCAGAGGAAAGAGAGCATGTCAAGGAAGCGCATGGGTAATGGATCAAGGGTATTTCTCACATTAACAGATATAAGTTCTCTTTCATGAAGCAACTCCAGAATTTCAGGCTAAGTGCTGCAGGTGTGGAGGCCCAGGGAGAAGTGAGAGGCATTATCCCTCAATGCACTTTGGCTCAGATTTTCCAGTATGTCTGCATCAATTTCATTGGCCAAGTCCCCTATGTGGCTCTGGATGTTGCAGCTTTGGGTTTTTGCTGGCATGCAGAAACCACAGATGACCTTTGTATGAAAAAGGAAATTATGCTTTTGCTCTGTGAGTTGCGACACTGGTATAGGTCAACTCCAACCAGAACTCATTAAATTAATTGTAAATTATAAACTCTTTTTTTCCTAGTTGTTCATATTTATCCTAGCATGAAGGGTTTTGTCAAACTAATTTTCTAATTCTTGGTCTCTGTCCAAAACCAGAATGAGCTGCAACCCTCTGAGTAGGAGCTGCTTTTTAAGAGAATTGTGGATCAAAATGTGTCCCTTTATATACAGATTTTTTCCTACCATATAGACCATATCTAGACATGTGTATTTCTTACATACATTAACTTACATGTGTAAATGTTATACACATGATGTATGTATAAACATGCATGGCCCATGCAGAATTAAGCATGTGTAGAACTATATACATAAAAATAATTGTGGGAAAACTGGTATGTAATTTTGCTGGAACATGAAAATATGAGGGAATTTATAAAACTTCATCCAAGGTTTTCAGATAGTGTATCTTTGGAAACATGGGCCCTGTCACTGAATTCCTGACTGCACTGGTATGAATAGCAAAGCTCTCCTTGACTTCAAAGAACAAAAAGAGGATTTTTTCCCCTTCAAAGAGTTGACTCTCCATAGTGCTTTTTTTCTTCATCTATAAAAAACTGCTCAGTCATGCTTGGTGTTATTTTGACTTTATTAAGACATAAAAATACAAGTGGCAGTTGTGCTGAATTTATCTTTAGTCCTCTGGAAAACTAAAGCCATATTTGCACAAAGTCACAACTGATGGCTGGCAGCCTGTTCTTATAAACAACAGACATGGCAGCTTTATAACCATATTATGAGAGAGTCCAAGAGCAGTGCAGAAACCCAGCAACCTCAGCTGCCTTGCTAAGGGCTCTGGCATGCAGCACAAGTGGCAGTGCTTTGAAGCAAACTTTTGGCTCTGGTTACAAAAGAAAAGTGAGAGGGAGTAGAAAGGAAGTTCAAACAAATGTGGGGATTCTCTGTCTTACAAAGCTTTGTGTCAGTCAGTTATGAAAAAGCCATGTGTAAATACATCCAGCCAAATTGCAGCAAAAAGCAGCTGTGCTACCTTATGATTGAATAAAACAAATAAAGGGTGAAAGCTTTGGGCTCTGCCCTGGCTGAGCTGATGAGACCCTCAGGCAATATCTTTGGCTTTACCTGTGTTCTCATCATGGATCTGCATGTTACCTCGACCTTCTCCATCCTTTCACCCCTGTCTACCCCTGGCCTGGGCTCCTGCACCTATGTGAGCAGCAGGTGCTGTGGTAATAAAGAGGAGTTTGCTCCTCTCTTTGCCCTCTTAGGCCTCCTCTCAGGAGGGGTCAATAATGGAGAGTTAAAGCAGCAAGGCTGCCTAAAATCCTTCTAAAAGTGGCACAGCAGGTTTAACCCCATGTTCCCCACAGCTGCTTTGAGAGCTGACAGCAATCCCAGCTGTGGCTGCCAGTTCTTGGGCAATATCATGGTCTGCCCCTGGCTAAAACCACCTCTGCCTTATCTTTCTTGTGTCTTCCTCACTGGCCAAACGACCACTTGAGCAAATGGTTTCCACCTGGCTTGGACATCATGGTTAAAAACTGCTGGCCAGAGTTAAAACCAGCTTCAATCAATGTAACTAATCCCTTTTTGGCCCTGCTAGTATTCTGGCTCTGTCATATCTACAGCAATGAACTTCAACGGGTAAGCACAGACTGTGTGAAATGCTGCTCTTTTCTGTTAGTGTTAAACCTTCTAATCAGTAATTTCATTGAGTGTCTCTTTGTGATTGTATTGGAGGCAGCTCAGAACAGATTTATTATACTTTATAGGCAGTATGAGGACAATTAATTCGTACTTAACAGGCTTTTTTCTTTCAGGGTAAAACCTCAGTGCATGTGTGTTTGAAGACCCTCTGAATTTCACCAGTTGAATATTTTGTAGCACCCAAGCACTGTCACAGATCTGCTCTTTCTCTTACTCCCCGTCTCTTCTTGCTGCCCAGCTGTGCCACCAGTGATATTCCCAAGCCTATCTCTTGCTGCTCAGCCCCTCTCTCCCTGCTTCCCTCAACTCATTGCTTTGCTCTGTCTCCTCCTCTCTGCCACCCTTGGCAGAAGGCAATTCTGTGCCCAGTGGCCCTGATGCGACAATGACAGCTTATTACTTTCCAAGAAAATCCAGGTCAACAAGGAGGAAATAATTTTTCCACTCTCAAGTTAAGACTGGGGATTTTTTCATCGATTTTTGCACAACCATCATCAAGGAAAGCCCACAGCCATATCCAGTTATTAGCTGTTCCAGTACCTGTGCACTGTTCTGGAGTGCTATGAGCAGCAAACTGGCTTGTCAGCACCTTTGCTCGCAGGACTGGAATATTGCTGATCACCTTATTTACACAGGAACTCTGCCCCAGTGCCTGCCTGACCCCTGACAGCTGACTACTGCTTACTTGTCTCCTCAGATCACTATTAGCAATGAGGAGGTCAGCAACCCCTCCTTTCTCGACCTGGTGAGGACTCCCCAGATGAGGAGGAACACACTCATCCTGATGTATGCCTGGTGAGTGCCCATGTCAGTCCAATTTGTTACCAGGGTGGTGGGTTTTGAGGAAAGATTGCCTTGTGACTTTTAGGGTCTCTCCAGCTGCTTGCATCATCTGTTTGCTTCTCAACACTTCTTTCCCTTTGCTGTTTAGGTTCACAAGCGCCCTGATCTACCAAGGGCTTGTCATGCGCCTGGGAATTATCGGAGGAAACCTCTACCTAGACTTCTTCATCTCAGGAGCTGTGGAGCTGCCTGCTGCTTTCCTAATTATAGTGACAATTGATCGCATTGGCCGGCGCCTGCCCTTCGCCATGAGCAACATTGTGGCGAGCATTGCATGTCTCATTACTGCCTTCTTGCCAGAAGGTAATTCCCTTCCCTGTGCCAGGCGCTGCAGGTCGATGGCTTCTCTCTGACACCCCCTGAGCAAGGATACTGAGACACACAAAACGGCAGATGAAAGTCAAAGCATCTGGTGATACAAGCAGCACCTAGTCATGGAACAACACACCTTATTTGCATATAGATGGCCCTGGGACATGGAATAATAATATCTTTGATGGGTTACGAACAACAGCTGGGGGTAGTCTTAGAGAAAATGTATGTAAAGGCCCTGTACTCTCTTTAAAGGCAAATGCAGGGAAAGAGTATGCAAACATAATGAGAAAACACATTCCCTGGCATGGAACACACTTAGTGATGTAAGAAAACAGCCATTTAGGTCAGTCATCTTGGTAGTCTTTTCCTTTACAAATAAAACAATGCAAACCTCAACGTAATGTAGGGGCTGTGGTAGACAACACAGAGATTGTTGCTTTGCCCTCACTCTCCCAGGGGTTTGGACAATGCTAAGAGGCTGGGAGAAAGATACGGCTTTTGATTAAGTCATTCTTATCTGGTTTCAAGGACAACTAAAAGGTCTGATATAGCACAAAGGCTTCCCAGCACTTCTGTCTTTTCTTTAAATTGTTTTCCCTACCATGTTTTTCTGGGGGGGTTCTTTTGGTTGTTTTTGGTTTTTGTTTTTGTTTGTTTTTTTTTTTAAATCCCTAGGGAAGCATTTGGAAGTGCTTTGAATGGTATATAACCGTAGGATTATGCTTTGCCTTACCTGGGGACCAGCAGCTCAGTGGACATGAGAAAGATTTATTCCTTCACAGGTCTATTCCTGTCGAAGTGAGGGACAGTCCTGGCCATCCTAAGAGTTTTAGTTCCTCAAGTTATATCATGGGGCTGCCAAAGGCCTTCTTTCAGTAGTGGTGAAGTGCTGAGTGGACCCTGCCCAGGTGAGGAGAGGACAGCCTGGGGATTAAGATACTTGCAGATTGGACACTTGAGGGCCAAGTCCTGCTTTAAAGAAGTCTGTTTACACAGATGGAAAAAAATGCAGCTCTCAGCTGTGTGCTCCATCACACTGTGTTGCTCACACAGTTCAAGTCCCCTGGCAGAGGGAGGATCCACATGGACGTCACCATCACCTTGGGAGTCTGATGGACTAAAGGGGTGCCAGGGAGATGATGTGGATTTGTTTTGCTCTTTCCAGCCTTTGTTTTTTTTATATGTTTCTGAAAACAGAACTTTTCAGGGCAAAAACAGTGTCTCGCAACATGGGATGAAATTTGGTGGGGGTTTGTTTGGTTGTTTTGGAAGGGAAATAAACCCAAGTGTCTCATTTTTGGTTCAGAGAAAACTGAAATGTTTTCTTTTTCTTCCTACTGAAGGTTTGAAAAAACACTGTCACTGCCAGAGCCCTCTCTGGTGGCAGAGCTCCCCTTTGTGCCAAGTTCGGACTTGTTGTTTCACTGGCCTCCCTCTCTGTCTAGTCGTGGTTAGACCATGCAGGAGACTGTCCTCTCCCAAGGGCATGGCAGAAGTGCTTATCACATTCCTTGTGACGCACTTCCAGAGAGCACCAGCTCTCCAGAGAGGGGTTGCTCACAATGAGTGGGGCAGCTCTGCCCTGCCGTGTGTGGGAGACCACTGCACCCCTGCTGATGTATAAGGGCTTCCCACTGATGTATTCAGGGCAGTGGCTGCTCACTGGAGCTTGAGTGGAGCTGGGAGAGCTGGGCAGAGCTAGCGGGGCAGTGCGAGGTACAGCCTGTGCCAGTTGTGCCAGGTATGCTGGAAGGGTAGGGCAGGATGACCAGGAGTAGCATAATAGGGAGTGTGTCTAATGTGCAGTGGCTAGAAAAATTACAAGGGGTAGGTGGACTGCTCTAGGGACAATTATTTTATTGCAGCCTCTCTGGAGTTTTTTAAGAGATGTGTAGATGTGGCACTTAGGGACATGGTTTAGTGGTGGAGTAGCAGGATTGTGTTAACAGCCGGACTCAATGGTCTTAAAAGTCTTTTCCAATCTAAATGATTCTGTGATTCTATGCAGCTTTAGAGGTACCTTCCTTGTGGTCAGAAGGCTTTAGGAGGTTACTCAACAGTGTTTCTTAGAGTATAACATCCCTGTATGGATAAGTACTCCTTTGTGGAGCACAGTCTGGATGTGGTCATGGAAGCTTATGATGGTTATTCTCCCACCCATGCTGTTATGCCCCACCAGCATCTTGAATCAATCAACTCCAGTGATTTCTAACTCTCCAAAACAGCCTCACATGATGTTTGAGAGCAAGAAATGCCAGTATAGATTGATACCTTCAAAAGTGGCCTCTCAGTCTGATTTGCACAGTGTTCCCACGGTATAACTTCTGCTGACAGGGCCTGGGGCTCTCAGAAATGCTCTGTTGGTGTGGCAGAGCACACTTCACTCAGAAATGTTTCTTTTTGTATGAACAGATATTCCATGGCTCAAAACGACAGTTGCCACACTGGGAAGACTGAGCATCACAATAGCTTTTGAAGTTGTCTATCTAGTGAACAGTGAATTGTACCCTACAACACTGAGGTACATCAAAAGCTCCCAGAAATCTTTCAACTTTTCCCTCTGCTTTTCCCCATTTCCTATTTCACTGTCCTTTAGTTAAACTTGGTTTCCTCGAGTTTCCCAGCTGAATAGCCATTGCTTAATGTGGATGGCATATACTGAAGAGATAATTTTGGAGCTAAGTCTACATTCTACTCCTTAAACTGCTGGTTATTCTGTTTGGTAGCACCTCTCTAACATCTGGTATTTTTGTCTTTTGCAGAAACTTTGGTGTTTCCCTGTGTTCAAGTCTGTGTGATCTAGGTGGGATCATAGCCCCGTTCCTGCTTTTCCGATTAGCAGCCATTTGGTTGGAGCTACCTCTAATTATTTTCAGTAAGATTTCATTTACAACGTACTTTTGGTTTAAATATCCTAACAGAGCTTTTCTTTTGGGGTAAAAGTAGTGTGTGGCCTCATCTCCACCTCAGACCAGCGGTTCTCTACCTTCATGCCTAGAGCAAAAGGCTGAATGGCAAATGGGTGAAATGTGAGCGACTTCACTGCACAGTGTGGAAGAGCTCAGGTCTGCTTAGGTAACTCTGCTGAAGGAGCAGGAAAACTATGTGAAGTGCTTTAAGACTGAGAAAGCTTACAGCTAGGCTCTGTAATTGCAGGGGAGCCTGAGGCTAAACCAGACTTCTAGGAGGTAGACGTGACTAGAAAAAAAATCAAAATGAAAAGGATAGAATAGGAAGGGAAATTTGCGTCAGTGACAACTTCAGCTGAAAACAAAATTGGAAAGACAAAAGACTTTTTAAAAGATTACCATTATTTCAAGAAAAGACATAGATAGAAGTACAGTGTTCATATTATCTAATTATTAAATTCTGCTGCTTCTGGGGGACACATGAATTCCCTCTATCTTACGTAAACAGCTACAAAATCAGAGATGATCAGAGTGAACTGTGCAACAGTCAGGGAATGTTTGATTTTTTGCTCCAGTCCCTCTATTTTTGACTTACTACATTATGTGAATTATATCTATGAAGGAAATTATTCCAAAATATCCATTCCTAAATCAGATTGTATCTGAATGCTGTTCCCCAAGGAGGAATTTTTATTCTGAATCACATAATTTACTTTGGCCAAGAATAAAGGAAGAGAGTATTTCAGGAAAATCTCAGTGGTTTCAGGAAACAAAGATGCATCTACATGACAGAGCCCTTTGAGCAAAGGCAGATTTCTTCTCCGTGAGAAATACCACCCTGGTTCCAGTGCTGTTTTTATACATTTGCCCATGTGCACTTATCTCAGATTTTTGACTTCTAAGGATCTCCCTTTGGGGAGCTCAGGCTGCAAATGAGCTCTTAGCCCTCAAGTGATTTTGTAATAGGCTAAATTAATGTAACATAGAGGTATTTGATTAGAGTAGGTTAATCAGAAATAGCTGATGCACTTAAAACATCTCACTTCAAACTTAATCTGAATAAACTTTTCTCACTGGATAAATGCTGAAAATAAAAAAGTAACAATGTTCTTATTGCTTTTGTGTTTCTTCAATATCCATTGTAGGTATTCTCGCAGCTGTCTGTGGGCTCCTAGTATTGCTTTTACCAGAGACAAAGGGAATCTCATTACCAGAGACTGTGGAGGACGTGGAGCAGCTTCCAAGGTATCAGGTGTATTTTCTTACTTATACTTGGGTGAGGTTTCCTGAGGATGTTGTCCTCCAACTTTACCAAATGTCATAAAGCAATGACATTCTCCAGTGTCAAAGTAAATTCCCTAGTTAGGCTGATGCTATGAGCAGGTGGTATTTTCCTCAATAGAAACCTGAACTTTGCAGTATCACTAAGGCTGTTAAAAAAATGTCTGCTGATAAAATCTGTATTTTTCTCATAGGGACACAAGTTTTCCTATGCATCTCTGGAAGCAGAAAGCAATAGTGTGCAAGAGAGGTGCTGCAAAGCATAGCCTGCAACTCTCTGCTTGAGAAAACCAGCCCATTACCTCAGTCAAAGCACCCTGTGAAGAAGGGTCCCTTATCATGGATGCAATTCCAGAATTTATGAAGTCATTTAAAAGTCACATATGAGACGGATTTATAGGTGAAGGGTTGTAGGCACAGCTCTCCTGCTCCTGGCACACAGCAAGCAAGACTCCTCACTGCCCTGCAGATATGTGGGGAATATTTACACCTTGGCTAAATCATTTGAGGATCTAGTGCTATACATTAAGGTTTCAAGGAGAGGCTTCGGATATTACATTAACAACTTTTGCCTGATTCAATGTACAAAATAAAGAAGGAGGGACTTTTCTATGCAAAAAAAAAAGTTTCAGTACTGCAGCTTGGACTACAACTTGAACTATGTGTTTTCCTGTTTTTTTCACACTTATACCCCTCTCCCCTTCTGTTTCAACAGTCATTTTGGAAAATGTGGCAAGAAACAGAAACACCGGGACACCAACTCTTATATTTGACTTTTGAAGGACAGCACTGAGCTAAGAACTTTGTTTCCGTACTGGGAATTTGTTCTCCACCTGCCACCACTTCAAAATTTGCTGCAGAATATGGATTAAACTTCATGTTCTCCTTCTAAGCACAAGGACATTTAATACAAGTAGTGTATTTTTCTATGAATATGGAATAAATTCCTTTTTTTTTCTGAGTATGCTGTTTGCAAGAAGGCACTGTGGTTCTTCACAGAGCACAGAACAGCTTTAAAAAGATACACTGTCCAGCTCAGTGACCTTGTATTTATTTCTTTCTCTATTTGAGACACTTGTTTATTGTTTTGTTAGGATTTACGTTTGGGTGGGAAGGGTGTAAACGGTACTGCTTGTTTAAGATTTAGATGACCTTGAGGAGGAGAGGATGACTATTTCAACCTGTCCTCTTTTGCCCCTAAAGAATTTGGACAAATAGAAGCTATGATAGCTCAGGAAGGAGGGTACTGATCAGGGTGATCAGACCTTTCCCTGGCTGGGAGGGCTGGGAATCAGCAGTGTGCATCTGGAGAACATCTCTCTGGTCTGATAGTCATCCACCGGGACCCTTTTCAACAAAAGCCCTGCTTCCCTCCTCGTTCAAGGGCTTTCTGAAATGTGGCAGCAGCCTTCCTCGCCTTTCCAGGGCTTTATGTAGGTGTCATACCCTGCACAGGGCATTAGCTCTGCAGGAGAGATTGTCCTGCTGCCCATTAGTGCTTTTCCCCAGACACAGCTGCGGTTCATGTGACACTCCTCATGTCTCCAAGGGAAGGGCTTCTGCCTGCTCTTCTCTGTTGAATGCTTCCCAAACACCTCTTTCAACAGGTGATTTTTTTTCCTTTGCAAAGCATGCTCTCTGCCCATCCCTACAAATGAAATTCTTTCACTCTCACCACTGCCAAGGTGACCTGCAATTTCTGTCTTCTGTTCATTATCACTATTTGTCATCTTTCTGTCTTGGGGATAAATGTTTTGGGTTGTTGACAGAGATGTTAAGCTGTCTTGGGCAGGGCTGAGACAGGAGCTTTGGTTATGGAGGGATGTGTTAACTGGTCCTTTGAAGACAATGTAACAGAATAACTCTCTGGCTCTGCGAGCAGATTTCAGGGACAGACTGCTTTTCCTTTCTCCGGTATGACCTTCGTCAAGAATTGTGTCCTGGCCACTGACTGGTGAACAATACACTCCTTACAGGGAAGGACTTGAAAAGATGTGACATTCAAAAGGTATCCTGTTACCAACAGAGAAATAAATAAACAAAAGAAAGTCAGTGAGCAGTTGTTAAGGGCCTTATAAGCCCAGAAAAAAACCATATTTAGCATAAGCAAATATAGGACTGAGTTTGGAAGGTCCATACCACAAATGAGTAGCACTACAGTACAGTCAGTGAAACTGAATGACCACTGCTCCAGGCTCACCATGCTAAGAGCACACGAGGATTTCCTATGGTGAGGAATATACTGTGCTTTTCAACAGTTCCCAACTCTCCCTGCCTTTACCCAGCAACTGCCCTTATCACCAGCCCTTCTGGAGGAAAACAGGACCTTTATTAATAATCCCAGCCTAATGTTTGCACACTTTAGGCAGTTAGTGATAAAGGCCTGTCTTTCAAGGCTGTTTCTAACTTACTCTGAGGCATAGTAAAGGTCAAAGGTATGCTTAGCAAAAGTCAGTAATGACTTAGAGATATGAAACTAAATTAACATCTCACAATATATCCAGCTAATCTAGAAGACAGCCCAAAAATGGAGCTACTGATACAGGGAGAAAACTTCTCCTACACCCTGTAGACAGCTGAAGACAATAGCTCAAGGCTGGCTGGTAGAGACCAGTCCTGAACTGGAAGCTTTGGGCTTGCACTGGCCAGATGCTGTGTCTCAGTGCAGGGTGGAAAGTGCAGGCACCCAGCCTCAAAACTCAGCCCAGCTGGCCCCTGCTGAAGGCACCGTGGAGAACCAGGGTGAAGTGATCACATGTGATGCTGGATGAGCTGAACCACTCTCTTCCATTTAGTGTTTCTTTTTTGTGACTTTTTTTTTTTTAAATCAGTGTCTTAAATACTTTAGCAGTTTGAGAAGGACTGAAGAGATCTTTTAAAGCTATGACTTTCCAAATAAATGTGAATAATATTTGCCAGTTTCTTCTGTTTGTGGACAACTAAAACGTGTTGAGAAGTGAGAGATGAAAAGACTTGTTTCTGCCTTTCAGATTATGCTTTTTTTTGCATAGCATTATGTGTTGCTCAAAAGATAATATAAGTGATAAATTTCGGTAGGTAAAATGGCTAGGGGCAGTGTCAGAAGTTTGAATATATTTATTTCTTAAAAATTCATTTTGTAAAGGACAGCAGAAAAAAGCCTGTGCGTATGTTTTGACTTCTAATCTAGTAGCACTTAGCAATTTCAGGTGGAGTTTGTATTTGATAATTGCTCCTGTGCTAACTCTTATCCCTAACAGGGATTTTGTAGGTTGAAAAATCCTCCCATCTCTGTGAGACTTTGTGTTGCCTCATGAAGGTGTAGTGGGTATGTAATGTGGGGTATGACCAGCGGTTTGGCGACAGTGGGGTTACACTCTTGTGGGCAAGAGAGGACAGATGAGGCGGTGGAACCGGATGAAGAGCTTCAGCAAGGGAGAACCCCAAGGAAAAGCAGCAACATGGAGGTGGATGCACGTGGGCATGCAGACCACAGGAGAGGCTGTTTGTTTAAAAAAAGTTATTCTAAATTCACGTGTGCCTCAAACCACTTAATACTTACAGGGAAGTCCTACAAGCTTCTCAGGAGGCACAGTAGGGTTCTCCTAAGCTGCATGTGTTGACACTAAAATGGCTGTTGTGACCCAGCTCACTCAGTGAGAGGCGCCTCTTCAAGGAGGGCCTGAACTCTCTCAGCGACATTTGTCCTGCATGTGTATCCTTCAGAGGCTCAGTGAGAGATGTGAGGTACACAAGAGACAAAGGGTCACTGTACCATCACCAAAGGCACACGAACAATGTGAGCTCAGAAACACAGCTGTGTTCTTCCTGCCAGCAAAGAGGTTTCTTGGTCCAATAAACAGGTGAAAGTGCTATTTTGGGTCAAAGGTGCCACTGCCACAAAATGTGCTGATGTGCAAATGGTTGCCACAAAAAGTGGCAATTTTTATTGCCACTGACAGTCTGGCAGAAGGAAAAGATCACAATTGGCACTTTTTGAAGGGTTGTGAGGTGGGACTTTTGTGGCCACTCAGACATGTCCAGGCACTTCTTACTAGTTTGGCAAGGAGAGCAGGGCCAATGGTTTCTCTGCCTACAAGCCAGGTATTAACCATGCATTCAAGAGTTCACATCTGAAGAGCTTAACAAATCACAGACCAAGCTGCAACACAGAATTTCTGTTGTCAGGGAAGTGTTGTACAAATCTCTTGGCTGGCTTAATGAGAAAAGTGGATATATTTGGAAAATATGCAGGAGGGTATTTGTGTTCAGTGAATCCCTCTGACCAGACAGGGTCAGGGTGGGCTGTGCTTTATCAGAGCTGCTCTTGCTCAGGAAGGCACTGCCCTGAGATGACTGCATCTTCCAGAATCAGACTCCAGATGTAGAAACTTCAAAAATCACCCTGACACCTGACTATAATTCTCATCTCCCTTTAAGGCAATGGGAGAAAACACCAAAACAAAATTCCTAGGATGCAACACATCCACCCCTTCTGTACATACAGGCATGCAAAAAAATAAAGACAATTTTAAAATGATGCGCAGTTTGGCTTGCCTGGGAGTGCACCTCTGCAGTGTGTAAAATGGACAAGACAGATCCCACCCCAGGAAGTAGCTGTGTTACTTGGAATAGACTCAGCACACTCTGGGGATGCAGGAAGGATGCCACGCAGAGCTGGGGGTCCCCAGATGCCTGTGGGGAGCTCCCTGGTTTATATGCAAGAGAGGCAGGATGTGAGCAGGAGTTCATAGTCAGTAATTGTTTCACTTTGGCAAGCATGACTCAAGCTTTCCCTGGAAAGCATTTCAAAAGGTTTAAGCTTTCACTTCCTATAACCACATGTGTACATAATCTTCTTTTAGAGAAGAAAAATGTACATCTTACAGTTATGTAGTCAGATAATGCTATACCAAGAAATAAATGGGTACCGTGGACAACTCAATTTTATAATATGTAGATGCATTGTCACTACTTGTGGTAATTATTGATAGCTATTTCCCTTTCTTTACTAGAGACTAACTTCAGGGTCAGGCTGGTTTTTACTCACTGTTTTATATCTTTGATGCAATTTTTATACTTTTGCTGACACATATATTTCTATGACAACAAAAAATACAAAACCAGAAACCAAACGTGTTTGCTTCTTTTTTTTCCCCATCCCATGTATTTAATGCTAACAGATATATCTAATAAAACTCCACAGGCATATAAGACATGTACTGTGAGATTCTTCTTTGGTTTGTAGCATCAAATTGGTAAGAGGTTCAGACATCTCATAGAAAATAAAAAGTATTCTCATTTCTTCATATGTTGGAAGCATAATATCTCGCAAATGATGACCTTAGAAGAAAATGTCATTGTAGAATCTAATATAAGATTAAAATGCAGGTGTCCAGTTACAGTTAAGGTTGGGATTTTTGACCTGTATTTCAGAGGTGGATAGATCTACTGTCAGACACAGAAAACCACAGGACATCTAGAAAGAGGGTAACAGATGGTCAGTTGGGCTTCTTGGCAATGACTATTAATTTACAGCAATTTAAAATGGATGATCATATTTATTTTGCTTTCTTATGAATGATTGTAGCTTTAATATTGCACTTGGAATCTTGTAGTTCTGATGTGCATTCTGCCTTCCAGGAGAGGGCAGTCCATACCCAGGATCAGTTGTTTTCCATCACAGTTTTAATCCAAGGAATATAGTTGGAGACTCGAACATAAACACCAGGTTTCATGGGTTGGGCACAGCCAAGGCCCCAAGAGGTGACTCCATGCTGGACAAATTTACCTTGGTCCAGACAGACTAGAGGTCCTCCACTGTCCCCCTAAACAGAGAAAGAACAGGATGAGTCCTTCTTGGACAGACCCGTGTGGCCTTCCCACAGGAGGCACAGAAACAGAAGTACCTCCTACATGCAAGGGATGCAGAAGTTATGAGGAAACACTGGAATTCTAGTAAAGCAAGAGTTCTCTATGCATGTTGTTGAACGCTTTTGTAAAGTCACCTCTTCATGTCACCCAGGCATTACATTTATTTTTGAAGTAAGGGGTTTTATTGAGAAAGAATCTGATTGCCCATATTAACTTAAACTGTGCTTCCTCCCTCAGTCTCTTTTCTGAGGTCTTCATGGGTTCCTGTTTTACTAGATGATCCAGTGGCACTGATACTTAGAAATTCATAGTTCCTTTGCCCCTTGTTTTGCCTGCATGGCAGGCTCCACTGCATCCTTCCTTGACTGGTAACTGAGATGTTGTTAACTGAGCTAGCTTGGACACTGGAGATAGTCTGGCTGAGGCAAGAAAAGGGGCCTGGGGAAAATAAATCAGACCTTTTGCCATTCTAAGTTGGCTTCCATACACCTGACTTGTGCAGCTGCATGTTACCATGTGCTCTGTAGTTCAGGCTTATCTGAAAAATTGCCCCACTTCCCAGCAGCAGCCAAGGGAGCAAGGAAAGAGCAGAATATATGGGCATTTTTCAGCTCAGATACCAAGTGGTGTCGCAACATCCTGAGGATAATTCTGGGCCTCTAAAGACCCAAAAGCAATGTCCTATTTGATTTGAATGTGCTTACAAGCGACTCTGATGCTCACAGACTTTCTTACCTGGCAGGTATCTGTGCCACCATGAATATTCCCAGCACACAGTTCATGACTTTTGACTCTACCATTCAAAAATTCAGGGCGGTTGCATATTTTATTCTCAATTACAGGAAAGCCAGTTTCCTTTAAGTAGCCATCACCACGAGTACCTTTGCAAATAAAAATGAAACCAAAAAAGAATGAAAAAGGTAATTATCATATTCACAAAACACAAATATCAGGATATGGATAAGCAGTAAAATCAGCATAGTGTGCACTGTGCATACACTTCACAGCCACAATATGAAGATATACCAAAATCAGTAAGCATTATCAATATCATGGTATTTATCACCCTCTACCACCCACCATTGACCTTCCTGCTCTCACAGTAGATCCAGGTGGATCCCGTACCCATGGATACTCATGGGAGTCATTCCCAAGCCATTTTATTTCTCTGTATCTGAGTTTTCTGTGGAAGAAATTAGGTAGGAAGTAAACAGTTGAAAATGACATGATGGGCAAGGAGGCAGAGAAGGTACCGATGCACTTCTCCACGAAGACAGAGTGGGAGGTTTTGAAAATGAGGTTTTCATTTGTGTGAGATGCGAACCAGGATGGTTGGGAGGAAGAATCATTCAAGAGAATGAGCAAACTCACATTTATGTGATTAGGAAATAACCTAAATCCAGAAAAACTTCCCATCCAATTGGGCAAAAGCCCACTTAGGGGAAAAGCATATGGACTGAGAGAGAAGTGACTCCTTAGCTCTGCTTCTCCTCCTGTAGCATAGAGGGTTTCAGTTTAAATGGCGTTGAATGATTTAGGAGAATCCTTGTCAGAGAGAGACAGTGGAAAGACTGGCAGCACCTGACGAATTTTGGTGAAAGAAGTTTTTCATCAGTAGCTTGTGTGGGGCACAAGGAGAATATACTTTGAGTACAAGTATATACCAGTCTCCAAACATGGAGCTTTTAAATGGGTTAATGCTGTCTCACCTCTTGTATCTCCCCAGCCCGTCACATAGCACTCCTCTCTTCCTCCTAACACGGAGTTTTCTTTTGGTAAACAAACTGGGATTACATGATTATTGATGACTGCTGGTCTGAAATGAACAAACAGGAACAAGCATTAGCACAATTGTAATTAATACTACCTTCAGGATTCTAAACAGACCTTACATGCATTCAGCCTCTTATAATTTAAATCCTTAGTTTCAGTTAAAGTTTTTTTCTGATGTGTAAAATTGCTTTTAGGCTCTAAACCCCCAGAAAGTGATACACAAAAGGGAAAAGTCTGAAGTGGAGAATGATATAAAAAGAAACCACATTAATCCAGGAGAATGCTTTGACTTGGGCTAATGCACAGCCGACAGAACCTAGTTACAAAACTATTACAAAGGGTATAAATCAGCGGCATTTAACAGCTGGGTGTTAGCTTGCTCTGTCTGCATCCAGTCTGATTATAAACCACTGCCTGTCGGGACACTTAGCACACAGCAGAACCTAAGTCCATCTGACTTGCCTTTGGGTGCAGCTAAAGCTCACTTACAAGGCTACATTTTTATGCTGACCGTGCATCTTATTTGGGTGTGTGCTGCAGCCACAGCAGTGGAAGCCCAAGCACCACACATTCACATCTGCTTGCAGCTGCATGCACAAATCCCTTTTGATTGCACAGTTCCACGGAGAGCATTTCTGACGGATGAAAACAGATGCAAGAAGGGCCATACTGGGTATTACAGCCAACTCTTTGCCTGCCCACTGCCCAGACCTGCTGGAAGAAGAAATCTCCCCACCAAAGCATGGAAACAGCATGGAGTGACATCATGCTAAATTGCAGGTTTCAATCATCATTACCTTATCAAGATAGAAGCATGTAGAAACACAGACTGAAAGCTCCTCTAGGCATTACCTCCTCCTATTCTGCTGCCACTGCCTCACCTTCCAGCAGCTGACACCCAGTGTATTTCCAGCCTGGGTAACTGTCCCTAGCCCTCCTCCCCTCCTAAGGCAGCCTTTCCCTTTCTGAAATCCTGGAGCTTTTGCAGAAAAGGAAGAAAGAGAGGGTCTCAAATCACTAACTGAACAAAGAGTGTGCAGAAACACTCATTTCTACAACACCAGCAAACACTTTTTAGTCGTTTTGTCCCATCAGAACGAAGGAATGCTTCAGGTGAAAGGGTACCTTCTCAGTTTGAGCAGAGCAATATCTGCTCTGCGTGGTTCCTTGAACAACTTCTCTACATCACGTATTTGTACTGATGGCTCTGTTGCTACTTCTTTGTGTAATCCAAGGTACACTTTATATGCAGCTGGTCGTGAGGACCTATTGGAAATGATTGCACACGGTGAGCTGATGAAAACACAACCAGGACATAGACCACTTACAATGTTATTGGGCACCTTGCTCTATCAAAGCCAGATAGCCAGATTTGGAGTGAATTTAATCCCTTACAATGGCACATGAAATCAAATTGGCAGAAGTTATCACTGTCACTCTGTTTTACAGTCAAAACTCAGCTTTAATGAATGACAAATAGACTTGGCTCAATTCTCAACTGCTTGCAAGCTGTTTGCAACCAGCTCGGGTTGGTTATTGGGTGTCTTTTGTTTCTCCTGTGATTTTCTGTCCAGTGCAAGAAGCTGGTGGTGCAGACTGTAACAGATACTTACTTTTCTAAGCAGTGGGCGGCAGTAAGAACCCATTGAGGATCTATCAGAGTTCCTCCACAGAAATGCAAGCCAAAACTGTAATAGAACAAAAAGGCATGAAAAGAGCAGTGGTTTAAGATGGGGAAATTAAACCTGGTGTACTTATCAGGTAATATTTCTAACATGTGTGCCTTTAAAAACTAAAGATATTATTCCACAATTTCATTAAGAAATGTTTTGCTTTCCTTGAATAATGTTTCTTAAAATGACAGTAGGGTTCTGTGGACATTTTTATGAGGCCTTACATGAAAACACCTAGATCTCTGTTCTTAGTCAGCATTTCTATTACTGGAAAACCCCATGTGCAGTGAGGTTCCCCATTTCAGAGATTCTGACTTTTTCTACCTCTAATCACAGTCATAAAGCTCTGCAACTGGTCTTGATTCCTAGTTTTATTAATAATTTTGCCAGTTGAATCAAATACTTACATGGAGGGACTGATCAAGAGGTGTACTAGCCATACTGTTGCTTTTATTCATTGGAAACTGATTCTACTGTAGAATATAGTGACAGATTTAAAGTCATTCTGCCTTCTACTGAAAATGTTTTTGAAATTAACAACTTTATTGACCTTCTCGCTATGTGTCACAAAATAGAGTGTTCTTGGTTGTCTAAATTACCTTCTTTAAGAATAGCACACACAATGTTTAGCCTTGAGCTATTTTTAAATTAAAATCACATTTAGATTGCTTAAACCACATACTGTAACATCCTATGAGAGGGAAGGTTTCCTTGCACGTAGAGTCTAATGTAATGGGGAATAACCATACCTGGTACGGAGACTGATCTGCCAGGGCCAGGAGTGTGGATGTGAAATACACCCTGCAACAATCCTTTGAGCACACAATTTTGGTCTGAACTTGGATTTTCCACATTCATACTGAGGAGGAGCTTCAGAATAAGAAAAAAAAACCACCTTAAGGAACTTTAGCAATTTGATTTACATTCACTATGAACTCACTAAACTAGCAGGTTAACCTGCTACAATTGTCACTTCAGCTTCTGATTCTCTTCAAGTAATTTGATACCATACATCACATATATTTTGTTAGGTTACCTTCATCTGGAACACTTAAAAATGCCTAGTAATTTTATTTTTAACATACAGTTCTCAGTGGCCAGAAAATTACACTACAGTAAGATAGAAAAAACCCCAAACCAAACCAAAACAAAAACAGAAGGGGAAGGAGAAGAAAAGAGAGAGAAAGAAGAAATAAATTCTCCCAACATTCTTAAATGCACTCTTATGGACATCAGCAGTGCAGAAGCTGCACTGGCAGATGTTTTAAACTGATCTTGGTGGTACAGCAGGTGAAATTCTATCGCTGTCTCTCAGGAACAAAATTTTGTCAACTCTTATCTCAGGATCATTTGGCACTTCAGATGTCTCTGAGTTATTAAAAAAGGTAGTTCTTATTTGGCCTTGGTGAAGTGACTCTTACCAACACAGAATTTAGAATTTTGTCAGCAAAAAGAGCTAACTAATGAAATTAAAGGCAAAAGACACATTTCCTCTGTTGTTTAGATTAATAACGCAACAAAAAACCAGTATTAATTTAAAGAAGAAATGGATCATCAAAATTGAATACAATAGTCATGTGAAAATGTAATTTTTTTCCTTAGGAGTCCCAGTCCAATACGTTCACTGCAGTACTACTTTCACAGCTACAGTGTGTATAGAACAACTTTCTTTTTCTTGTTTGCTCCATTTTTGGGTTTTGATCTGAGCACATTTTCTTCTGCTCACCTCTGAGAGGATAAAGCAACAAGAAAGTCACCCTTCTCTTGAGAGCTACCTCCCTTCCTTAGCATAGTTTTTGTTGATGATGGACATGAAAGGACTGGAAACAAAAATGTTATAAAACTTTATCATTGTACACTTTGTTGCACCACCTCATTCAGAGTACCAAATGGCTTGATTACAACCGACAAAGACAAAGGGCATCTTGTTGAATACTTAGGATCAGATGCACTTTGCAGACATCAGATACCGTACAATATCAGAGAAGGGACAATCTGGTTGTCATCCAGAACAGAACCAGAGACACATGAGCAGGGAGTGCAAAAATTTCACTGGGATAAGAGCATGCCTTGTTCAGCAAGGCCACACACAGAGTTACGCCGGGAGATTAGGCAGGAGCAGGGAAAATTTCTGCTGGAATGGCCCATTTTGAAACACATGGCAAAACCCCATGAGCTTTAGTGGGCTCCATATCTTGTGGTGCATTTGGGGCTTTCAAGGAAGACCAGTCTCAAGACTTCAGACAGAGACCTTGAACATCACTTCCCAAGAGCCTTAATTTCTAATCTAAAGCTATTGCACTTAGATCAGTCTTTCAGACTAATCACCAATTATTCTCCAGTTGTTATAAAAAGGTACAGGAAAGGGAGACACTAGTCTTTAAAGGAATAATTACGGCACTTGGGAATGTCACAGTACTCCCAGGCTTTTCTTGGGTCTGTTGTGTAGCACCAAGGTCCATTCACATCTCCATCAGGATTCCTGCAATACTGTAACAAAGAATAAAGACACCAGCTATTAACCAGGAAATAAAAAGCCAACCAATTAAAGTTTTCAAATAAAATAAAATTCAATTTGGAAAATATTTTTTAAATTTCCTTTTTTACAAGTGATTTCCATATCCTTTTGTCAAAATTCGTTTCATTTTTCCACTTGCTCAGTGAGTTTGGAAAAGGATAATAAAAATCAGACTTCTTCAACTGGCTTCAGACAGTAAGTTTCACTAGGGCAACCTTGGATCTCTGAGGTCTCAAAAAGTAGGAGACCTTGACCTTGGACGAAGCTTTCTAAAGCACAGAAAATATCTACTCCGCTTTCACTGCAGTTAATAGGAGCAGCAGGATCAGTCCTGAGGTCTTTTCGCATCCACTCTGGCTGCATGACTCAGGGACAAGTGAGCATAGTGTCAGCTGCTCTTGCACAACCTGGTGATGCCTGTGGTGATGTAGGGCTGCAGTGTTCACCCTCATGTGGGTGCTGGTTAGCTGAATCACTCTCTAGGTTTTTCCTGGGCATACTGATCTCTGCTCAACACAGACACCTCACACAACTGCATGCCAGCAGGTATCTTTTCAAGTTCCCTTCCCTATCCTGAAATATATCCCAGGTCTTAGAAAAAAGGAGAAAATATTTGCTACCAAGAGCCCCTGACAAATGCAAGAACCAAGAATTTATGGCAGGCAGATTTTTAGAGGGAGTTTCCCCAATCTGAGCTGGAATTCAATACGGGGTATGTGATTCCATCAAAGAATTGACTCAAGCAAGTTCTAAAGTCATCTACCTGGTAAAAAAATAGTTCAGGCTGGCAACATCAAACAAGCTCTTTTTGTCACATACAAAGCTTGTCACAAATTGGGCAAATATTGTATATGGGACATTACAAGTCTAAAGAACTGGTGATGAGTACATTTGTTAGGACTAGGGAGATGAAGGTTAGAAAGGGAGACTGCCTTACAGGATGGTCAGGTACCATGTACAGCCCTGAATAATGGGCTGTGGTAGAAGCTGGAAGGCTGAGGGGGAATTACTAGAGGATAGGGGGCTACAATCCATCAGCTATATATCTCAAGGAACTTGCACTGAACATAGGATTCATCACCATCTCACCTGTCCCTGGTATTACTGAAACCTAAGACCCCAGGTGCTCTTCCTGTTAGAGGAGACAGAGGTGCTGCCCACAGACCAGCTCTGGTTAGTCCTCAGTAGTGGGGAGAAGGAAGTACCCATCTGAAGCCCCTTGGTTGTGCTGCAGAAGCATTCAATAGAGCTTCTGGGCATCTCTGTGTCCCACAGAAGTACAGATTGGTCATGTCAGCAAGAATTATCATGATCAGGTTTTTAGACTGAACTGAGGAAAAGAAATTAATTTACAAAGACCTGTCACAAAATGCTTGCTGAGGGACCCTGAAAAAGACAGGAAAAGCTCAATGACAACAAGTGTTGAATGAACAGTTATTTACATTTTTATCCAGGCCCGCTCTTGGATGAGTTGTGGGAGTGAAATAGTCATGGTTATGAGGTTTCTGAGAACTCCACTCTTGACAAGTCCTGCCCCTTGCAGTTTTTGCCACTGTGCCACGGTAGTCTACACCATTTTCATTAATGCAGTCTGTGAAAAGTGAAGAAAAGGAAATGGTTGTTAGTTGTGAGCTATTGGCCAGGTTTTTACTTGATGGTGGTGAAGCAGAGAGAAATTTGAGGAAATACTACTACAATTTGCAAGTCCTACACAATATGTAGACAAGGAAAGAAGGGCTACACAGTGTCAATGATGACTAAAAATGACATTTCAATTTCCTTGTATTCTAAGAGTTTTCTTCATGATGACAAAAGTCATAAATTAAAGAAGCCTACATTAAGATGATCCTTCATGACTCCAGAAATCAGGACTACAGTGACCATGCACTCATAAAGTTTTTCCCTTGCAGACACTGATACCTGTCCATTGCCCCATTTTACAGTAGATAACAAGGAGTAACACGTGCTCAGCCAAAATTATTAACCTTCTAACCAGAGAAACATATCATAGAAAAAAAAAAATTAAAAATGAAAGCTGCAGTACTCTAACCATCTACTGCATAACAAAGTTGCATCTGAACTGAATCAAAAAAAGCCAGCTGTCCTCTGATGGGAAATGGAGCCCTGGAAATGTCAATGCATGGCACAGGAAAAGACTTTTTGGATCAGTTGTCAGCAAAATGCCATCACTGCTGCATTTTCCATCATTGCTAGTTGCCCTCCCACAGTAGTGTGGAGACTGGTAGCCATCCTCTTCCTCGTGTTTCCAGTATTGTCAGATGTAGCAGGTAAAAGGTGTGATATTAGTCTAAAATCTAATGCAGAAACCCCACTATAAACTTCTATAAAAATGCTCAGAAAATGAAGAGAGTGGATACAATATTATATTAAATTCTGTATTTATTTAGAGTTTCCTGCATTTCATGCTCATTAAGTTCCTGAAGATGTTTCCATAAAAACCAGCTTCCTGGTTATGAGCATTTCTGGGGAAGCTGAAAGTATTCTCACCAGGGTTTGTTTCCAGTGTTGTCTGAGGAGGCTGAGGTACAGTCTGTAGCCCTTGGCCATCACACTTCTTCAGGGCACAATACTCCCACCTCACACTGGGGTCAGTGGTGTAGCACCAAGGACGGCTGTCGGCATCTGGGTTTCTGCAGTAATTTTGGCTCAGGCCCCTACAAATGCAAACATATTATATTCCTATCCATGCCACTGCTCTGGGGAGAGCTCGAAAGAACATTTTAGAAAGCAGATCTGCTATGGAGTTATATATCATTTATCATGTACATTCTGTCATGGTCAGTTGAAATCGTTTCGGCAGCAGAAAGAAATCAGGACACATATACTGAATATTTAAATACACCAAATAGTTACTCACTGATTAACATTTATAGTAGAATATAATTTTAAAATCCAGAGAAGTAAATGTATACATGTATAGCAAAGATATAATTGAAAGCTCTAAAGACTTGCAGACTAGGAAGCAAAGAATTTAACTCATGACTAAATTAATGTATAGAAACAGTTCATTTCAGCATAAGGGAAAATTTATGATAACTATTAATTGCTTTAGAAGCAATGCAGAAACACACAGTTAATTAGTCTAAAGTATAATAGTGACAACTGTGGTTTCTTTCAAGATGAGGTTAATAAAAAATGTTTCCATGACAAAAAAAGAAGAAAAGGAAGGGATTATTTTTATCAAGTACACTCCCTTCCCAGCTTTATAATCACTGTTGTGCAATGATGCAAATCAAAACAAGTTCATGAATGATCATTGTCCAGTGAAACCTGGAAATGGGAAGTACACATACGCATTTGGGAAGTTCTCTGCCGTTTTGTTGTGCCGGTGAGGTGACATTGAGCTCCAGGCTTGACATTTCTTTCCCGTGAGAGTGAAAGAAGCTGTACCACGGTAAGTCACCCCATTGCCCTGATAGCACTCCTCAGTAACTTGAGCCTGCTCAGGCACATCAACAGCTGTAGGGAATAACAGAAACCAATCTCTTGCATCTTAACACTGTGACATTTATACTTGAGCATAGAAAGACAACAGAAAACAACAAGCCAGAGTGTTTCATTGACCACCACAGCACGCTCTCTGTAACAGAACCCTTCTCAGATAGTAGATCAAAAGGAAGATTTCAAAAGACGTTTGAAAAAAATTAATGATATGCTAGATTAAAAGGACTTGTACATCAATTTTGCTGTCATGCATGGGGATTTATTTCAGCTCACAAGCCAAATAGTTAACATATGGATCAAAATTTTTTCAGGATAGCGGGCTGGCTGTGTCTTTGCCATGGACATATGTGTGGAACAAGACTACCTTGTGTAAGGAGAGTTTTCTTCTCATTGTTTTCTATGGAGTCTTGGTTCAGTGCTCTTAAATAATGTTAGGTTTTGCTTCAGATTCAGTTTTTAAGGAACTGGCATGTAAAGCTAACTAACTTTTCCATGGAGCATTTAAAATTTTAGAAGTGGAGGTAACCACCACTTGGCAAAACGAAAAGACCTCTGTTACTGCAATATTTCCTGATCTGAGTCAGTAGCTGACTTAAAACCTTCTACACTTAGCCACCAGAATGAATACATCAGCCTCGGCTCCACATCTGACCCAGGAGTTCAACTAACCATGGCAATGCTGACAGTGACAGCAACAATGCAACTGAGCAGAGTCACACAGGATTTTTCAAAATAAACTATGATGACCCTTCACTTTCAGTTGTCTCCTGTTCTTACCAGGGGCCTCTGGCTCGGTACTATCACAGGAGGGGATGTTGCAATATTCCCACCGGGCGGTTGTGTTGGTGGTGTAACACCATGGCCTCTTCTCACCATCGGGATTTCTGCAGTAGTTTTCATCCAGGCTCCTAAAACAGAAAACTTGACTGATAAAAGTCTCTCATGGAAATCTATTAAAGGTTATGAACAAAAGGAAAATCTCTTGCTGCCTAGTTTACTGTTGTATTTACTGGTAGGTAACTGCGACTCTCATTTACTGATGCCATCTATTCCAAGAAAAATTGCAATTCACTGGTGTTTCAAATGTGCTAAACCAGGCACCTGCTTGACTGATGGATGAATTTAGAGACTGTAGTACTTTGAGGCCAAAAGCAGCATAGTAGAAAGAATCTAGCCCCAAGCAAATATTATAATTGTAGCTTTCTTACTCCACATGGTTTCATCTCAGCAATAATACAGTAAAAGGATGAAACGAGGAGGAAAAAAGTCAATCAAGCAGAGCTTGAAAGTCAGAAGAGGAGACACCTGTACTTGAGAACAAAGAAGTCAATAAAAAGAAATGTACAAAAGAATTGAAAATATTAGATCCAGCAGGTGATGAATGCTGATGTAACTGAAGAGCTTTGCAATACAGATGAAGAAAATGGAAGTAATTTTGAGACTTGATATTTCTGACACTGAAGAAGAGAGGGGTTTCACTTACTGGCAAGGATAGTTTTCAGGAGTGCGAGCGTGTCTGTGGGGAGATTGAGAACTCCAGTGCTGACAGGTATTTCCCGACTCAGTAACAGATATTGTGCCTCGATAGTCTTCTCCTCGTCCTGAGAGACACTGACGCCCTGGTGCAGGAGGTGGTGGGGGTGTTGCTGTTACAGAAAAAGGAACTAAAATTAATCAGTGCCTTCTAGATATAGTAAAAAGCTAAACCAACAAACCACTCTGAACTTTAGTATTAAGTGGGCATTTTAGATTTCTTTGCAGGTAAGTTCGAAATATCAAAACATTTGAAAAGTCCGAAAGGCAGAAAAAAGATCTAAAGATGTCTTTCTTAACTTTTTTTCTCCCATTTTAACTTCTTCACAAGCAGTCAGGCTGCCAAAAAGCCATTTGCATCTGCCCCTTTACAGCAGCCAGGATACAATACAGGATACAAAAGTCAGGATATGGAAATGCTAACAGCCTCATCAGAACAGAGCTGGAAAGTGAGCAAGTGGTAATACTGTGAAGAAAACTAGGGTGAAAGTGTCAGGCCCATCACTGATACATACAGGTGCAGGTGTAAAATAGACATACTCTAACTGGTGAGAAGTCCCAAGGAAAAGTATAATGGCAAGGACAGGCCTTTAGGGGAAAAGGAAACTGAAAAGGTGGAGAATTGATTTGGAAGACTGAAACAAAAGCCAAAGTATTTTCAGGAAGAGTGAAACTGCTTGGCCTCAAAAGAGGAACAACAGAAGGAACACCAGAAATTCCTGGTCACAGAAAAACACATCAAGGAAGGGAGATGTGCTCCAGACAAAACCATTAGAAATGCCTATGATAGAAACGTCTAGCCTCAATAAAGCTATCGGAGGTTCATTTCAAAATGATTAATTCTTTTCTTTGAGATAAAATTCAGCTGTCTTTTATACTTTTCTTTATCTCTTCTGTTTCTTCTAGATTCTTGAACCATTCTGACTGGAAGAAATCTAGAAGTCAGACTCACTGCAGCGAGGAATGTCACAATATTCCCAGCGTTTAGTTGGACTGGTAGTGAAACACCAGGGCCGAGGTTCACCATCAGGATTACGACAATAATTATTCTTCAGATCCTTCTCTGGAAAACTGAACCAGAAAAATGAGTTTTAAGATACATTACTAACAGCTGTAACAATAATCCTGTCTGGTGCAGGGTGGTCTTCAGCCCACCTCTGATGATAAATTGACCATCACAGAACCTGACTCACTTTTCCGGGAGGTATCCATGAGAGTGAGGTTGCTGGGAGTCCCAGCGCTGGCACTCAAGCCCAGACACCGTTGTTGCAACTACTCCATGATAGTTTTCTCCACTGCAGTGCATGCACTCTACTGTAGGAACAAGGCAGAAAAAGGGCAAGAGAGACAGAAAGTCCCTGATGAACTGGTCCATAAACACTCCCACTCATCTCACATGAAGCTCAAGAGCCTGATCAGAGCACAAGGCTGAAGTACAGTCATTTTCTTGGCAAAGTAAAAGCTTATTTTCCTCTGTAAGATGACTTTAACTAGTTGATTACATTTGTAGTATTCCATTAAAAAACTCAACCCAACATCATAGACTACAGGTTTTAAAAGTGCTAAATTGAATCTATTAAGATATATTTAAAATCTGTGCTTTGCTACTGTCACATTTTATTGAGTTTTGTACTAGCAACTGTCATTTGGTTCAATTCTAAGTTTAGGATATGCGAATACACCCATACGCCATTTTTTATCTAGGGAGAAAAAAATACTTTGTATAGCTGTTTTCAGGGTCTTTTGATATCTTCCTTGTTGATGTTGAAAATGTTTTGGAAAGTTTCGTGTTGAACTAAATTCAAGTTTGAAACAAATGCTCAATTGAAAACAAAAGTATCTTAATAACTTCACATTCTTGAACACATCTTGCAAAAACAGAAAAGAAGTCAGTACATATATCCTGACCTTCACACTCAGGGATGTTACAGTAGTCAAATCTGGTATCAGGATCTGTTGTGTAACACCAGGGTCCCTTTTCATCCTTGTCAGGATTTCTGCAGTAATTTTCCTCCAGTCCTGCATTGGGGTACTTTTCAGGTGTGTAACTGGAACAGAATTAAATGGGATTACAGAATAAGGAAAGTGTTCCAACTGAAGACTCTAAAAATGAAATCTTTATCTGAGGACCATTTTGTAGATGTTGGTCTTTAGAGGGCTCCTAATTGTTGCTGTGTGCCATTGCTGAAACATTAGAAGTGCTACAGTGATAGACTTCAGGAAGCATGGTGCCTCTAAGGCCAGTCATGCCTTTAATACTTGCATTTACTTTAGTTATTGGTTTCCAGCAGTTATTGCTTGCTCAAGGTACCATGTAGCATGTAGTGAACTGTTTTCCTCTGGGATATGTTCCCCTGGGAGATGCAATGAGAACATATTTGCTGCAATGTGAGAGTCCTCTGTACCCTGAATGCTATAACTTCTGAATAGAAGGTTACTAAATAAACCCAGTTAGGTATTTTTTTATTAAATACAAGAAATACTGCCTTGTTAATTGTGGATTCACTGATAAAATGATGCACGTCTATCTCATCTGCCACAGGTTATACCTTTGTCCAAGAGAAGTTCTTTCTCTGGTGAGATTACTGAAAAATTCTGATTTCAGAAGAACCAGAGGTGTCCCTGTCTAGTGTTTTGCTAATGTAAAGACCATAAAATTTAAATGGGACTGCCGAGGCTGACAATGTCTCTATTGATCATGGTCTCACTTGGAGAGCACCACTTGGAAGTCTGTGAATTACAACTGAGATTAGAGAATGATCTTAATTTAGATAAGCATAGAAAAATATTGTACAAGAAGATTTTAGCACCAAACAAATTGCTTAGAAGACTAATCAGCACATAGGCATGGCTTGACAAAATTTCAGAAAAACATATAAACAGATACAAAAAGACCTTACTTTGGTTTATGTGGGTCATTATCAGCCCACTTCTGGCACCGCACCCCTTTCTGAGTCTTGGCTTCTGTTCCTCTGTAATCCTCTCCTTTTCCCTCCTTGCATTCTAGAAGATACACTGAAATGATACGTGCTTAATCAGTATCGTGACATATCCACTGGATTCTAACATATACAAAATCAATTTTCATGCTAACACACTTAAATATATCTGATCATATTTTGACTTTCTGATGTTCTCAAAGCTAGACAGTTCACATTGTAAAAACCTACTAGTTAGCTGATGTCCAAGTTGACTTAATTAGGACTGAAAAATGTATGTGAAAGCAAAAAAGTTCCACACCAGAATTCCAGACAAATAAGTGTAACACAACTGAGTTATTCTGGGAACGTGTCATAGTAGATTTAAATAATAAAATATGCTTTTAACATTTACATAGATACTACAACAAAATAGAAACACATTCTCTTTTTCTTACCTCCTATGACATTATTATAGTTATGCACAGTAATTAAAATCAAATCTTTAAAGACAGTCCCTGAGTTCAGCTGAAGACAAGACAGGTTCACAGATGCACAAATAGACTATTTTACCAGTTTAAATAAGCAATTTTTTTGAAGTTCATTTAGATTCAGATGACATTTTTTCATTAAAGTTCACCATGTGATGAATGAGATTTAATTAATTTATGATATGCTGAAACAATGAATTTTTGCTGTTCAATATAAAATGGACAGTTGGTTGAATGTGTGTATTATATATACCTTTGCACTCTTATATTTTGGAACTTAATAGTACTTTCATGAATAATAGAAAAATAAGGACTGAAAGAATTAGCTATTAAATCCTGTCTCTGTATAAGACAAAGGGAATTTTAATGCTGATTAAGTCCGGGGTTAGTAGCCTTAAAACATAAAATTGTTTTAAATTAATAATAATTCAATTAAAGCAGAACTGAAAGCTCAGTGTTGCAATTCTTTTTCCCAGGAGGCAGGAGCAACCATAACCCCATTGAAGCCCCTAAGATTTTCCTAGCAGACCTGGGCAATCACCTTTCCCAGCACAGAACTGGTGACTGCGAGGGGAGAGATGCTTTGCAAGGGGCATCTCTTGCAAGGCACAGCTGAAGGAACTCAGATCTTGGCATATTCCCTCAGAGCTTCTGTATCTGCAGTTCAGGGACAGTCACTGTCAGGCAACATGTCCTCTGGCTTGGAAAACTAAATAGGAAACTCATTTAACATTTCCCTAGGGAAGCAATCTGTCATTTAGGTTGTGAGCTGATTTGTCTCAGTGACTTTTAGTAGTGTCCAAACCGAATACTTGTAGAGACCCAGTTTTGCTACAGCTTGTCTCAGCATTAAAGTTGTAACAAAGCTGACATACAAGCAGAAGATTAACAGAAACCTGGAGAAATAATGCCATTTTACACAGATCTGTCTTGCCCAAAGTGAAAAGGACCAATATTTGAATCCAAAAGGACTAATATTTGAATCAAAGTCATAACAAAGCTGACATACAAGCAGAAGATTAACAGAAACCTGGAGAAATAATGCCATTTTACACAGATCTGTCTTGCCCAAAGTGAAAAGGACTAATATTTGAACCCAAAATACGGTTCAGCTTTTCTGAGGGCTGATAGTTTAGACCTGAATTCCCAGATGTACCTTTAGGAATGCTTTTATTTCAATGTATGTAGAGAGGCAAGTTTACTCTAGAAACTTTACCTGGAAGCCATTTGGATCCCTCAAACAATTTTGCAATAAAATAACATTAAACCCCTCAATTACTGAACATTGAATCAGTCAAGTGCTGACTCTTTTTGTTTGTGTAAACTTTTGACCGTTTATATAACCTTTAGGGCTTTTTCTTTCTGATGACAAATGACTAACTTTGATCCCCAGACTCAACCCATGTCCCTTGGCTTAATTATTTCCAAACAGATATGTAGGTAACAATTCCCAAATGCAGCTTTAATTCTTATTACTTTTACTATAAGTCAGAGAAGATTAACTTTCTCTTTCATAGCACATACTGTAGAAAAAAATAACTTCTGAAACTGTCAGTTTTGTACTAATTGTCATCCTTTTCTTTGAATGCAATGATAAAAAGCAGCTGGGTCTCACTGAGTAATGGCTTTGACTGAAAAAATTACTGCAAATAAAAAGATGAGCAACACAGAAACCATCTGACACATACACAATAGGCTGTGTTTTTGATGTTTATGATACCCAGGCCCATCTTTTGGTTTCTGCAGGTAGAGGTGCAATTTTTGGAAATTTTGGTTATATCAAACAACAGTTTTTCACACTTTTAGTGGTGTGGTTCTGTTATTCCAAGAAACTAAAACACATGTCTGTGGCCTCAAAAGATGTAACAAATCCTCAATGAATATTGCAGGACCAGGTTCTAGCCTCAGTAAATCCAAGGAATGACTCAAAAATAAACCAAAATCACAGTCTGGCTCCTGATCACCATAAGCAAAACCCATACAATTATTTACATATAACTCATTCAATCTTTCAGCTTTGTTATTTGTTAATTGATTCACTCAGTTTTCCTTCTACATAGGAACTGCAGAAGACTTTTTAGCGTTACTTAGACATGATTTATTTCCACCTGCTTCTGTGTATAATAAAACAAGTATAAGTAACGCTATAAAGTTTTCTGCAGTTACAATGTAGATGACTTTTTAGCGTTACTTAGACATGATTTATGGAAATTTCCACCTGCTTCTGTGTATAATAAAAGAACTAATGTTCTAAACATTAAATTTCCTACAGAAAAAATGCAGCTGGCCACAGGCTTCAGAAAATATTAGGTTGAAAAGGACCCTCAGTGGTCTTTGGTCCATAGCCCCAGAAACAGCACATTCAGGTTCCAAGGTGGATGAGACTGCTCAGAGCTGTGTATAGTCAATATCTTCAATGGTGAAGGCTCCACAGCTCTCTGGGAAATGTGGCCCAGTGCTTACCCACCTTTCTGTGGAAAATTACTTCCTAATATCCTAACAATGTCTGAACAAAATCTCATTTGGATGTTCAGCTGCAATGTGGCTGAAGCTGTCCAACTACTATCTAAAATCTCCTTGCAGCTGCTATACACACAGCATTGTCCTGTCCCACAGGGAGGGATAAGGGCAGGTCAACAGAAGAAAAGATGCAGCACTCTGGAGCTCATGGGTATTTACTGTCAAGTAATTATGATTCTTGCCTTTTGCTTAGAAACTCGCCCATTAAAACCACTTCATGATTTTCAGCAGCTGAGAACCTGGTTCATCTTAGATTTTGATGCACCTTTCTTTGCTGAAGGACACCAAAGTCTTGAGATAACATAGTTTCCAATTTCCGAATATTTTCAAATGTATTAATATTTTTTTCAAAGTTAAAAATCAGCAAATGGTCAAAGACAGTGTTCATGAAGTCATTTAACACAGAACAGAAGTAATTCTATTCAGAGTTTACTACATTATCTTTTATCTGAATGATCCCTAAGGAGATCTTTTCTCTCTTATGTATTACTAAAGTCAGGGAACAGCCCAATGAAATTTATTTTACATTAAAAATAAACCACATTCCTTCTTCTCTGTATATAGCAAGAGCTCCATGCTCGATAATGTAATTCAAAAATAGTCTTAAAACCCAATTGTTTCCTTCCATCTGGAATAAGGTGATAATTTTTGAAACAGCATAAAAAATTGGATAGCTACCATTTCTCAGAGACACACTTCCTATTTTCAGAAAGAATTGGAGACTATTTCTGTCAAATAATCCTCATCTATGACAAAAATATTAATAAATAAAATATGTACAAAAGGGGAATACAAAAATTCACCATGTCAATTAATTATGCCATAAAAATAAGAATAGGATAAAAATGTCAGCAAATAATTTAACTGAAGAATACAAACATCATATAGCAATATACAAATATTATAAAAATAGATCCTTTTTATCTGAAGCACAGTCCAACAATACAAAAAAGACATAGACATACTTCTTTTTTCGTAGAGAACTGCATTTGCTCTTCTGAATATCATTGCTGTTTTGGTGTTCTCAGTCAATGTTAAACACTGTTGGTCTTTACTGGTAAATAAGAAGGCCCTGTTGAAATTAAGAGGAGAGAGCAATGTAAGAAATAATAGCTGGATATATGCTTATTTTCCTGAAAACATTTTTGAGTATTCAGTTGTCATTTTATTAAGCACTACAGTTCAGTGATACTTAAGACTGAGTAACTGAGCTCACATTTGCAGTGGTGATTTTCACTTCTAAGTGTTCATATCAAACTTAGGTTGAAATGGAGCTACCAGAACTAATTATAACAAGGGACAAAAGGTTTATAACCTGCTAGACGTTCAAGAGATCATGCTGAAGGGGATATATGCACAAGGCACCTTGACCTTATTTCAGAAATATTAGTGGTCATTCAAGGAGTGGGACATTCCACAGTATGCAGCAGTTACCAAGGAGCAGGCAAAACACAGGCCAGGACCTTAAATTATTTTGTGGTAACTGTTCTGAATCTTTGTACATGAAGCAGTGTAAGCACTTTTTAAGATATAGCCTTTTGTCTTTTCAGTAAGTGCCTACACTGTAAGTTGCAAAACTGAAGCAGATGGTATAGCCTTTACAACAGCATCTAAGGAAACCTTCTGACAGGCTAAGCAATTCCTACAGCTGGCTTTTCTGAACTAGGAAAAGAGCAATAGCAGCATGGCATTCAGTGGGTAGATCCATACCAGGAAAGCAAATATTGACAAAGCATATTCTGCAGCCCTGTGACCAGGTGGCATGGCCCCAGTGTGCCTGCGCTTGTAAATTCACACAGCCTCTTCCTAAAGGAGCGGGATCACATCCGGACTCATTGCTGGCAACCATATCCATGAGTGGTCTGGAGCGTGCTGGTTGTCCTGGGTCAAAACTACACCCAGTTAAGCCAATTAAGCTGCCAGTAACGCTAAATTCGTAAGTAGGGAACTAACTAAGGAGCACGGCCCAATCCACCTCTAAGGTGGGATAACAAGCCTGAAGTATTGATCTGAACAGATTGGTCTGAAGCACTAATGTGAGGATGCTGCAGTACTGGCCTGGTCTTAAGCTCTGCCTAACATTTACCTTTCTTCCCTCAGATCCTTCCTGCCAGATAGCACCTGTTCTGCCTTAATTGTAATAGATCTCACATAATTAATGTTAATAACTGATGTTATTCCAGTGAAAGGTAATGGTAGGCTTAGACCCCGGGACAGAAGCTAAGGAATGATACTGTGTCTGAATATGTCTCAAAAGGGAACATTAATTCCCTGAAAACTTTAAAGATATAATCTGAATATATAGACTTGACCTCTCTGCCTTCCTCCCTACCCTCCTGAACCACATGCTACTGAAGCTCTCCCCTCTTTTTGGTTTTCAGAGTGAAGCTGGCTCAAAGGGAATTGGTGATATTTCACACACTCAGCAAACCCCTGTAATCCTTCAGGGTTACACCTTTTTAAAGTAAGTCCCATTTTCCCTGTTGAGTTAAAACACAAAGTAACAAAACACATTTAAGAAGCCAGCACCAGTGTATCCCTGCCTTGAATAAAAGCATTAAGTAGAACTAAGTGCTTGGAACAACACTGCAGACAATCAGTCTGCTGAGTTCAAAAAGGTGTGCTGCAGAAGTGGTAGATCAAGATCTTCTGAAGACTGGAAGAGAAAACCCCTCTGCCCCACATGTGCAGATTGCCTCCCACCACAGTAAGGGATCTGCCTCCTCACGGCCCCAGTTTCCTGCTATACTGCTGGAGCTCAGTGGGCTCTGAGGCTTTGGTGCAGGAGATCCAGAAGCCCTAGGCTCAGAGCAACAGCCTCCACTGGGGCAGAAGCCTGAGCAAAGACCAATGTACAGACTCATCAGCACATTTCATGCTTTCTAGCCCCTCGAGCCTGGTTAATGCAAGTGCAGAGAGAGGGCTTGGCTGAAAGTAGGGTTTAGGATCATGAAGGTTTAGGTGGTCGTCTCTTTCTCAAACTAAGTAGAAATTACCTGAGTGCAAATTCTACTAAAATTCAGAATGGATTTATCTGCAAGATAGCCAATGCAATGAACATAAGCAATGCCATTATTGCTGTCCTAAATTTCCAAGAAATTAATTGTGACTCCTTGTTGCAGAAGGAGTGCAAGAGTCTTGATAAAACCATGTCAAGTTGGTTTGCAGCGTGTCAAGCTGTGCATCAAGATATTGTAAAGTTTTTCAATAAAAATTCAACATAACTTTCTTAATTTCTCTATTTCTTCTGTCTTCATCTGTATGTCCCAAGCATTCTATTTCTACACATTTTTTGTTTTTCACAGCAAACCTCAAACCCACACATAGTCACAAGGAAACCCTTGAAAGTTCAGACTGCTGATAAAAAAGGCATATTGTTCCATCACCTGTGAGGAAAGATGTATGTGGGAACCAGTAAAAATTACCTGCAAGCAAACTTTTCTTCATTTTCACATTTCTCTGCACATTCTTCTTCACTATTTGCTCTATAAACTTGCTTCATTGGGTTGAGCAACCAAGCTCCCTCTGTTCTCACATAGCGGTCTAGGATGCTTCCTTGCACTAAAAGGAAAAAGAGAAAAAGGAGTGAAAATGGGAATGATGACTTGATTTATTTGAAACTCTTGTGTTAAATTCTTTATCACCTAGTCATGTGACTTCATCATTTAATTGCTGGAATAATTGGGTTAATGGTGACAAAATATGGGTAAATCTAAAACTCCTTCCCAGTATGATAAAAGGTAGCATCATTGAAAACCCAGTGTCAGGCAGGACAGAGAAATGGCTTAGACAGTGCTTTGTATCATACTGAAAGCCATAACAAGTAACACAAACCTATGGTATAAAGTGATGGGAGCACAGAAGACAACCCAAGGAGCAAAAAAAAAGTGAGGTGTTTCAGAAAGAAAATATCGGCCATGCATACTTTGGAGAAAGTGGAGAAATGGGACTCAAGAAAGATGTGAAACAATGTTTGTCCATTGTTGTCCATCTATCCACATGGAATGACTTCAGATTTATCAGTCACCTCCTTTCAAAGGCTCCTACTCTTGTAAGAAACAAACCATCCTCAGTCACTGGGGTTGTCAGAAGTTCAGTTTGTCATTTTTGTAATAACCCTGTACTGAACTTACTTAATAATCAAGGCAGCAGTTGTTGCCCTCCATTGCAATGAATTAACACACAATACTAAACTGGTAAATAAATTCACCTAACAAACCTCTGGGCTACAGCTGCAAGTCAAACACACAGGATACTAAAATGTACAGCTATGTTTAATGGTAAACTCAAAAAATGTTCAAGAACAGTCCTCCTTGCAAAGGACTTTGTCCTTTAGTATTTTCCTCTTACAGCTATGCAATCTCTGAATTAGTGCACAGCACTGTGACTTTCATGACTTCCAGCTGCAGGGTCATGGAGTTGCATGAGTCCTGTGATTTTTACAGTTTCTTTATCAGAGGAGCATATGACTCTTGTGATGAACATTTGGCTCTGGGAGCTACCTCTTCTGTAGGGTTTCAACCCCAAACAGACACCCTGGCCCCTGGTCATTGCAGGACATCTCAGTCCTGCTCTGTGTTTTTGTGCCTGGCCTTACATAATTGCTGAATAAAAGACAGACAGGGATGAACCAGACCATGACTGACATCTAAGGAATAACAGCCATGCTGCAGAGAGGAACTTTTTCACTTTCTCTGACCCCTGTCTGTCTCAGCCATGGCCCAATGCCAGCAGGAGGGACAAAAAGCCTGCTTGTCCCACTCAGACCCACGGCCTGTGACCGTGGTGTCTTTCCAGCTGAGAAAGGTAAAAGCTCCTGCCTTTCCTGAGTAACTCTCTTTAGTGTGAAGCAGGCTCTTATGCATCCTGGTATTAAATAACCTGAGAGGTAGCTCAGCAATTGGGTATTGTCCTAAAGATCATTTTTCATCCACAAGTTGAAGCTGATAAAATAGGGACAAAAGCCAAATTATGCTTCCTCTCACACAATTGCAAAAGCAGAGAAGTTACTGCAGGGGTTTTTCTGCATGTAGACTAGGGAAGAGTTCATCCCTAAGGGTTGACAGTTACTTTAACAGTATGCATGGAAGAAAAGGATAGCTGCTGGAAAAGAAAAGAGTAAGTGAAAAAGAATACAATGAAATCTCATGTGGGAGGCAGAGGAATCATTGATTCCACTAGTAATTTCAAAGCAAAAACATTAAGAAGAAATGAGTTTTGAGAGAAAATATTAAACTAGGTTAAGACAATATCATAGGGATGCTGCAATGCTCTCCACAAGGAAAAGAAAAACAAGTAAAGAATTCCTATTATGGTGCAGCTTCCGTGAAAACTTAATTCTGTTTTGTTTTGACATTTTGCAATAATATTGTCATTACTATTACAGCATTTTATTTTAGAAATATTGACAGGGTCATAATTAATTTGGGTCACAAAAATATTTTCCCCCTTTTTTGTTCTATTTATGTGGTATGGCATAATACTTTAAGAGAAAAAAAGGAAAATATGCAACCTGAATAAAAATGCAGTAAATTTTCTAGCTAACATTTTCCCTATATCTACAGTATTTTACAGTCTCAGAAAGGTGTATAACTATCTTATTCAGAAATGCAAATATTTACTACCATCTGATAAAGGATTTGCAAACAAAACTATAGTATTTCAGATAAAAGCCCAAATTGTATATTTTTCTCCTCCATATAAAATTCTTACTTAATTGAGAAAGGTATTTGATTTGACTGAGGCTATTCATTTGAAAAAAACAATGCTTAAAAACTAGAATTTAAACTAGGATAAAAATTCTTAGCATTAAATAACAGGTTTTTTTAAGCTGGGGCATGTCTCTAATATTTCCAGCTAAAATCTACCCATACATTTTCCTAACTGTTATCTTTTTTATGTTTTAAAACTACACATGTAAAATGTTTGTTTATTTTATTGCATCTTTATATATGCATTAGCACACTCATAACTGTATGGTTACACCGATGCCTGCAAGAAGACGTGTGGTCTGAATCTCATAGTTCATTCAATTTTAAGGTTTTTAGGACAGATAATATTCATATATATGAAACCCATATAAATATATCTAAAGAATACTATTCAGCTCTTACATGTTAAAATTTTTTTGCACCATCTTCCACAAAAAATATCTTTTCATACCAAAAATATTGCAGAAACTAACGCTGATCAGATTTGGTCTCCCTATCACATGGAATGAAAAATTTACTTGTGGTTATGAAAAAGGCTGAGACTGCGGTGTGTAGAACAAGCTTTCCCTTCCTTTGTGATTCTGCTTTGCAAAAGCATGAACAAATTTTAAAGCAATCAAAATAAGGATCACAGTAGCTGGCAGTAACATAGAAAAAAATCCCCAAACCTAAGATAAAAGGCTGCTGAAACCAGAGAGAGCCATGCCTTTGCACAAGCCTTTGACAGGCTGCTTCCCAAGGGTGCCCCCATCTCTGGCCATGGGAGATGTTTGCTGGGAGCCATCAGTTGCCCATGCAGATACCAAGGCTGCTGCTTTTCTGGTGTCTCTAATGAACACAACCCTGGAGCAACCACAGCTCTCCCTCCATTCAGCAGCAGCTCTTGCTGGCCAGCAAGCCCCAAATCCATCATCGTCCTGGGAAGTTGTGACACGGGGATTTGGGGACCTACCTTCACCACATGGAGCTTGTAGGTGTTTGGCCCCAGTCTGACCTAGGCAAACAGAAGGCAAAGGACTCTTACCTGAGCTGAGAAAGAACAGAAGGAGAAAGGCAGCTTTGCTAATCCCCATTTTGGCCCAGCTGGAGGGTGCTGGAAGTTGTGTGTGTCGGTGCTCAAAGTTTTATTGACTCCACTGGAGTGAGGCAGCATCAAACAAACAAGGCAGGAGGATTAAGTTAATCATTCTCCCATGCTGTTCCCCCCTTGCTGTGGTGTGGCCGTTCAAACAACCTTGAATTGGATGGATTACCAAATCAGATTCAATCATTTCTACTGGATGCTGTTAAATGCGAAGGCACTTTCTTGTTTTACAGAATATGTTTTGTTCTAAAATGGTTAGGTCTTTCTCTACTAGAGAAAAGACAGGAATAATGTTGCTGGAAAGCATGGGAAATCATGTGTCCTGGCAGGATCTGAATTTCTCTTGACACTAGAGTCCCAGTAGTAAATTCAGCCATGCATACCTGTATTGATTTATAAGGAGCAACTTCTATTTAACCTCATGGTAAGCATGATTATAAGATTCAGATAATATTAACTCTGTAAAATAGTTTTATTTTACTTCTTTATTAAAGAATTCCTTTTATGCTGTCTCCTTGACCTAGAGATTCATGGGTTTTTTTCTTCTGTTTGGGAGTAGGATTTAATTTTAATTTCATTTAAACTTTAGATTTAAGAGGCTACTTTAAACCTTAAACATTAGGTTTAAGAACCATAGGTAGCAATTTAGTGTTCTTCCTTACCAGACATTTAACCTCACACTGCATGCACAAACTCATCCAGTGTGGGTGTCAGACTTTGCTCATCTGTGGGTTATCCTGATTTCAACATCAGCTCACTCTGCGTTTCCCAAGCAGCCTTTACCTCAGAAAAGTTGCACTGAAGGACCATTTCATGGCTTCTCTTGCATGTTAAATCTCCAGTGCTGCCTCAAAACAACTTATTGAATAAAATGTGCTAGTGACTCACCTGAGGCAGGAGCAGAATGGATATTTGGATGGGGAGAACAGACTTGAATGGACACTGCTGGATCATGCAGTTCAGTCTTCTGCAATTGAAGGCCAAACGTTTATGGAATCATGAGTTGCTTCTGAAAACTAATGAGGCTCCACTTCTACATCACCCCGCTTGCTTTAAGTAGAAGTACTGAGGGCTTGGGATAAAGCCAGGAGTGCAGGAGTAAGTATGTGACAGAGGCATTCTAGCACGAGAACCAGATTAGCTTCTATTTTACTGATTATGTGAAAATTTCAAAGCTGATCCTGCCTGTGGTCCTATGCTATTTTTCTCCCGTAGGGTAGTATAACACTATGGTTGTTTTCTGTGCTTGAATCTGTTTTAATGCAACTTGTGAGCAACAGCAAGGCATGGGATATCTGTAGAGGCTTGGGATACCACTGATGTTAGTCCAGGGAAACAAAGCAGATGTGCTAGGGAGAGGAGCTGATTGGAGCTGGACTCAGCTCAGGGAAACATTTGAAGGGTGACAGACAGGGAGGATGGGTAAAGATACAGTGCAATTATATGTGGGACCAGGCTTACGAGGTTTTAGGAACAGTTACTCATTGGGAAAGAAGGGTGTAACAAAGGAGCAGTAGGCTTTAAAACCAAGTAGGCTTTACTAGCAAGCAGGCTTTTGAGAGATATTCAATCCTGGTTTAGACTCACATGTTTTTAACAATCTTAAACCCATTTTCAATTCTTGCTCCAGATCCTGGTTTCCCTCTCTCCTGCTCTACACCCCCTGACTCCCTGGCCACAAACAGCATCTGCTCACCAATCCCTGTGCCTCCTTCCCATCAGATACTATCTGATAGTGGGTTTTTTTCCCTTACTCCAATGCAAAATTTGTTTTCTGCTCAGCCCTGCCCTCCCCAGCATCTTTGGCACCTTCCCCATTTTTCTGTATCCCCCATTTCCACTGAGGTAGTCATTGGGTTACTGTGTTATGGTGCACATCTGGTGGTAAAAATCTAAGAATAAAAGCTGCAGAAGTGAGTGAGTGCAGCTTTTTCTGCTGCATGGAGAGGTTTGAAAGGCTGTGAGTCTTAACTGAGTTTGTAAAACTCATCAATAAACACTATGTGTTAGAGATTTTAATCAGATTAGCTCTTCCTACTGGTTTTTAAAACTAAAGAAGCTAATTGTAGTGGCCAAAGGTTTGTTAACACACCAGGATAGTTTGGGAAAATTTGCATGCATCATGCAAGCAAACTCTTTTGCAAGCTTTCCTCATGTTAAAAGTCTACATATACTCCTTCGGAATGTATACTCCTTCCTTATAGTCTATAGTTGTTGCCACTTTTAGACTTGGCTCTGGTTCTTCTCTCAATCTCATTGCCTCAAATCTGATTAAAATGCACCTACATTGGTGTGGATGCTCTGAAGAAAGGAAAGAACACTCGTATTGCCATTTCATTCAAAGATGGCAATGCAGACTTGAAGGTATTTTATTCTCTCTGCCTAAATGGATCTGATCCTGGAAAACTAGACTTGACAATATTGTCAGCAATTGTTCCTGGTACAAAACCAGTCATTCTACAAGTTTTCCACAAGAAAATGACAAAACAGAGGTGTCTTTCATCTGCTACACTGGCATTCCTCACTGTTGTCTTGTGAGAAGGATGTGACCCGTGAAGGCATTATGTTTGAAAGGATCTCTTGTAAACTGTTGGGTTATCCTTTTGTGCCTTTCCTTCTTTCCTCTTTCCCCTCATAGATGCACACAGTATCTAAATCTCTCCCCAGTTCTGGTCTTCTAGTGTTTGTTCTCATTTATTTGATCACTGTGAGGCCCACCCATAGGTGGAAGTTTATCAGATCTTATTTCAGAGTCAGGGTACATTCGTTAGCACAGTGGTTAAAATATAAACAACAGCAGGAGGCTTTTTAAATAGAAGTTGACCCTTGAAATTGGGTTTACTGTAAATTCAGAAAAATTCCCCCACACAAAAGAAATTGCAAACAATGTCAGAACACAGAGCACAATTTTTTGCATAAATTCACTTAAACATAAATTCTCTAAATTTGAGAACCAGAAATTGTCAGAAAACAGACACTTAGATATCACTTACTTGCTAAGAGGAAAGAACCAAAGGAAAGATTTAGTTATCATTGAATATCCTCAAAGGAAGGGAAAATTTCAAAAGGCATCTCTAAAGCATTGCACATCTACAGGACTGGGGTGAGCATGAAGTAAAGGATTTAGTGCAGTTGCTCCAAAGAATAATGCCATGACATAGAGCCAGGAGCAGCTGGAAAATAAGGAAGGCATTTTTACTTCCTTTTCAAACACAACCAGAGAAAATAAGAGTTACATAGCCCTGATTCCCAGAGCCAGAGGAAACCTTGGGCAGCAACCCCAGATGGACAATGTGGATGGCTTCTAACAGCAGGGGCTGCTGAATGTAAGGTAGGGAGGAGTTTGGGAGAGGGAAAGGTAGCCAAGTTAAAAATATATTCTGTCCCTGCTCTTCACTTGAAAGAACACAGAGAGCAGAAGATCCAGCAGATAAATTCATCTCTGCGATTTCTGTCCACAGATGCTAATGGATCCAAGGAAGGGAAAGTGACAAAAAGGAGATGCAGAGAGGATGTTTTTCCAGTAGTGAAAGCTTCCATGTTTGAAATGTTCTTTTGTTCTGGCTGCTGCCAAATGTAAGAAACCAGCAGAATAAAGTCAGACAAATGAGAAGAAGTTAGGAAGTGAGCAAACTGAGTGTCATCGTCACAGCAGAAAGATCTAAAGAATTAATTACTGAGGTTTCTGCACTGCTGAAAAAGTGTCTGGAAATACAGAGACTGTGCAATTGCCTTTAACAGAGGTGTGGAGAGCATTAAAGCCATAGAGAATCTGACAGCCAGCACTTAGGGCACAGTGTGCTCCTAGTCTTTGCACATAAGGGACAACTGCATCATCTCTGCTAGAGAAGAGGGTAAAATCATTCTTCATTCCCTAGACAGAGAACTTCAGAGAAACCACAGTTACACTAAAGGATTGTGGACAGCAGAGTGACCCTGTGTGCAGCTCTGAGTTCTGCTTGAGTGCCCCAGCATGTAACATCCAGCACAAGTGCTGCTTTGGGAAGTGGTTCAGCAAAACTGCTGTGGTGATCTCCTCTAGCCTACTCCATGTTTCTGTTAGGGAGAGCACGTGTCCCACACTCAAAATTGTCCTTTCTTGATTTTGTTATTCTCCTGCTATACTGCTGTCACCACTCTGCCTAAAGAGTGCTACCAAGTGCTACCCACCATGTACATGTGGGGCTTCACAACACAAACAGAGAAGCAGCACATAATAGGGCCTGAGATGCAACCTGTATGTCTGATTTTCATTTTAGTTCTGTGTTCTTCTTGGAAGAGTCTGTAAGAAAGTGAGAATCTGTTTGTGTTCAGGCTCCTCAAAGACTGGTGCAGGCCAGGTCATTTTTGTGTTTAGCAGGCGAGCAGTTCCTGTCTCTGCTGTTCCAAGTCATGGGACTCAGCTCTGAGCTGTGTTCTGGAGCCCATGCAGAGGGAGGGTTGTTGAACTCTTATCAGTCCTTCCTCTCACACCTAATGGTGCAACTTAACCCTTTGACCACTCTGTCCAAAATGCTTAGACTTAACGGGGAGTCCTTGGATGAGGGTAAGGGCAAATTTGCAGCAGAATATGGAAGAGAAAATGAAGAAAAGAAGCATAACCATTATTCCACTTATGGTTAGAAAAGCAGAGGAGAGACTCTGCAGAGACATTTTGCATTTTACCCAACAGTTGTCCAAGTGCTTCCAAAGACCCCTGTAAATGCCTGCTATTTGTCAGGGGCTGTTCTGGACTATTTCTACTCACTTAGACAGTTATAGACAATGATCAGTGCTGCAGTGCTTTGCTAACTGATGGCTCCAGCTAGTGATGAAATCAACTGTGTAGAAATGTCATTGAAATAAAATGAATGTTTATAGTTCTTTACTTCTGTGACAGTTTCAGAAAAGAGGGACAGGCCACCTGCATTTCCCACAGAAAGGGTATATTGAAATTTCCAAGTGCATTTTCTGCTTGTCGCTTACATATAGGTTTATTTCCATGCTTGATCTTGGCTCATTAACTTGCATGAAGGAGATACGTTCTAACCAGTTTAATCTTATTGAAAGTAAGTCTTAAAAGGATAAGGCAGCAAGTGATGTCAATACTCCATTCAGGGCTGTGTGGAATGGGACCAGTTCAAGACACTTGAATCAGTGAGGTTTTCAACAGGATGTCAGCAAGGTAAGAATATTACCTTCAGGTTTAATTTAATATTTTGACAAATTGCATGTGTGGGTGTGCATATGTGGGAATGTGTTTACATGTCTGAATATAACCTACTATAACATCTTTGTTTACAAACAGTTAATCAAACTGTTTATGACATTCCAGTTTAATGGATGTCGTATAAAACTCTTCTATTCCTTACTAATTTTTATGTCCCTCTTCAAAAAGACCTTGTCATTATATTCCACAGCTTGCAGTTGCTGAAGACAACATTGGAAAAGTTGCTTGTTTCTTTTTGCCCTGACTCTCATGTAAACTCCCAAGATGAGATCAGGAAATTTTGCATTGGAAATAATGGAAAATTTGCTTGTCATCTTTATCACTTTCTCCTATTATGTTTTAATTCAAAGTAAATTTCTGAGAGATATGCCATTTACATGTGCTGTGTGTCCCAAAGACAGTAGCATATCATGTTCTACTTTTGGCATAGAAAGTGCAGAAATATAAGAGTCATCACGAGTGGGGTGGAAGGTGAATGAAAGTGGGATAAAAACTTAAGCAGATGATGCTGTCAGCAACTGGAATTATCTTAATAAGTTTTTCCAAACTTGTTTTTCAAACTCAGCAACACCTTCCCTATTTACAAACTACCCATTAGTCTTCTGACATCTTGCGTAAGATATCCTCTTGGAAAAAAAAATGTTTCTCTAGCACTCAGAAATCTTTGGAGTGTTGCAGTTGTCTACAGGCGTAAGATACAGGAAAACAAAAAAATCCAGTGGTACTACATTTAAAAATGTGGCAGAATAGGGACACACAGATCACCAAAGCAGATCCAGACAGATGAAATTGGGAGGATGGTAATTGTGTGCCAAGGATGCAGAGTCCCATCCTATGACAAAGTGCTGGTGTTATCATCAGAATCAGGGTCCAAGTTCTTACATTCTATGACAATGTATTGACACACTCCTAGTAGTAACGGCAGTCCTACTAGTCAACTGTAAATATGAAAAAGATTTATTATTTAGGCACATCAAAAGACTGGAAAATGCAGGAAACCTTCCCAGAAGTATCACTAGGTGCCTGAATTAGGACAGATGACATAGTAAATCAAGAATTCCCACGCTGCAAAAGAGCAGATAAAACTGCAGCCAGTTTCTCAGCTGGAGAAAAAAATGCAAGATTTCCAGACTGTATTCTCACAAAAGCTAAGAAAATATCCCAAGTCACAAAATGACACAAAGAAACAACTGAAATAACTGTGGAATCAAGTCAAAGAAGATTCACAGAATATTGTGAAGTGAAAGTCTGACAGTCTTTAGCTTCTGAGAACACCTTGTAGCAGGAGGATGGACTGTAATCAGTCACACAGATTTCTGTGGAAGAAACTTGATTTCCAAATGTGATGCATAATAACATGAAAAATTGTTATACTGATGGTCACCCCAAATCTAACGAGAGTACTGAGAGGTAGAGATAAAAGTGTCCGAGGAGAGTAGCCTTTTTTAAACTTTAAAATCAAGAACAATAGCCTTTGGTTCAGAGGAAACAGCAGCAGCATTTCAGTGACAAACATGCGGGGTTGTTGGGCTCCATGGGGAGCACGCTGCACGTCTGTCCCACTGTGATCTGTGCCTTACAGGCACACTGTGCAAAGCCTCTGCTGGCAATAGCATCACCTGGGGGGCAGATCCCCAGCAGGCACAATCCAGCATCTGCTAGCAAAAGACAGTATCAAATACCAGAAATTTCCATCAGACAGTGCCCACAGGACCTGCAGAATGTCTCACAGGAACCAAAAAGAAACAGGAACAAATTTTGGGTCGGGCCAGTTATTACAGAGAATTGGTGCCAATGTTTTTTAAAGAACAGCACTATTGGCAGAAGTTTCAAAGCCAATAGTACATGGGGGATAGAAAGGAAGTGCCAGATGGCAGCAAGCCTTTGTGTGCTCTGGGAAATGTTGTGCTCAAGAGGTTCTGAAAGCATCCAAATTTACTGAGCATGAAGCTCAAGAAAGGCCTTTGGGGCTATGGTACAACAGGAGAACTAGGGAGAGACACACTGAGTACTATACTTGAGCAAGGAAAGTTCACATTTCAGGCTTTTCTCTGACCTTGTCTCACTGATTGATTAGCGAGGGAAATGCTAACAGCAGCTGCAGAAGTGGCTGTAGGCTGAAGCATGGTCCCCTGTAACAGCCAGTTCAGATAATCACACAGAAAATAGTGCAAGAGAGACACCACCATTTGCAGCTCCCCTGGGTGAGAGTACACAGGGGTCTGTGGTAGTGTGAGAAACTCCACACTCAGGGCCACATACTCTAAAAAGGGAGCCTGTTCTTACGGCTGTGGTGGGGATACAGAACTAAGGGCAGACTGAATGGAAGGAGAGCAGGAGCTTGGAGAGGGGAACAATATTCAGGACTTGGAAGGAATCTAAGAAAAAGATGCTGTCAAGAAAGATGGTTATAGAAGAGCTATTCAAACAGTATCATGCTGAGCAAAAGAAACTGGTGAATGGAACAGAATGGAAGCCATAAATCATTGATGAAGATTATCAAGGAGTAAGCAGAGAGTCTGCAAACACTTAATTTCTTTTTTTAGCTGTAGCTTTTTTAAAAATCCCAAAATGAGTTTCTGCAGAGGCTGATCTCTGTGGGGTTCTTTACAGCAATAATAAAATACCTAAATACTAGATATAGATTTATAATATACTGTATACCAGGCATTCAACAGGAAGACTAAAAAAATATAGATATCCTCGTTTAAATTTAGAGGTCCATTTTAATGGGCAGGTGCACATTTCTTTCACATGTAGGTCAATACATATTCTGTTTGGAAGCGGTAAGTTTTTATGTGATACACAGAAAACTAGAACAACAGCTAAAAATTCTGGAATTAACTTTGGTAACTGACTGGGAGTCTATGGGTCAGGTGTGTTTCTGTTAATTTTCATTGCTGCTGGAACATGTCCCACTCAGCAATTTCCTTTTGTCACTGCAGTACTGCTTGAAGGACTAACCCAGACTTTCCTGACACTTCCAGTGGCAGTCCTTTCCCATTGCTCTGGACGGCACCCAGGCCAGATTCCACGGCTTTCAGAGGCTTGACTAACCTGTGGGTGCTTCTTTCTCCATTTCCCTGCAGGAGAGCTAGTCTAGATTTACATTGATTTGAACTCTTTCAAACATAAGGTGTTTTTCAGACAAACAAGACTTTGTGAAACCAAGGTTGAATTTTCCCAAAATACAGTTTATTTAGATGTGGTATTCTGTCTCTGCTCCCCCTCCCCTGCTGATTTTGTGACCAAGCTGCATGACATGACAGGGCTCTCTTTCCCGCTGCTTAAATGTAAAAATGATGTGTTGATTTTTCCATCCTAAGAGACTTCAGAAGAAATCTAGCCTGTAGCATTTTTTTTGGCTGTGATCACCAGAAGATAGGAAGTAGCTGCCACCATGTGGCAAACTGAACAAAAAAAATTTGCAAGGTAAGAGAGAGGAGAAAGGTGAGAGGAATGCCAGTAATTACCGTCTGTGCTAGAGCTAAGCATTACTTCATAATGCTGATGATTTACACCAATATTAGAGTGACTATTCTAATATTTATTTTCATAGCATCAATTTTGGTGCTAAATGACATGATAAGGGGAATAAAGTACAGCAACCTCTGTGGACACTTTATAGTAAAACTCAGAGAAAGGGACATGGTTTGTTCTTTTCTTTCCTTTTTTCCTATTCTATGGGTGCACGTACAAAGAAGAATCCTTGGCTTTGTTTTACAGATTATTAAAAAGGTGGGTCTGGCAAATGGGGTGGGAAGGGCATCTCTTGCATACAGCCCAGCAAGGCCAAGTGTCCATGTCGGAGTTGGGACTGAATGAGGACAGATACCAGCATCACTGCTGGAAGCTGCAGGGATGAGGAATTGCCTCCTGCTGCAGAAAATGCCAGTCAAAGACAGCTGGGTATTCTCATTCACAGGTGGAGTGAGAGCTCAGCTGCAGGACACCATGGGGTTGGTTTTTAATGCTAGACTGTGAACTGCTAGACTGTGAAAGATTTGTGAATACCGTATTTGAAGAACTATTAAAGTATTAAAAAATGGCCATTTGTTTGCTGACAATAGTGATACTTATTCAATAAACCAGTGGAAGGATGGAAAGAAAAGAACCTTAATAAAATACTGGAGAATAAAATATCCCAGAGAGAGATAAACAATAATGTTTAAAAAGGAAAGTTCGAAGACTTTGAAAAAAAGTGTTGTAAAAATCTATCAAAGGACTACAAACTAAAGTCTCCAAACTGACTTGATAAAAAACTCAACCCTTTAGAAGAAAGAAAAGATACCTGATGAACCACACCAACAATTACATTCTGAAATAAAACAAATACATTTTAAAGAATAAATACTTTTCTGAAAAAAAAAAGATTGTAGGAATTATTCTACAAAGAAAATACTATTAACCATAGGATACAAGAGGGATACTCAGGAGATCCATTACTCATCACTGAAGTTTATTGTATCGCTGAAAAACACACAAAAGGAAAATAATTTAATTAAAACATATGCAAAGATGCATTAACCATACAAGTTATACATACATACCATATATAACCATACAAGGGGAACAACTGTATTTTGAGAAGTTAAAAAGCAACGATGCTCCCCTTAGTTACAGACAAATTTTAGCTCCAATAGCCAACGCTTCCAGAACACTTCAGAAAAATTACATTTAATGACACGCGCTGTTACACTGCCATCATGTGGCGAAGTACCCGACGTTCTCTGAGAACATAAGGGTTTTCCAAACGATAACCTGCTTTCAAAAAGACTTAGCATTCTTGTTCTGAGGACAGGAAAAACATCAGTAGAGATTTAGCTATACCTCAGGAGATGCTGCTCAAGAAACACTAATACTGAAAACACAATAAAATTTTTCTTCAGCGGGTTCATGGCCCTCATTGTCTGGACACAATTTGAACCTGTGGCTTCTGAAACCTAGTTTTCTGGCAGTTAAACCAAATGAGCTTACCCTCTTTTCCTCATGTTGCAAAATAAATAGATATTCTAGTTGAACATATTGGTACACAATCTGATATACAAGGGAGTGTTCATGTGACTTTCCTAATAACTCCAGCTCATTTAAAATGAAAAATAAAATTATTTATTAAAAATTCAGGAGTCTAACATTTCCTGTTAATACCAGACCCCTAGGATTGTGCCATGTCATAATTCCAGCCTTGCTTCAAGTCTCTGCGTATATATGATGACTAACACTTCATTTCCTTAAAACATTTTAAAGTCCTAAACTGGAAACACGTTCAAAATAGAAAGAAGAAAGTAAGTTTCTTTAAATGTTTTGCTGAATTTTAATATAAGACTTTTTTGCTTTTGGCCTACAAGTAACAACTGTAGTAGACTGTGAAAAAAACTTTCCTGTATTTCAGAATTTTAGCTTTGGGAGAACTGTGACCCACAAGAAGTTGATAATACACAAGAAAAAAAATCCGTGGTCATAACTGGTCTTGTACCTACTCTGGAGAAAACTTTGAGAAGGTAAATATGGCTCAACAAAGCCAACGAGGATAAAGAACGTTCTTAAACTCCTTTCTGAGAAAGGATTGCTTATGTGCCCCCTTGAACTCAGGGCATCCACTTCAGGTCTAGGAGACAAGTCAAGGATTGAAACAACATGAAAATCTTTTCAGTTCAAAGATTTTCAGATCTCTGAGAAGCTGCCACAGAAATTCAGATTGCCAAATAAACACGTACAGACATTTCTACTGCCAATATCCACATATTTGGGGCACACAAGCTTTTCAGCATTGTTAGTCCTTATGACTTGCTTTCAAAGCCCTAGAAATTTAGCATGCAAGATAAAATAAACTCAGTGTGTAGAACATCTTGCAAAATTGGTCTCTAATTATTAAAGGAATTGACGATTGACTTTAACTTTTTGACGCTTCTTTTTCTTATCAATATTATATATTTAAAATTCTTCTTTCAGTTGCCCCAGCTCAAGCTTCAAATTATGTCAAGCATTCATATCGTTTGCTCAGAATACCAAATACCAGAAACCCGATTATATTTTGCTATCAAGAGAAAGTAATCCACTGATCAGTTAAACAATTAACTTCTGCCAAAATATCACTACATCTTTAGAGCTCTCCGAGTTATGCAGCCCCAGAGCTTGTTCCTATTTTGTACACTCGAGTGACACCTAGAGGTTGCCCCAGCACGTGACAGATTTTACATTTTGTTGAACGTTAGGCTCTGACAAGAAGCTCGATCCGTTCTTCATCATCCTGGAATTCCAGCGGGATTTTCAGAATGCATCTGATATCTACAAACTGTTTACTTGTACACTACAATATTCCACCTTAGCTCATGCCCCTTTCTACTTCCCACACATCCTAAATGTAAGACAATGGAAAGCCTTCTCTATATAAGCCCCTGCAACTGAAAAATCAGGTGAACAGAGAGCACGTGTTTTTCAATCCATTGAAAAACTAACTCCATGAATCCATAATTACTGTTCCATCTTTTTCAAAATTCTTGTTTTTCTTCTTCTAGAAGACTAGGAATTGCACACTCGTCTCTGCTAGTGAACAGGATGTTGATGTATGCTTTTTTTTCTTTGGTCTGTTCCACAGGCCAGCAAAGTACAGACAAAACTCATCCTCTTATTTTGGGGGCTGTACAGGTTCCGCTGGATTCTTTAGGTGCTGCTCCTGACTTCCAATGCTTTTGCAATAATGAGTAAAGTCCAAATATTGTAAAACAAATTTCAGTGTCAGGAAATTGAAAAAAATAGATTCATGTGACACTGACACAGGAATACACATTGCAACACCTTTAGCTGTAATGAAAGTGTGACTAGCAGCCTCAGGAACTGCTTCATATCAGCAGGTCATGTTATACACCATGCAAAGTACATCAGAAGAACTGTAGGACATAGGACCTCGTAAGAAGCAACATGGGGCAAAAAAGTCTTCTTCAGATCAGCACATCAAACCTTGGCTTACAATAGCTTTCCATATCATATGCTCTTAACTCCAGAATAGTGCTTTTTAACTAGTCCAGGATAAAAGTAACAAATTTAACATAGACATACTGGTTTTATCTATTATTTATGAGTAAGAACTGTGGTGGTGCCATCTGTCTGTACCCCCAAAAAACACAACTACACAAGTCAGCTAGAGAGGTCAGATGTATTCTCCACTGACATGGAAAATGGGCCTGACCACTACTTGCTGATAGACTGTACAAACACCTTGTGTCTGTCAAAGGTGTAATGGTCACAGAAATCTTTAAGACATTCTTTTGAAACAAGTGTTCCTGGAAACTTGACACAAGCTTGTGCTAGTAATAGAAAACCCATTGATGTCTCGTGCCAGGCTTATTTAGGTGCCTTTGTAGCCCATTGCTGCTGCTGACAGGTCAAATTAGACAACATCAAATTCCTTTTCTATGTCAATAATTAAAAATGAGTGGGTTTGCATCTATCATTACTGAGCCTCTCAGCTGCCGGGAAGTCAGTTAGGAAGGAACATCTGGATTTCTGGTCCAATCTCCTGTTCAATGCAAGGCCAACTTGAAAGTGAGCTCAGGTTGTTCAAGGCCATTATTTAATAGAGTTTGGGGAACCACGAAGAACAGAGAGATAAGAGAATGGAGATACGCTAAGGATAAAAAGAAGCACAAGAATGCTGAGGTGTTGGTTTTTGTTTGTGTTACGCCAAGGCAATACAGGACAGCTAGCTTATGAAAAAAGAAACATCTCTAGCTATCAGTCGAGTGCCTGTAAGCATTTGAGAAAGCAGAGGACAGGTAAGTACAAAAAGAGATAGTACCATCTAGCACTAATAACACCTGAGGAACAGGGAGGCCAGGTTTCAGCAGGTGCATTCTTCTAGAAGCCAGTGTAATTCACTGACAGAATTCGAGGGATGCAATGCTTGGGAACTACGTTACAAACTCAGGATCACAGGCATTTGCTCACCTCTAGTTTGTGCAAATTGCTGTCAACGGAAGGCTAATTTTACCCAACTTTACTTCTGAAAAAACTAACCACGTTCATCAAAAACCTTGCATTAATTTCTCAAACCTTCTAGTGCATGAGGGACCCTTGGCAGCTGCAGTTTCAATCTATTTTTACACAGAAGAAAGGAACATACAGTTTTTCCATTACAACAACAGTAAGTTTATTAGGTAATTATCCCTAACGGGGTAAAAAAAACCAAAACCAAAACACTGCTTAAATCAACTACTAAATCAGGCAACACACAGAAGTTTCTCCAGTATCTGCGCAGCTCGAGGACATCCATTTGTGCTGCTATTTGCAGAAAGCTTGTGCGCATTCCAAGCACTTATCACTTGCCCTCCTGAGCCCTACAGAGCCCACTACACAGAGACTTTATTCTTCCGGCAGCCACTTCTGTTAGTCTGAACTCTGAGAGCTAATACGTACTTTTGACACTTTTTTTTTTTTTTTTCCAATGGACCATAAAGTATCCGCGGGACGGCTTCCGTTTCTAATGCTTTTCCCCGTCTTTTTTTTTTTTTTTTCCCCCCAAACTCCAATCTCACGTTTCCAAAAAGGTTTTCGTAACCAGCTCATCACGCATGAACGGAAAACAATTCCGTCCTCACGCCTCCAGCAAAGTTTTCACAAGCGGCTCATGCCGCGCGGGAGGAACACGAGCAGCCCTGGAACGCGGAAGGAGGCACGGCAGAGCCCAGCGCGGAGACACCGCCGCGCAGAACGCGCTGCCCTGACACCGCCGGAGCGCCGGGAGGCGGCACCGGGCACGGAACGCCACGCTCCCGCTCCCGTTCCCGCCGCCCTCCCGCTCCCGCC
>VZRS01011581.1:9760-145491 GCA_013398055.1 Ifrita kowaldi | reverse complement strand
GGGCGGCGGCCAGCGCGGGCCGGGGTGCGCGGGGGGCTCGGCGCGCTCCGGGAGGCAGCGGGAGCGGGTGGCGCACCTGGCGAGGGTGCCCGGAGTAGCCGCAGAGGGACCCCGCAGTGACTCTCGGAACAGGCGGGGGCAGTGGCCTAGGGCGATCCGCGCGCTGTCGCTGTCCGGTCCCGGCGCGGTGGCACGGGGCAGTGCCGCGGGAAGCCGTAATCCCCGGATCGGCGGTGTTTCGCCCTCCGCTCTTCACGAGCTTTATAGTTCGCTGGGGTGACATTGCGTGGGCAGTTTAATAGTGAATATAAAGTGCTTCTCCATGCCTGGCACCTTGGGCTCCAAAGCGGGGATGCCTCCCTCTCTTGAGGAATGCGCATCTGGATGCACATCACATCCTCGTTGAATAATTCCATCGGTTAGTCCAGTTGTGGTGTGTGGTCGGAATGTCCCTTTATATTTTTTAAATCTTCCGTTGTTCTTCCAGGCAAAACAGAATGTCACATTGGAAATTAAAACACTTAGGGTGGTCTCTTGCTCAGAATACATTTTCATAATTATCATATAAGATAAAGCAGAAACTTAATAAACAATAAAAGTCGGTTGTATTTCCTTACATAGAACTGAAGTCCGTAATTTTGCCATCAGTTTGCAACTTTCTCTTGACCAGAGGTGCCAAATTTCTGGGGGAAAAACCACAACCTGACACTTCCTCTGAAGCAAAAACTTGAATATGTTACTACTAGAAAACAGGGTAGCACCAGCTCTTTTTTAATTAGTATGAGCACATGGCACATCTAAACTGGTAGAAACCTACTGCACTTTTATTAGTGTTTATTTAACATGCAAATACATGGCTGTTTACCTGGTCTGTCACTTAAAGCTGTCTGTCAGTTTTCTGGACTAACATACTGAACTTTCATTAATAAAATCGGATTGGTTTTTGTTGTCCAGTTTGTCAATAGCGAAGAAGAACAGAACATCTCAGTGTAATTTTGCTGTATAATTCTGAGTTGAAGCTCTTTCACATCTCAAAGTAGTGATCCCTACATGTAGCTTAATTAGAAAGCTACTACTAAAACCCAGGATTTCCCCCTGTGGTCTAAAAGATGAGAAGTAAACAAGGCCTGATGCTCTTCTTGTTTTCAGCCACTGAAGTTTACGTTCATTTACTATGACAAAAGAAAAATGAAGAATTTAGTTCAGGAAAATTCTAAGTGTGCAATTGTATTTTGTCAGCTCAGTTTCCTAAATGGTTATAATAAGGTAGGAAATTTTTCACTTCCCACTAGTGCATTTGTAGTGCTAATTCTGAATGTTCTGCTCATTATAGCATAGGTTTAATTTGTATCTTTTAGTGGCCAGTAAAAGTGGGGTTTGTGTATGGTGACCTTTATGGCACGTTTAGCACAGAGAATCCCTGTATTAGAGATGTAGAATATAGCAACTCAATGAGTATTGTAAAATATGGTGAAAAGAGCAAGCGTTTAATGTAGAATCACTTTTATAAATACAGATAGAATATTGGAGAAGAGCAAACTAGGTTAGTTTCAGGAAAGTATATTAATTCTTGGAAGTTTGGGCTTTATTAATTTGTTTTCCTGTTTATTCCTGGTGGCTGGAATATGCCACTGTTCCAGGTATGTGTTTTTGTTGGTCTTGGATTGTTTCATATTTACTAATATGGAAGAGATCCAATCTGATGAGACAAAAATGTGTTTTACAAAATTAATGATAACTGAGCTTACTTGCACTGGGACATGGTGCTTGCCGAACTTTGATGTATGATTAAATCTCTCCTATTCTAAGGTGAGATTATACTAAGTAAACAGCCTTGTTCTTATCCGTGTTGATTAATGATCTATATTTACACAAGCCTGATAGTTGCTTTAATGCACCATGTCAAAGACCATGAAGTTCTAAATTGGAAATGCCTATTAAACAATAGCACTGTCATTAGAGGACTTTATCTCTTAATTTTATTGCCACAACAGGGTAGACACTGAATAAACAAACAGCACTCATTGGTGAATTTTGCAAATTATGCATTTTCAGAGAGTGCTTGTAGACGTGAGGTGAGCCTAGCCTTTGTTCCATTGTAATCAAAAAGTATGTGCAAAATTAATATTTTAACCAACCTATAGGATGGTGGGTTTTTTTGTGGAGTAATTTATTTAACCTTTGAGCAGAAACTCATTTCCGTACTTAGAATAGGTATGCACTTTTCTCATTTTGCTTTTGTGTTCTATATTGTCTCTCATATTTTTTGCTTTAAATTTTGCTTTAAATTTTTGCTTTTGCTTTTAATAAAGAGCCCTTCAGTATTTAATTTCTTGTTTCTAACTAGTTTTTAAGGGCTTGTTGAAATCATTCAACTAATTATAAGATACTTTTCCATGTCCCTGTGGTCCTCAGTCAATGATTAAAGTGAGAGAATCTGCTGTATTTTATAAACTTACTTTGTTTTCTACTCTCCTAAATTATGTGGTTTCTAGCCAATTGTGAATCGACAACTTCGAAAGCAGCACTTAGTAAGTTTTAAATATCCCATTTGGTTTAACCAAGTATAACTTGCAAAAGCAGTTTTATTTTTCAATGGTGTTTTCTCTTTCCATTAATGGTAAGAAGTGTTATTTTTAACAGTAACTGGTTTAGTTGTGACAGTAAAGCTTTGCTTTGGGAGTCAGAACATGTTGTAGATAGTGAAAATGTTGCAACCTCATCAGTGTCATTTGGATGCATATTGCAAAACTAAACTTTTTTTTCTTGCAATGGAGTTCATCTGGCTGTCCTTGCTGTTTTGATACATCCTTAGATTGTTGGATACTTAGTATAAATGCTGAAGACACGAAGTTAACTAATTACCCTTGGCATCTGGCTAATCAGCTCCTCTATAATCCCAAACCAACCTGAACACTTTGCCTTTTTTTCCTTAATTTGGTTTAGTTTGGGTAGCCAGCAGACCAAAGCACTGTAAGTAAAGGGTGTGAAATGTCCTGAAAGTAACAGGCCTATGCAAGTAATGCTGCGAAAGAGATGAGAAGGATGTGAGCATAGGGTGGTGCAGATGCTTGGGGACCCAAGCATAGCCTCAGCTCTTTTCTGTGCTGGTGAAACGTGTGTGTCCAGGAGGGATTTTTACTGCTGAGGGCCAAGTGCTATGTTTGGCTCACTTCACTGCTGATCACCTCCCACAGCCTCAAATCAGAGTAGCTGCATGCAAATTGCCTATTAACAGTTATCCATAGTAACTCCTACACTGTATCCAGGCATAGTCTGGGTGAGTGTTAGGTGGCTCGGACCAAAATGGAGTGAGAATAATGCAACTACACAGCCTGGCAGTATTTAATGCAACATCTTAATTTGTTAGGATCAGTGTAGTCTGGGTGTGCAGTGAGTGTGAACTACTGGTGTCTCACAGGACGTGTTACCTAGGGAGAACTCAGAGCTGTTACCTGATGGGCTGTGGGGGACATAAGTACCAGAGTTCATTGCATGGAAGGCTGAGGGGAGCATCACACCTTCATAGGAACCTACATTTCATTAGTTCCACTGTTTACAAAACAGCTCTTTGTATTATAGTTTTTTGTAGAACAGTCTGAATTTTCTTGATGAAAAGATAAACCTGTGTAATGTTTTTATTTGCCTTCAAGCTTTGTTTGGATTGCATTTACAGGCTTTTCTCCACAACGAGGAGGGCCTAACTTTTTTTCTTTAGGGAAATGAGTTTCATGTAGTTGCTTGTCTGCTTTATGAAAAATACAAATGCTTTATATAAACAAAAATACGTAGAGATTTGTAATAAAATTAGATTTTCTGGCAGATACTAACCTTTGCGTTGGAAACTATCAGCTGGCTTCTTCAATGATGCTATCAGGAGAAGAATCTGATTAGAAAGGCTTTAACATAAATGGTTTCATGGGTCATTATTATTTAAATAAACTGTTGGGTTTTTTAAAACATTGGAGGCCTACAGTGCTGAATTATTTGGCTACTGCCCAGAAATATAGCTAATTAAACTCCTGTAGTGTTGTTTTTTATTTACCCTCAAATAATAAGTACCAGAGCTGGGATTTGATAGTGAAAACTTCTAATAATTTAGACAAATAGGGAAATACTTATTTCTAAATAAAACATACTCATCCCTAATACTAATTAGCACAGATTTAATTGTTAGCTTCAAGTCTATGGCCCACTTATGTTAATGATGGTTGTTGAATACTTTAAATAGGATGGTGAATTCCGAGGGAGAAGCAGCTGTTGTGTTGAGCCACTTCTAACTGAGGACTGAAAATGCGAGCAGGTAAGGATGCTTTGTGTTTGATTTCCACTACGTATTTTATGGTTAGAACTAGATGCAAATAATAGAAGTTATTTCTGTCCTATATAAATCTTTAATGCTGCATAGGCTCCTTTTAAAGTTTGTGATTATAGCTGATTTTCAAAGTGGTGTTATTTTTTTGTTTTAAATTCAGGGGCTTTTGTAAAAGTTGTAATGACAGTGGTGAATACCTGTAGCTGAGGATTCAACAGCCTTTTTCAGTGGTGTGCCAGGTTGCATTTTGAATTCTTAGTTACAGATTAAGCATTACCTGAGGGGAACTAGAACACCTACTGCTTCAAGGGCTGAAATGCTGCTGATGGCAGTATCATGATTCATAGAAAGGCAGAGTGCCAGCTCCTGGCTCTGACAGGTCTGTCCCAGAATGGTGCTGTTCTGGGTTCCAGGCCCAGTAGGAACCCAGAGCTGCTGCTTCTCCTCAAAGACAGTGTGTCACTTCTGCTCATAAACAGGGAGGGCAATAATCTGTCCTCTGCTTTGGCTAGCCCAAGTTTTGTGCTGATCCTGATGTGTATGCTCTTCAAAACGTGCTTTCTTCAGGAGACAGAGTAGATGGTGCTGTCTTCAGCGACAGGACTGGTGTGTGTGTCTGTGCAAAGCTGCTGAGTTATCCTTGTATGGTTTATGATGCCAGTGGAAATTCTTAACTGAATACAAAGTGAATTTGTTGGGAAACTTTGCCTGATAAATAATTCTCGTCCTTTGCAATTTTAAAGCATGATTATGCACTTTTGTTTTAGCAACAGTGATTATTGAGATAGCAAATCATACTCTCGATTTCTTTTTGCAGTTGAAAGTGAGGCAAAGGCAAAAACCAAGGTCCGCTTTGAGGAAATCTTCAGACGCCATGCTGGCCTAGCAGACACAAAGAAATCAAAGAAAAAGAAGTTTGACTCTCAGGAGAGTATTGTGGTGAGTTGGAACACATGCAGGCTACCTTCCTTAACAGAAAAAAGATCAGGAAAACATATTGTAGAAAAAAGATGTACGCATTTAAATAAAATAAAGTGTAAAGTATGTTTCTGCATGTTTTCCTTGTTTTTGATGTGGCTTTTATTGTTTGTTTGTGTACCACCAAAGCGTCCTTGGAGGTGTGGCAAAATTATACAGACTATACGGGTAAAAAGAAAGTGGCACATGCAGGCATGCACTCATTTAATGTCCACCAGTGCTTCTTTGTCCATTCCCTTTTTTCATAAAATTTTTCAAATTCACAATTGACTTTACCGGGACTTAATGAGATGTTTGAGGGCTAGTAGAATTACGTCTGTAAATGTATTTAATTTTGAGAGTACTACATCTGTGTAATACAGGTGTGTCTGTCTAATACAGCTGTGAATTGAGAACTGATGAGAAAGTGTAATAATATTAGAGATAATAATTAACTATTCCATTCTGTCTTTTTTTTTTTTATCTAGTAATTAGTGAATTTCTTCATTCAGCTTTGTGTCTTGAGGGTTCCGTGTTCACATATCAAGTTTTTTTAAAGATTTTGGCTTTAGTTTGTGACTTGCAGATTAGGCAGGATTCTATCACCCCAACTTTATAGTTAGATGACATTTTTGTTTGTGGCATATCTGTCATTAAAAGAGCCTCAGAAATTCCTCTGAGTTACGGTTCACATTGTAGTCTTTTTCCTGAAGAGGAGAATAAAAGTTCAATATTAATTTACACATACCTGATTATTGACTTGGAAGATTTAGAATTTAGAAAGAAAGCAATTTGCTTAGCAGACAGATGTTCTGGTTTTTTATTTTGTTCCTGTTAGGTTTTATATTTTCAGCCTTTTTTCTTACAATTGTATCCATATCAGATTCTGGAAATTCCTTCTTTAATACTCATTTAAGACAAATGAGTGGTATTTTATGTAATATCATAAATGTTACGTGTAGTTATATATGTTACGTATATTCAGAATAGATATATTAAACTCTAGTATTGCTATTTGGTCTTAGATTGACAATTTGAAATATGATTTTGCATGGATTTTTAAAAATTTGTATTCCTTGATGTATATGCTCTTTAGTCAATAGTCTATACAAAGAATCGACGATGTCTAAAAATAGCACAGGGGGTTAGAGGGTGGGTTTTTTCCTTTTTTACTGGCATATGTGTAAATAAAAGACTAAATTCTTCCTCAGTTTACTTTTTTATGAAATGTTAATTTTTAATTCCGTAATTTATAAGTATTTTAGATGCATAATTGTATGTTTATATGCAACTACATATTACTCATAAATATTTTGCTTTAGTTTTGAAATTGTTTTCCATTCCAAAAATCTCTGATGTAAAACGCTAGTGTTTTGGAGTTATGTAGAAACACTTAAAATCACAGTGACCTGAATCAAAACTTAGTGGTATGAAGCAAATTAAGAAGCATTTTTAGGATCAGTGTGGAAGCCCAAATTTCTGGCTTTGGTGAAGCTATAAATATTACCAATCAAACCATTTAAAAACTAAGAACTTGAGGAGAGCTTGTACTGAAACCTATTACTGACCATTTTGAGTATTTCCTTAAAGCGTGACAAAGTTGCAGGAGCTCAGGTTGGTATTTTCCATGCCAGTTGCATTCAAGTAGAAATTTCTGTAAAAGCTTCAGCAAATAAACAGTCTGCAAGAAATAATAGTGTGTGGGAGTGGAAGAGTAGGTAGATGGAGGAGGTTGGCTGGTTTTGTTCCCGTTTTCTTCAGTTCATATGATCTAACTGTACAGTTTCACATATCTTGAAATAATGTGAAATTTGTCAATGATGGTTGGCTTTGTGTCATGCACTTGCCATAAATGGTCTCCCAGCTTTGATCAAAAACAGGTCATGGTTCAGAGCCTATTTCCACTTGAAATGTTCCAGTCTGTTTCCTTCCTTTGTCTTTGCTCTAGCCTTTCTTAAAGACTAATAAGACTTTTTCCTATATAGTCCACTGTTTCTTTGAAACCTGAGTTCCAGAGCTGCAGGGGGTTGCTGTGGTTTTAAATGACAGAAGTGGGGATAAGGAGAGTGCCTGCCTGCTTGCCTGCTCTGTGTGCCCATTGCCTGGAGAACAGGCCTGGAGAGCTAGGAAGCAGTCTGCATGGAAGAGGAAAGGTTGATACCTATAGGGCAGGATGAACTTGAAGCCACAACTGATAGGAATGAAGAGCTTTTAATGGAGATGGAAATACACCTCAGCTGTGGCCAGTGAAAGCTCTGCTTTGCTGTTCAGTAAATAGCCCTTGGGGCAGTAAGTGTGAAGCCTAAAGGCATAGTGGGAAAGTTTCACAGTCAGAAAGTGAACTTGCTAACATCCCTTCTAGGGCAGTCACTATATTTATTTCCTACCAGTTGTGCCTCCTATTACAAACTGTTAGAATGAGGCAATGTCCAGGTACATTCATCTGTCTAAAGTCATCATGTAAATGGTTGAATTTATTTGATTCAATCTAAATTCTGTGGTTGAAAAGAGGATGTTTAAAATTTTCTACCAGATAAAAAGGTTAGATCCCTTTATGGAGGCAAAAATTTCTTCCCTAGACTGTTATCTGATCAGACTACAATATTGGGATGGACAGGCATTGATAACTTGGGTTTTGTATTCAAGGCAGGACTGCAACAGATCTATCTGGTTTATAGGCTGAAAAGCAGTGACTAGTTGTGGAGATTTCCACTGGATTTTAGCCTTTTGATTCTTGTGTGTAAAATAGGAGAATTGATAGTAGTTGACTGTATAATTGATCCACACATTTTCTCAATGTTTTCTGTTAGAATTTGGTGAAAAAATTCCAAGCCCATCTTATCTATAAATAAAAGTTCTTCTAGCTTTGAGTGTCTACATTTTATAGTCTTACACAAGCAATGGCCGTAAAATTGGTTTCCTAGTACATTAAGATTTTCTTAAACATCCCACCAACAAGCCATCTTCACCAGTACGTTCATTAGCAGTTCAGTTGTAAGTAAATGGTCTTTTACAGCTGGTATATGTCAGCACTTCAGTGGGCTGGCAGTGTCCATCCCTAATTTTTCAAGGTGTGCCTGTAGTATTATGGGCAGAAATTCAGGTACCTCTGTAAATCAGGTTACACAAGTTTCCAGATATGCACGACAAACTCGATATGTTGCCAGCTTCCACTCATGCGTATTTGAGAAGCCCTTTTGAAAGGTGTAAGATTCTTAGGCGTTGTCCCTGCTATCAGCCCTGGGACATGAATGGCAGTGATGTGACCTGGGGTTGACTGATTGTGGTGTGAACCTCGAGTGTCAGCTCACGTGTGTGCGCCTTGGCTGGCGCCCATCTCCCGCTCCTCTCAAGCCAGTAGTGTGAGCAAGGCTGTTTTCAGGGGAGAGTGCTTCCTCTGCCCTGCTGTAACGCGGCTACAGAGCTGTTTTGAAACAAAGCCTTCTTATTTGTTCTATGTTTTAGGCTGAGAAAGTCAGGTTCAGGGTCAGCAACCCTCTGGAGTTACTCCAGAAACAGGCCTGTCTTTCTGAGCTGCTTTTCCAGCCTAACTCCTTTCTCTAACTCAGTTCTGTGTTTATGTATTGATGATAGCTCTTAGTTGATATCTGTCAGTTTTTTGTTTCAGACAGAGGATCTATACCAGTATCCCCACCTCTGCCTGAGTCCTAATCTGAAGGTTTTTATGAACCTCTTGACTTTTACTTTATTGTTTTGTAACTTTGCATCTTTCCTCTCTGTTTAATTATGTCATGCAATTACAGCATGTGGAAAAGGTAGCCCGAATTGAGGTCATACAGGCTATTTATATGAGGAATTTATGTTTGAACTGCTGAAGCGGCTTTGTGCTGCCTGCAGTATCTATTAATGTTCCTGAAATTTGCTGTAGTTTGAGACTGTGGTTTGTTTTCATTATAAGGAAGTGCCCTCAAGTTGTACCAGAGGAGGTTTAGATATTAAGAAAAACTTTTCCGTTGAAAGGATAGTCTGACATTGGAACTGACTGCCCAAGGAAATGCTAGAGTCACCATCCCTAGAATTGTTCAAAAAGCATGTGGCACTTGGGGATATGGTTGGGCTTGATGATTTTAGAAGTCTTTTCCAACCTGAGTGATTCTATGAATCTATGGTTTTTTTGTTTGTAGGCAATAATAAATAACAAGTTCTAGTAAGTATTTCAAGCCAGTTTTTGCCTCAGGTAGATTCTTTAAGGAGATTATTCTTGAATATCAGAGTTATTTTAGAAACTCTTGACCAGGTCAAAGATGAGGGCTTTTTGTTTAGGATTTCTCAAATAATTCTACTACTTGTGCTTAGTGGATTGATGTTTTATCAAAGGCAAAAATCAGCATGACCTTAAGTTATTGGCCACTGTTGGATCTTAATTGTCAGTGTATTTTAGTCTTCATTTCTCATACTCTACAGTTGAAGTTATTCATAGAAATAAAGATATGGAAGTGAGCAATCTATTAGGAAGCATTATTCTGTTTGGAAGTTTTTTTTGGTTTATACAGAGCCTGATGCTTTAATTTTTTTGTTTTCTGTACTCTGTTCTGTATTTCAAGTTATTTATATGAGATTTTCCACATCTTCTTGAATCATTGACTTAGAAATAAATATGATGTTAGTGGTTTGTTTAAGCAAGTATAAGATGAAGATACAAGGACAATTTTTTCATACTTATTATACATATTGTCCTTTTTTAAAAATTTTTGAGGCAAACATGATTCGGTAACTGGTATCCTGAATACAAAGGAACAATATCTGTGTTAACTGAGAAAGAAGGTCTTGGCAAATACAACTTTGTATGCAGATACCTGTATTTTCTCCAAAATTTTTCATTTCTTTTCATTGTGTTTTAAAGCCCTTTATATTGTTTCATGTTGAGACTTGAAGAGAGTTTTCTGTACGACAGCAGAGTAGTTGAACCTCAGTGACTTTACAGAAGTTACATCAAGGAACAGAGATCTCTGTCTTGACCTCCTTTCAGAATTAGACCTCAGTTACTTGCTGCGTTCTTTGGTATTATCATAAATAATGGTTTGGATGGAAGGGGACTTTAAAGGTGATCTAACCCAAGTGCCCTGCCATGATCAGGAACATCTGCTGATCTGTCAAGCTGCTCAGAGCCCCTTCCAGCCTGACCTTGAACATATCTAAGGAGGCAGGGAGATGGCATTGTAACCTTTAGTAACCAGAAATAGAAACTTGAAGGAGAGAGGAAAGTTTACAATGTGTTTTTTATAAAACCATCAAAAATTAGCAGCAGAAGTGCTCGAACAAATGCATCGGCTGAAATTTAATTCTGACAAGCAGCTTTCAGTATAAGAGACTACAAACAACTGAGCCTGAAATCTCTCTCTGACTTGGATTTTCAGTGGATGAAAGTATTTGTTATTGTGCTGCACGTAGTCTTGAAGTCCTCCATAGTGTAAAATACTGGCCTCTGTTTATGGAGTAGACTTGTAGATTTCCTTTTTTCACTGCATGTACATAAAAGTCATATGAAAACATAGTATAACACTGAGGATGAGGTGCCCAAACACCGGATGGTTTTTTTTCAGTGTGAATTTTCTGTTGACTTTTAATCTGTCACTTGTCAAATTGAAACAAGAAGATAACTAGATCTTTGATTTAATTTTACTTTGTGTAATGTTGCTGAAGGAATAACATGAAGTGCAATGTTTATCCTTAGAACATGATTTTTAGTACAAATATGTTTTATGTTCTTTTCATTTATAGCTTGATACCTTTAGAAATAATATTGATCTATCTAAGGAAAGTGTGAATGATGAAGCAATTATAAACAACACATATAATCCTGAAGAAGAGAGCCCCAGATTTACGAAAAATAAATTGAGAGAGAAAGTGTCAATTGCAGAGAAAATAAACAATGATGTTGTTAGTGGAGAGGAGAAGAAGCAGCCGAAGTCGAACAGGAAGAAAAAGAAATCACTGTTACAAGAACAATTTAATGAGGAGGAAGATTTATATGAAGCTAAATTGGAGAGTTTTGAAGAAAAGACTAATGATTTTCCAAAGAAGAAAACAAAAAGTAAATCACAAACAGATGTACCTCATCAAGAAGGTGATAGAAAGATCAAAAATTCCTTGACTGAAGTGAGAAATGTAACTGAATTAGAAGAGGAAGAGCAGCTAATTCAAGCCTATCAACTGCATGTGGCTGAGGAAGAGGCAAATGCAATTAAAAAGAAAATGAGAAAGAAACTTAAAGAACAGATGTCTGAATCTACCTCCACTGTTCAAAGGCATGAAGTTGCATTGAATAATGAAGTGGGCAAAAAGAAGAAAAAGAAGAAAGAGCGAGCAGTTTTAAGTGAAGCTGAAACAAGGTAACATGAGAAACTGTACACAGTGTGTCTGTGAATCTGGAGCAAAATGTTTCATTTTAAGATAGGCAGAAGCTTTCTGATAAATTGTTCATATTTTCTAAGTGATTAACTGGATGATTCTGTTACGAAGAAAATAGTACCAAATCCTTTCTCAAAAGGCTGTCATGATTAATATTTAGCTCACAGATTCTTTTTAACTTTTTTTTAAAAATATCCTCCACTGCTATTTGATGTTTGTTTGGAACTCACTCTTAACCTCTTAAATAACTTCAGATAGTTTTGTGCATGTTTTTTATTTTTTTAGTGATAAGTGATGGCCCTGATCCAGCAAAAGAGTATTAGCTTAACTCTATTCACATAAATGGTTCTGCAATTGTCTGGAAATTAAGGGGAAAGGAAGTGGGGAGAGCACTGAAAAAGGCAAGACACTAATGGGGCTGGGGGCTGTTTTGTTTTCAAGATACACAGATGATGAGTTGCAGAATTTCAAGTGGATTAATAATGGCAATGAGTAATTGTATCAATATATGCAGTGGTCTGCAGTTGCTGACAGTGATCCATTACCTTGCAGTGCAATGTCCCTTTCTGAGCTGCAGCATCATCCAGAAGAAGGTGGCAATGAAAGTCAGTCACTGGAAACACTGTTTACATCAGGACAGAAACTGGAGGAAAGCGTGGATAAACGGAAACCTAAAGCCAAGAAGGTTAAGAAGAAAACCAGAAAAGGTCTGCCAACAAAATAATACTGTACTACTTTGCTGCACTTTTTTTTGTGCTGCTATAGAAATATTTGTCCATAATAGTAACACAGAAGTGATTGAGCTGTTTGAGTTACTTATATTTCTTAAGTTACTTAATTGTACTTCTGTTCTTCCAATTCTGAGGCTTATTTTTGAGGATTTTATTTGATAAATCAATTTAAAATCTTGAAAATTAATTTACTATAAGTAGCTTTGAAGTGAAACAGAAGTTACTGTGTTCCGCTAGTGACAGTTTATTTACTTTGCTCCAATTTCTAGAAGAAACCACGGAAGTTGCTGCAGAAAATGATGAGGAAATGAAGAATTCAGAAATTTCAACTCAGTCTAAGTTTGGTTTTGGTGATGATCTTGTTTTGGGAGTTTATATCCATCGATCAGATCGACTTAAAATTGATCACTTGATATCTCATCCTGTGGTTAAAATCCATATTGTTGATCAGAGGAGTGGCTTATATGTCAAGAAGGATTATAGGTGACTTTTAATAAACTGTTTCTGTTACCAGTGATTACAATACATAGGTATACTCTTCCCTACAAAATTAAATATGAAAATGAAAATGGGGTATTTTAAGCTTGTGTTGTTGTTCGTTAGTTTCTACATCTATGATAATGTGTATATATATACATACAATAAATGAGGGTGATATTTTTCTTTTCCTTTTGACGCTTTTGCTCTGCACTGCTGTATTGCTCTCGAGGCTCCCCAGGGCAGTTGTCACAGCACCAGCCTGGCAGAGTTCAAGAAGCGTTTGGACAATGCTCTTGGGCACATGGTGTGACTCTTGAGGATGGTGCTGTGCAGGGCCAGGAGCTGGACTTGATGATCCTTGTGGGTTCCTTCTAACTCAGCATATTCTGTGAATCTGTGATATTTCCAATACATCTGTGATATTTCCAACACGTTTCTTCCCAGAGTCAAAATTTGTTAAGTCTCAAAAATATATAAAAGCAAAGATTAGAATATGTAAGCAAAATTCTTGTCGCATAAATAGCATCTGCCTTTTCTTTTTTATGAAGAACTTTTAAAATCTTAAATTAAGTTTAGTTCTTTGTATTTCTAATTACTTCAGTTGCTTGTTTCCACTGTCATTATGTATAATTTTCCTGAAACCAAATTTTAATGGGGCTTGAGCAGTAGACTCCACCATGGTCATTACGCATAAATTTGCTAACCGTGACTTAATTGTTAGGATTTTCAACTTCAGCCTGTAGTTTTTCTATATACATTGCAAATTGTCTTAAATTTTGGGTGGGTTTAGAATTTTTTTTCTAGAATCAAACTAGATTTCTAGTATCTTTTATGTTTCTTAGCTTTCAGTAATTGAAAATATTGTTTTGTTTGAGGTTGTTTTCTAAATGCTCTAACAATTGTAATTCTTTCGACATTTTTAAGCAGCAAGAAGGAAGATTCATCTTATGAACAAGAAGAAATAGAGCACATTCTTCCTATAATGACACAACCATGTGACTTTAGAAAGTCTAAATCAACAATTCCAGAGTGGGAAGAGCAAGTAATATTTAACGAGCGTTTTACTTACTTTATTCAAAATACTGAGGATAACCCTCAGGTTATCCTGTTTTTTGAGGTAAGATGAAATATTTTCCATCTGATTTATGCACGTTCTGTTTTTTGGGCTGTTTCTTCAGCAATGTATATTTGACTGATTCGGGTGTTTTATTTCAGTTCAGTTGGGTTAATAGCATGGCTTTAAGATACAAAATCAAGTGGAGACACCAAAAAGTGGGTTTTTTTGTAGAAAATGATCCTGCTTTGATAATAAGGAAGACGAAATTTTCTTATAAAACCAGCTCTCAAACTTCTGGGAAAGGCTGGTAAGATATAGTGGATATCACTCTTTTCACATTCTTGAAATCTGAAAAGAGGTTTAAGTACAAGATGCTCAAAGGTAGAATTTGTCTGCTTGTAGCAGCACCTCATTGTACCAACGAGCAAGCTATTGCATTGTTTCCTTTAATATTTTACACATCTACCTCTCCTGTCCCAGTCTTCGTAAAGTAATTATTAATTTGTCCTCCAATGCAACTATGATTAAAGGAAAAATTTTAAGTTATATTTCAATATAATTTTGAGCTTAGGTATTTCAGTATTTGTACAGGGAGATTCTGTAGTATAAACATCAAAATGGAAACCTAATACAGTAAATATTTTTTTATTCCTTGGTTTTTTTCTTATTTCAAGTAGATTGAATATAATTTATTACCATATTTTTTGTATGTTTTGTGATGCTTGTAAGTGAACATATGCATAAAATTAAGAGTCCTTAGTTGCTTAATACAAAACTAATTACATTTGTATGTAAAGATTCTTCATGCAAGTCATGCTAATGTTGGGACCGAAAGTATGATTACACTGAAAAAAAGCTGTTTGACTTCAGGGTTATGAAATACCAATTTGAAAAAAGTATTATTCTAAGGATTTTTTGTATACCAGGTAAACTTCCAGGAGTAGCTAAATATGAGAAAATTCTGGTCCCTGACAGAAAAATGAAGGCTATCATAGGCATCCCTGGAAGTGTTCAAGGCCAGGTCGGATGGGGCTTTGAGCCACCAGAGTTAGTGAAAGATGTCCAAGCCTGTAGCTCAGAACTCTGTGATCTTTGAAGGTTCCTTCCAGCCCAAACTGTTCTATGACTGATTCGATGACAAAACTGATAAAGCTAGGGAAGAAAACCTAACTTTTAGACTGCCATTTTCCATCTAGATTATTATGCAGCTGGTTTTAGCTGTCAGATTTGTGATCTAAGTGATTTCTGAATTATTAGGAAAACTACACATTATTGTTTCTTCTCTTTTGTTGAGACGTAAGGGGAGCAAGAATAGGTTTTTTTAAGACTTGACTTTTTTTTGATGGAGGTCATAAATAGTCATCAGCTAAATACATAAGGACCTGTTATTTCTAATTTCATACTTGTGTGGAAGAAACACTGGTTTTGTAATTTCTCAAAATTTAGATCTGCTTAATTTAGTGAATTGACCAAGCATATTTTCAGCAGGTTTTTTTAAATTACCATGAAGTATATATTCATTAGAAATACATTTATATTCATGCTGGTACTTCTAGGTCCTTGATTCTCTACGTATGAATGAAATGAGAGCCAACTCTGATATACAAGTGCAGGAAGGTCGTTACCGAAAAATTTGTTGGGCATTTCTAAAGGTATTGTAAATATTTGAATGAAGAAACAAAATTAATAAGTCCTTTTATCTGAAAATCTCCTACTGTACTAAGTAGGAAAGCATTTTTTAATATTTTCAGCAACAGAGATGGAAAAAAATCCATGTTTGCTTGGCTGTTCTCTCCTTTTCCTCTTCTTTCACTCTTTAAAATCAACACAGTGACAAGCTTGACATTAAGAATATGTATTTTTCAAGAAAGTATAGAATGTGTAAGACTTTTTTTTGTTTGTTCATGAAGTACAGAAGGTTGTTTTCTTTTAGGGTTTTCTTTGTGTTCATGTGATTGTGAACAATATAACAAATCCACTAATTTCTGTACCTCAGCTGTTTTGTATTCTAGTGGCATTTGCAGTTGTCCAGTCTTTGAAAAGACTCCCTAACTTAATTATAAAATGCTTCTCATTTTCATTTAAAGAGTTTGAAGTGCTGTGGCAGTTGACATACAAATGTGCCAAATGTGAGATATGGGTAATTTAGCCAGCACATATGTACCTTTCTACCCTTTCAAGAGATACTTGAATGTGTGAATTTGTTCTTTGAGAGCTGACAAACTACAATTTCCCTGAGGATTGTTTGTTTACATCTACGCCTGTGCGTGATAGTCATTGACAGTCCACAACGTAGAGGAAATGTGAGAAATACAGGAGAAGATAATGGGCTGCAAATTTAGGTGAAGGGATGGGGACCTCCATAGCAATTCAATACAGAGATTCTTCTGAGCTCAGCCCAAGATAAAGCTACTGGAATCAGGGGTCTGGTACTCTGTGTCTGTTAGCAGAGCTTGTAGGAACTGTGCTTCCAGGCATTCAGTACAGCCTACTGCTGAACAGAGGGAAAAATGAATTTTCAGCTCATAAATATGAATAAAATTATTGCCTGTTCTTCATTCTTACTGCATCTGCCTGCATTATCCTTTCATCTGTATCTGTCAAAGTAGAAATGTCCAGATTCAACATTGATCAGTGTTAATGGCAGTAGGTACATTTATTCTTCAGTTCCGTAGAGAGGACTGTCTCCTCTGAAGTTGGAGAGGTTACTACATTGCTGTATCTTCTGCTCTGAAACAAACCCTTACCAATGCCCTTTGTTGCAGCATTCAAAGAGGTCAGATTTGGAAGAAGCTGTTTGTGGATTGGCAGTCCTTTGAGATCTGGTTGATTTTAGCAAGTAGCAATTAAAAAAAAAAGTAGAAAAGTGATACTGCGGAGGCGTTCCCACTTACAAGATATTACTGCTGTGAAGCATCTTTCAAAACCAGGCTGCCATCTAAGATGTAATCTTAGTGATTTGATCCTGGGGGGATTAAATACATGCTTAGTTCATTATCACTTTTAGAGTTAGTATTTCTGCAATGGGAAATGGATTTCAAGAGCTTATACTGTTAGTTAAGATATTAGAAATTATCTGTTACTTTAGTGTTCATTTTTCTTCCTCTTTCTTCTTTTTAATCACCCTTCCAGCTTGTAGGTGCAAATGGAGTTCTAAATGTTGGTGGAAAACTTCGTCTACAATTATATTACCCAGCTTCAAGGACCAAGTCACATTCAAATTCTGTTGAGGTTTATGACTGGTGGGCAAAATGTCCTCGAAATCGTTACCCATCAACGTTATACATAACTGTAAAAGGCCTAAAACTGCCAGATCATGTAAGTTAAATATATAATACATAAGCATATTTGCAAATATGCAGACTTTTCTGTAGGAACTAGTACCTAGATAGAGGATCTGTGTTCGTATGCCTGTAAATAAAAGCTGTGCTTACATGCAGTATATAAAATATATAATAAGAACATTACATCTCAAGGCAGGTGTTTCAAACTCAGCCCTTCATAGGTATCTTTGAAAAATAGGCCTACTTTCCCACCTGCAACTTCGAATATTTCGCTACTGACAGAAAACTTTCAGAGTACTTTCTTGATTAATGTTCCTTCTTGTTAGCAAAACTGCCATTTTAAGTCCCTGGACTCACACAGGTGTATAAATTCTTGGAGAAAATATGCAAGTTACTTAACTCTTGATTCCCTGCACCCTCTAGCTGTATTGAGCTGTATTTTTTTTCACAAATGAAAGCTTCTTTAAAGATAGGCTTACACTGTTATGTGCTGAGATGAACATTCAAGATAAATATGGCATTTCATTTTCTATGATGCAAGTACAATATTGTTCTATTGTATAATTTCCCATTTGTATTTAGAGCTGTAATAATACTTTCTTCTGCTCACTTTTGTGTTAATGAAGGGGTGGTCTGTGAAAGCCTGGTGAGTTGTGCACCTTCTCAGTAGTACAATACAATAGTAGAGTAATTCTCATTTTCACTGACCTTGATAGTTACTAAAAGTAGGAAAGTATCAATTATTTGAAAAAATTGTGATATCATTTGATTGACACAACTTTGGAAGCTTGGATTGCTTTCTGACTTCCTAGTTACTTTAAATGAAATTTTGCAATGCAGTTTTCATGTATTAAGCTTTTTCCAATCTCTGTGTTTCAGATGTAGCAAAACATGTAAATTAAAAGTACCTTTTAATCTTTTCAGAAACTATTGTTTGCTTTAAAAATATTTTTTCCCTGATACTTAGTTTTGTTTGCCTTAAGGTTGGTCGTTCTTTTCACTCTATGGCAGCTGTTCAGCAGGAACAAACTAATACAGCACTGTCAGAGCTCCAGAGAGAAAGATGTGAACCTTCTTCAGAGGAGAAGAAGGAGCCATTTAAATGGTCAAGATTGCCTGGACAGGTGAAGTGTTTTTCTTTGAATTTTAAATTAAAATAATTTATATATTTACTGTATTTCTGTAAGTATTATGAAGCAGGTAATTAATTAAAATAATTAATTAAAATATTAAACAAAACATAAAAAACTGTCATAGATAGTAGATAAGGCTTAACCTTAGCAAATATGGTTGATTTAACCATTTTTCACCAGGACAGACAGGTATTTTTATCTGCAGAATTCTCTAAGAATTTGAAAGAGTAAGGTTATTCAGGTAATGGAAGTAAGACAGGAAACCAGTTCTCAGATTTCAGCTTGATTAGAAATATATTTTCTTGACTTTTTTTTTTTGTTTGTTCATTTGCTGAAGATATTTTTATGCTATAATATAAAGAGCTTACACTGAAGAACCACGTAGCTACTGTGGATATCGTCTTTCACCCTAAACTTTGGATTTAGTTTAGGAGAAAAAGCCATTGGGTCAAAAAGAGGCAATACGTTGGGAGAAAGGAAAGGGAATTATAATACTGGTTCCATTTTTTGGGATGTTTCATCTCTGGTTCTGTCTTTAAAAGTCAGATATTTAAATACAAATGAGAAATGCTAGAAGGGATTTGGTAGAAGACGGAAGGTTTGAGTGCCTGTGGTTGGGTCTCTGAGTTCACACTGAAGTCATTAGGTTATGAAAAGTTGTGCTTAGATTCCTTGAACAAGTTTGACTTCCAGTCTTAACTCCACATCTTACGTCATTGATGGTAGGCATTATTAAGCTCTTCTTAAGATTAAGGAAATTATTTCAATTTTAATTTTTTTTTTAGATCTTTTTAAACTTGCTAGTTGTTTGTAATAATGGGGCAGAAAGAGATTATACATTCATGTGGTCTAGGTTATGCTGCAAAACTGTCTCTGTTTATAATAATGTCTTTGAATTTTACTTTGGAATGCCATTAAGATGTTGCTAGCATGTCAGGGGTTAGAGTGTGTTTTATGCATTGGATAGTTAATACTCCTACCACTTGTTCCCTGAAAAGCCAGGCTTGCCGCATACCCAACAAGCACCTGTTTTCCCTGCGAGGTGGAGATATGGGCTGCTTCTGTATCCGCTTCTCTCATGACGGGAGGACGCTGGCAGCAGCATGTGCAGGAAGGAATGGCTATCCCATTGCTTGTAAGTTTAAAAACGTTTTGGCTTTTCTCTTATAATTCATGCATTAGGAAGTTAAAGGTTAGGGGAAGTTAATTTTTAAGTTGTGCTTTTTTAAAGTTTCTGGTTTATAATTGTGATTTGAACATTGTTCTGTGCATTAAAGAGTATTGAGGAAAATGCTCTTTCTGTGTTGATAGGGTTGGAACTGGCTTTTCTTACGTGGTTACATATACACAGTGTAATGGTATGAAATGACACGATTCCTGCCCAGAGGCCTACTGGAAACACTAAATGAGTTTGCAGAAGGAACATAGTTTCTGATGATAGTGTTTTAGGGGAAATAACTTTTTAAGCCTCCACCTCACACACTTTTCATGTAAGTTTTTCTCCTAACCTGTCTTGAAAGTTGGATGGCTGAATGTTGTCATCTCCAGACAGACTACTGGAAGCTGCTGTCTTCCACGGTCCAGTCCAAGTACAAACATTCCTTATAACTCAAATTTTTGACTGCTTCATCACATTTGCTTCAACTGCATAGCTCTTAAACCTTGCATAAGAATTTTGAGATTAAGAGAGAGCAGTATTTTAAACATACACAAAGTGTTTAAATGCAAGGAACAGTATATCTAGATTCCTTTATTACACAGCCCCAGAAAATTATCTCAGTGTTAAAATATTTCTAAGATTGGTCAAGTAGTTGTCAAAATTTAAAAAAACAAATCCTAATCTGGTTCTAATAATTTAAAGCAAGTCAGCTGTTTCTTAAGGGGTAGGACATTTGTGACATCCATGAACCACTAGATGGAAGTAGATGCTTGCTGTCCATTTGTATCTAGCAATTATTTCATCCTGTTGCCTCAAAATAAGAAGACAAAGAAAATGAGTTGATTTATGCTAGCAGAAAATCAGCCTAAGATTAGACTAAACTTTGGCTCTAGTAGCTACGTCTATTTGACTGCAAATACTTACGAAACTTATTTTTCTATTTAAACTTCCCTAGTGTACGAAATTCCTTCTGGACAGCTCTTGAGAGAGTTTTATGGTCACCTTAACATAGTGTATGATCTTTGTTGGTCAAAAGACAATCAATACCTTCTTACTGCTTCCTCTGACGGCACTGTCAGGTCAGTATGATGAGATGTTCTGGCAGATACCATCAGAAGTTGAAAAGAAAGTGGTCCAGTTCAGTGTGTTACTACAAACTGTGCTACAATGTTTTAATTAAAGATTTGATTACCGTGTGACTACAATAATATAAAAATTGTGATTGGGTAAATCATGTACACTGTATTTACTATTTCTAATGTATTTGCATTTGAAACTAAAGCTTTTCCAAAAACTCTAGTGACTAAATCTACAGGGCAGTGAAAAACTAAAAGACTTTTTATTTCAAGAAGACACTGAGACAGTTGTAATGTTCTGCTCCTGGAGAAATTGCCATACTATGAATGAAGTATTAAGTTTGCAAATTTGAACATGAGGCAGTAAATGGAAAATTTAAGATTCAAGTTATGTGTGTGAATTTGCCACACTGCATATATGTATGTTGGTGATGTTCTTTTGGTTTTTGACACTTAGTAAAAGAATTCAGCTTAAATTGCTGTATATGAATTTTGATATTATTATTTCTTAAATCGAATCCTCTACGATTAAAGTGTACTTCCATACAGTGTTAATGTTAAAATATTGATCTGTTCAGGTCTAAAAACCAAAACCCTTAAAGCCATAGATACACATGACAACATGGCTGGGACAATGTACAGTTTTATTATGAGCAACTTCATTGGCTTTCATAGAGCTTTTGGGGGTTTTTTTAGCTTTTCAGATCCCTATCTGTTATTTCTGTTATGCAACTCAGTAATGCTACAGGCAGTTGCATAATTGAAATGCCAGAAGAATTGTTAAATGATATATTGTATGTGTGGAACTGTTTTAAGGTTATTTTGCTGCTTGTGTGTAGGCATAAAAAGAGTGTTTTGAGAGTTGAGCCCTTTTTTTTTTTAATTTGGAAGTGGATTAAATAAGAATTTTTTATATTGAGGTAAATATCAATTTCAGTCATTTATGTTGCCTAAAAGAAGGCTGAGCTGTTCCTCAATTCTTGAATTTGTGGCAGCGAGTTGAAACTGCAGTGGTCTTGCCTCCTTTTCTGTGTACTATGCACAGTCGCTGTACGAGTTATTAGTTCCTATGTTTGTTGTGAATTGCCTTCAGCTCCTTAAAATGTCCCAGCACCCCATTGCTTTAAAGTCATTATCAGTTTATTATTTGGATCATCTCGTACTGAGTTCTAAGGCAACGTGAAGGTAAATTCATGAACTTATGTGAATTCTTCTTTATATAATGTTTTATGTTATCCTCAAGCCTTCCCAAGGTTTAGTTCCACATTATTTGTGAGCAATAAATTAGTTTTTATTTTGTTAGATCAAAACCGTTCTAAAAGATAGGTAGACTCCTTGTGACCTTTCTGCATCAAATTGCAAATTAATTGCAGTACTCTAAAGAGTTGCAATTTTGTAATTAAGTCACCTCTGAGTAAGCTTAGAACTCCTCAATAGCCACCAGAAGTGGTTACCTCACCTGGAAGGGTGCCACTAAAACAATTTAATAACACATTGTAACTGAACACTCTCTGTAAAGTGCTGCCCACCTGTATTTAGTGATCGAGGTACTGTTCTATTCTTTGTGTACTCATCTTTGGGAAGGCTCACTAATGAAATGCATACCATCAAATAGAAAACACTGAGAAAAATCTGATCTTGCAGCTATAGGTGGCAAATAGAAAACACTGAGAAAAATCTGATCTTGCAGCTATAGGTGGCAAAGGATAGGAAATAGATTAATAGTAAGAAGTGAATTTATGTGATGTAAACATCCTTGAGATCATGATCACTGTGTGGCTGGTAATTATTATTTTTAAAATTTCTTGGGTTTTATTTATATTTAAAATGGCCCTCAATGTTCCTTTAAGGGTTTTCTTGTTCTAATATTGTTTTAAATGAATGATACCCCAGAAGATATTAATTTGGTTATAACTCCTGAAAGAACGGAACTAATCCATTCCATTGAATTCTTTATGAGTATTTTAAAATGAGAAAGTGAGTAAGTAGTCATTAATTTGCTTTGAAGACCGAATACTGTGTAAAGTAGTAAATGTTTCATAATTCTTGTTGGATAGTACCATATTAAGGGGTTAAATAGAGGTGGAACAAATTGGTAGGATAAACAGGTGTTGTTAAGTGTTTGCAAGTATTTGCCTCTAGAACCAGTAGCACAAAATATGGCAGCAGTTATACCTGTGTGTGTGACTGCTTTATACTGTAGAAATTCGGACTTTGTTTCCTTTTAGAATGTGGAAAATAGAAATGAAGACGGCCTCTGCAGAGAGAGTTTTCCCTCATCCTTCATTTGTCTATACTGCCAAGTACCACCCAATTGCTGACTCGTTGGTTGTGACAGGATGTTACGACTCAGTGATTAGAATCTGGAGTGCAAATGTGAAAGAAATCCATGGGCAGCTACTACAGGAGCTTGATGGTCACAAAAGTTTCATCAACACACTTTGTTTTGATGCAGAAGGTATGTAGTTAATATTGCTTTTACAAATAGTTGTCTTTCCAATTGAAGACCAACTTGAGTGTTACTAGTTTTCTTTACTTCATAGAGGCAGTGTATTCTTCTTAAGAAGAAATTATTTATTGGGAAAGTGCTGAGATGCTGGGATGGGTTGCCCAGAGAGATTGTGGATGCCCCGTCCCTGAAGGTGGTTAAGGCCATGTTGGTCAGGGCTTTGTTGTGGTGGAAGGTGTCCCTCCCCATTTCAAGGAGGTCAGAACTAGATGATTTTTAAGGTCCCTTTCAACCCAAACCATTCTATGACTCTTCTGTAAAGAAAATGAGGTAGTAGCAGTTAGATTGTGAGAATTTTAACACTAGACTGAAGAAGTGGGAAGTTGATGAACTTTTCAATATTGACAGAGAGTAGGAACCACTGAGAGAAAGGGACAGAGGTTTGACCATTGTGAGTCATGTCAGCTGGTAGGTTAACAGCTGAAAATGAATGTTGTACTGACATGTACTAGTGGAGGAAGAGTTGAAGATGAGTGAAAATTAAAGTTTGACTTTTTCTAGTATTAGTGACATCATTAATAGGTGGTTCATTTTAGTCACTGGAGGAGGTACTATAAAGAGGAAAGCTGTATTTTTATAAAGAATAAATATTTGTGCTTAAAGACCAAGTGTTGGAAAACACTATTTGTTCTAGTTCCAGATTCTCTTAGTGAATGTATAGGTAAGCGCTGAAGCTCGTTGAGCTGTAAATGCTCCCTTTTTGCTGGTTTTAGAACATGAATAAAAATGAAAAGAATTAAAAATATGTTCTGCACCTCAGTATTTGATGTATATGTTACATCCAAATTTATGGTATCAGCTTATGTTGTGCAATATGAGCAAAATGCATTTGCAATGAGTATATTATAGCAAAAGAGATGGAATAATTGCTATTTGCCTATTCACAAAAGTGATAGAACAGAAGGTTGTTTCTTGTTTTCTGTATTATTTTTTTGTGGGTGGTATTTTACTTATAAGACATTATTTCTCAGGACACCACATGTTCTCAGGAGATAGTTCAGGACTGATAATTGTTTGGGATACACCTGTCAAAGGAAGTTCTCAACACCTTTTCCAACACTGGAAGATCAATAAGGTAAACAGGTTTCTTAAACTAGCATTGTAATTTTTATGTGAACTGTTCCATATCTATAAATCTGATTTGAATAGAATTTTTTTATACAGTACCTTTTAACTGTATAGATGTATTTGCTTTAAAAATTGGTATAGAAGAACTGATACAATGTGCAGTGATTCACTGACTTAATTTTTTTAAATTTCAAGGTTTTTTTGCAACTTAATTAGGTTGGACACTGGAACAGGCTCCCCAGGGAAGTGGTCACATTACCAAGCCTGAGAAAGTTCAAGAAGTATTTGGACTCTCAGGCACATGGTGTGGTTCTTGGGGCTGTCCTGCGTAGGGCCAGGAGTTGGTCTTTGATGTTCATAGTGGGGCCCTTGCTACTAAGGATATTCTAGGATTCTGTGTTTCTATAATTATTTTTTTCTATATAAAACATGAAAATACTTGAGGTTTGATAGCACTGTATTAACAGATAAATGCTATTGTGTTAGGTTTGTTCTCTAGAGACATAAAAAAAATAGACCACAGGCTTTACCAATCACCTTTGTTCATACTTTAGAGCCATAATGTTCAGTTAGCATTTCTGTGATCAGCTTAATTTTTTTAAAATTCAGTCACAACAGAATCTGCCTCAGGTTGTAAAAAGTTGATGTCTAGGATGTAATGCCTTAATATAGGAACAAACCTTTTCCTTACCCAAATAAAATTAATTGCACAGAAAAAGAGTAATGCAAGACAAAAATGGGCAATAACATGTAAAAACATGAGTTTTAAAACACAAAGTTATATAATTTTCTTTATTTTCCATCTTTCTGTAGGAAATAAAAGAAAATGATATTAAAGGAACACCAATAAATCATTTGGAAGTGCATCCGAATGGAAGGCATTTATTAATCCATGCCAAAGACAGTACCCTGAGAATTATGGATCTAAGAATGTTAGTATTTTTGGTGACAAATGTGTATTTCCTTTCTGGTTTAAAATTTACTTGGGGAAATAAAATACCATAAAGGTATTAGTTGTGTAGTTGGGGAGGAGAAAGATGTCCTAATAATCAAGGATAGAAATATTAGGGTTAGGAAATGGTTTCAAAACACTGCTGCGTTACAGACCTTTTGGGTGATATTGAGTAAGACTTTCAGAATAGAATATCTAAAAATTACTAGATTACTTGGGAGCCTAAAGTGGCATGAAGAATAAAATGTTAGTCTTCTAGAGATTGAAATCGCTTTTTAAATGCAATCTGAGCATGAAAAGAACTTGGTAACATTTGTGTGTTAGTTTTGCATTTTCAAGACTCTGGGAAAGATATTTTGATGATGAAATGGAAGATGATCATCATAAATACTGAAAAATGCAGTGGTGTACATATTATGGTGTATTAAGCACGCTGTGAAGTATTTTTGCACAAGTTTTCTCATTCTTGATAGTTATAAGCATGATTCTTTGATGATAAACTAAAATAAAAAGCAAGGAGATTACAGACTCACTTGAGTTTCATGTTGGAGAATGACCAGTTCAACCCAATAATCAAATCACAACAGCATGTTGCTCAGAGCTGTATACAATTGAGTTTTTAATATCTTGAAGGATGGAGATTTTATGACTTCTGTGAGTAACATGTTCTAGTATTCATTCACCCTCAAAGTGAAGACTTTTTTCTTATTTTTTAAACAAAATTAGCTATATTTCAATTTATGTCCATTCCCTCTTGCCCTTTCATTGGCTGGGAATGGGCAGAGTCTATCACCAATCACTTGCATATGTTGGTAAGATGCACTTGAACATTCTGTTCTGAAAAGCCACATTAAAGATATGAACAAGTTTTCTAAATGTTTCATCCTTAATTTCATAGGTTTCCTTCTGCCCCTCACTACACAGAAAATCCCTGGAGGTATTTAAAAGGGGTAAATGTGGCCCTTAGGTACATGGTTTAGTAGTGGACAGGATAGTGCTGGTTTAACAGTTGGACTTAATGACCTTGAAGTCTTTTCCAAACTAAGCAATGCTGTTATTGTACTGGATTGAATTTTTGAACTAGGACTTTACTGTATTATAGTGCACTTTTCTCTTTTACTATGGATGATAACTTATAATGACCATGCTAGGAGCTAAACTATCCTCTCAATCGAAGCATAAAATGGCTGGATTAAGAGAGGAAACCTGTAGTTTTTGAGGCAATGTTCTTCTGTCGCTCCTCTTTCTAAAACATGCAGAGAGTTTTAGTTTGAAAGGGAAAAATGGGCATGCATATTAAGCTTTAAGAAAGGGTTTAATATGGGGTGCAATTTCACAATTATTTTAAGCAAGTTTATCCATAGAATGTACCATCTCCTGCAATCTCCCACACCTTTGGCCATGTATTCCTAGCATTTCATTTTTATCACCTCTATAGATTTTTTGATGTGGGGCAAGTCAGATCAGTGAGCTGATCCAACTAAAAATTAGCCTACAAATACAAATGATTAATTTTCATTTTAATTAACTATCTGATCAAACTCATCTGATAGCTGCCCAAACACTAAAGAAGAAATGAGGGAGAGCCTGGGAAAATAAGGGTGGAGAGGACACCACCAAGACTGCTACTTTGACCACAGCCCACAGTTACATTGTCTTAAGTCTATCAATAAACCACAGGGTCAGATACCCAGCAGTGATAATTTTACACGTCAGCATTAACTGTTCATTCCCTGCATGAGAAAAGAGGGGGTGGAGGTCACAGATGAGCACAATTCACTTTGATTGACAGCTGGTTGCTCTTAACTTTCCTCTTTCAACTTGCCTTTTTCATCTTTTTGGATAATGCGGCTGTCCTGTCACTTAGGTATGTGATCAGGGGTTTGGTTTGGGTTCAGTCCTCTCCTTAGGGTTTCATATGAGGGTTGGTTTTACATCTTGCAGGGCTCTCCTAATGACATCTCAGAGATGCTATCTTTCTTATTCATAAAGCTAAAATTCTTATTTGGGTTAATGTGGTCTTGCGCTGGGATCTTTAAAGCATCCTTTTGTCTCACTTGCCAAATAGAATTTCATCTAGGGTATATTTATTCAGAATATTGTTTAAAATAATTTTACTGTCATATTAAATGGATTGCACTTCTCCCAGCATACCTCCATTGTTTCTGCAGTAACAAATTTGAAAAAATACTGTGTTCTGTCCTTGAGGGCTATTGGGGGCCTGTTGCTGTTCTTCTTTCCTCAAATTCTGTGTTGTAGTATTGCTGCTGTGTTAGTCTCCATGTTGAACTTTGATATCTTTTTCTAGGCTGGGCCTCATGTTTAAAATAGCCTCTTCCAAGCTGACTTAAGCTTCTTTCCGTCCTTTTGTGGATTCTCTCCTACTTGATGCCTACAAACTGTTTGACAGTAGATCATTATGACTGTGCTGACCAGGAATGTTTCACTGAAAAAAGATTAGGATACCTAAGTTGCAAAGTAATATTAAACATATCAATTGTAAATCAACATTTATGTCTGAAATTTGTTAATTCTACTGCCTGTTTTCTAACCAAGAAGACATTAGTCTGAAGAGCTGAAGAGAGCTGCTGGATAAGTTTAATCATTCAGGCTCGAGAAGCATAATGAAAACTTTTTTGACAGAGCTTGGAGTAATAGTGACAATTTCCCCATTTTTTGGCAAAGCCCAGGATCAAGATAGTGCAAATTACTGCATCTCTATCTGTTCTCTAGATCTGAGGATTTCCTTTTGCTGCTGAAAGACAAGGATGTACACTTTTATCTATACTGTCAGGTGCATTATGAAGGTCAGGGAAAATAAAGAATAAATAAACACTGCACTCTGCAAAGTGTGTGCTTGCATATCTGTTTAGGATGCAAGGTGTATTGATTGTTCTGAGGAATAGAGGGGGGAACTGACACTTAAAAAGTTACATTGTCTTTTCTGAACGTATATGCTATATCTGCAAACTTTCTTTATCTTTAGCTTGGCTGCAAAGAAATACATAGGTGCCACAAATTACAGAGAAAAGATTCACAGCACCTTAACACCATGTGGTACGTTCCTGTTTTCAGGAAGTGAAGATGGAAAGGCTTATGTTTGGAATCCAGAAACAGGTAACTAATTGTTTTATGGACTTAAGCCAGATTGTCAAGGCTGGGGGGGAAAGGATTTTTTAAGGTTTATTGAAACACTTTTGATGTGGAATTAAACTTTGGTAAGATGTTCTTAAATCCTGAAGCTTTAGCTCCACCTTTTAAATAGCTGTTATTAATCTCAGATTTAATTCTCTAGAGGAAATTAATAGAGGTAACATTTTTAATATCCAGCATGACTGGAGCACCTGAGGCTCAGCTTTCTGTATACTGCAACTCTTTACATGTGGTGAGGATCTTAAAATGGAATGCACAAAAAATATTTTAGGTCAGGTAAGTTTTTCTGTTGTGTTGTTTAGATTTGAGAATCAAATCTCTCTTGCTCAGAACCACTTCATCTCTGTGGTGGGTGGTCAGAGATGGAATGTTTTTGGTGTGTGGTATATAAGGTTCCTCTGTGAATTAGTCCCCAAGCCAAGGAGTTTCAAAATAGCTACCAAAGTCTTTCTGAAAAAGTGTGACAAAAATGTAGGGTAGAGTTTCTTGTACAGGAGGTAAAAGAGACAAAAATAAGAGTAGAAAGTAGCAGAATACCATTTTGGATTAGATGACGTTATATTCTGTCTGTAATTATAATCTATATAATTTTTTAAAATAAAAAAGTAAATATTTTAAAACTGGCAGGTAACTAACAGATCTGTTTTGAATTTCTTTCCATGTTTCCAACTACATTAGCTTGTATCTGTGCCTGAAATAATTTGCCTGAAAACTTAAAAAAAATCATAATAGTAAAAGGAGGGGGGAACTTTGTTATTAATACATTTTTATTGGGTTTTGACTTTTGTTTGCACACTGTATTTCCATTTATAGTGCCATCAACTGAAGAGCTAATTTTATTTATATTTTTTAATAATTCTCTGCTCAACTTTCACTCCTGTTGTCAGTACTATATAGGTGAAATCCACAAGTAAGATGGCTATCTTTGTACAATGCAAGCACAAACAAATTCTGTGGAACGCCACCTTTCCAGAACTTGCTTATCAGAACAAGAGAACTCAGCTAACCTGGTGCATCCTCTGGCATTTCCTGCAGCTATTGCAACAGCACTAACTTTTCTGACTTACTGAATAACTTAAAATCATGCAATATTTCCTTTGTCTTATGCCAAAATGCTACTTCTCAATGAGGAAATTGACTGAACAACATTTATTCACAGTGGCAGACACTGCAGTAATACAAGCTTTAACCAGCTGTTATTTTGCTGTATTGAATTTGTTTCAAATATGTTCCTGTGGTGTTAATAAACTTATTTCACTTCTGCAGGAGATCAGGTGGCCATATATTCTGAACTCTCCTTCACATCTCCAGTTTGTGATGTTGCCTTTCATCCACACGAGCACATGGTGTCTTTCTGTGCCTTTGGTCAAAACCATCCAATACTTGTATACATTTATGATTATAAAGGTACAGTACAAATTTTCTTGATACTCACCTGTAAGTATTTTGTTTTTGGAAGTGGTTTGTTAGTATTTGTACTTTTTTTGAAGGAAGAAGAAAACAGTTATTTGATGATAATGCGTATCTTTTTTCTGAGAGATACCAAAACTGAATTGAACGTGATCCTGCACAATCTGCTCTGAGTGATGCTGCGTTAAGCAAGGGTTTTGGCCTAGCCAAAATCACCAGAGGTCCCTCAAGTTTAAATTTGTTTTTGTATTTCATACTGTGTGATTTTTACAGCACTTTATCATATAGAGGCAGCATCATACAAAAGCCCTTTTTCCAATATCAAGATGGATTATGGAACCAGAAAATACATTCATTTGGAAAACTAATTAGTAGCTTAATAGGAATCTCTGTAGTTTGTGCCAGCTACGCTACAAAATAATATTGAGGAGCTGTATGGAAATGAATGAGAGTGTATAGACTTTCAATAAATAACTGTTACATCTGTGATGTGATTATGTGAGAGATATGTTTATTCCTCATGTTATATTGAAGAGAAGATAGTGATAAATGCTAACTTTGAATTTTTGGTATACAAAATAAAATTCAGATTGTGCTTTGCAGGCTTTTTTGTTAATTATGTTCAAGTAAGAACATTTGCATCTAGAGAGTTGATGTGTTAATATGAATTATGCAGTAATTTTTTTTGTTTGAATTATGTTTGCAAGGAACAGATTTGTAAAGCTAATCCTGTCTATACACTGGCTTTTTAAGTAACATAGTAATGGGGTTACTCATATAAAATCTCAATGTAAGTTATTTGTCTGTTGAATTGGTTGACTTTTACAGGAACATTAAGTGGAAGGACTTTGCAATCAATATTCAGTGCTAAACTTCAATTAAGTAGGATATATCTGTATTTTAAAAAACAATGAAATTCTGGGGGGGTGAAGGGTTTCTTTAAAATTTCTTGTTTGTTGAGCAGACAGTGAGTCTTAAAAAACTTAACACCATAGTTCGAAAAATATATATATGTGCATACACATTTAGAGATCACATAGATAGCACAGTCATAGTTATTTGTATCTTCTGGCCGCTTAACTAAGTCACTGCTGACAGTAAGATTTTGCATAGGTTGTGATCTCTTTTTTTGCATTGTTGGTTACTATCTTTTTGTTCCTTTTTTTGGTTAAAAGCACGCTCTTTGCTTTTAGAAAATAGTCATACTGTGATAGTGTTGAAAGAGTTAAACATACAGTAACACTAATTTTAGTCACTCACACAATTTTTAAGGCTCTGACAGTATGTATTTTAGATACACCAACAGTTTTATTAATGTCCTGGGCAGAACTTCCATGAAGAATTCTTTTAACCTTTGTTGGCTGAGACCATAGTACCAAAACTTGCAAAAGTCAGTTTGTCAGTCAGTGTGTCCTGTGCGTGTCTAGTATGTCTGTCAGCTTCTGAAATATTGCTCATGTGTAACAACCTCACTTGAACTAGGCTGGAAAAAATGTGAAATGTCACCGACTTGAACTCAGTGCAAGCTATATAACTTTATTGCCTTTGAAAAATTCCTTTCTCTTCCCACTCTCCCCCTACCCAATGCCAATATTTCTGCATGAGGAACACTGTTGTTCATAAGCAATACAAAAATACCAGTTCTGTATGAGAGGCTGCTGAACACAGATAACAGAATTGAGATATTTTGATCAGAAGAGTTAGGGGGAAAAAAGGGGTAGTAAGGGGAAAATTTAATGTAATTTTCAGGTTTTCCCTATAGCACTATTGGTACAGCTTCTGATGGTGTTTGACTGAAGACGTGGCTAGCAAAATGGCTGCGATCCTTCAGTGTTTTTTTCCCATGGCAATGTAAGGCTTCACCTGAGACATTAATATTGGTTATTTCTACAGTTGCACAACAGGAAGCTGAACTTGTAAGAGATCTCAGTTCATCACTTACCACAGCTGCACCAAGAGGGCCACACTTCTTTAGCAGTTTTTCTGGAATTCCTGTACAAAAAAACTCAGTGATGTCTCCAGCAGATCAGTTTGTCAATGTTGCAAGAGCATCAATGAGAATGCAGAAGGTGAAACAAAAACTTGATTCTGTTATGGTAAGTCAAATTTAATTAATTTCAGAAGTTTATAGTCTTCCCATATTTTGGAACTGGTATACATAAAAAAACGTATGTGTTGTCATGTCATCTGGTCTTTAGAAATGAGTAAATCTCTCACTAATATTAATGCAGGTGTAAGTAGCTCTTAAGAAAAGAGCAATCATAAAAACCTTAATTTTGTTTTTCAAGTACTGATGACAAGGGATGTTTTTGTGCTGGTGCCCATTGCTGTTTGTCCATCTACGTGAAATCATAGATTCATAGACAGTTATGGCTGAGCTTCCTGTCCACCTTAAAAATTGTGTATGGCGAAAATGGCAGGGGTTTTAGGGAGCTGCAGGGCTGGGAGGAGAGCATGGTCTTCCCTGTGCTGGGCACAGCTGTTTCAAGCCAGCTCAGTGAAGGACAATATGGACCCACTGTGCAACTGAAACTGGAACCAAACAGAATATGGCATCTCTGAGAAAACAGACTTAAGAAAGGTCAGAACCTACTAGAGACAGGAAACACCACAGTAGAGGAGATATGCAAAGGAAAACATGTCAGGGGGCACAAGTGAAGATACAGGAGGAGGGATGTGAGGGATCATGTGAAATGAGGAGATGTGAAAGAAGACACAGAAGGAGGCATGAAGGTGATGCAAGAGACACAAAACAATGCAGAAATAGAAATATGGGGGAAATAGCAGAATTGGCCTGAAGGGAAAGACAAGAGATACATGAGGACACACAAAAGAAAACACAGGTAATGGTACACCTCTGAAGAGACTGCAACTCATGGAAGAATCTATGCTGGAAAGGTACAGTCCCAAAGGGGATTTTGTCTGGTGGAGGATCCATACTAAAGCAGTTCGAAAGTGCAATAAACAAGAAGAGTCAAAAAGAGCAAGTCACTATGCAGTAACCTCACTCCACTGCCCCACCCATTCATCGCCTTTCCAAGGGACTGAGTGTAACATAATGGTGAAAGCAAGGAGACTGAGGACTAGAAAGGAGAAAGAAGAGGTGCCTGAAGTGGAGACAGACAAAGAGGGATGAAAAGTGTTTTCTTTGGATGGGTGTTTTATATTTGTTTCTCAATACCCAAACTGGTAATTAAAGCTTTTGTAATTGGCAATACATTTAATTAAATTAAATTCCCCAACTTGACACAATTTTGCATGCAACAAGGATGCAGAATGTTCCTGAATAGCACTGTGAAGTTATAATTACTTTTCACAATGACATGAACTACATTTGGGTTTGCACTTACTATTTTTCATTTTGAAGTACTTTTGAGTATGTGTAGATTTTTTAAATGTAGTTTTAGGTTTTGTCTGAATTAATAAGTAGTGAATCAGAAAAGAAGCAGATGAGTAGATGAAAGCAGTTGTTCTGAGGTTGCTGTAACTACTGTCATCATGCTGTAGGGGTTTTACTTTGGATTAGATTTAGTCTGGTTCCTTGGCTTTGGCATCCGCATTAGGCCTGAGCTTTGAAACTGTCTGGAAGAAAGCTATCCCACAGACCTTTGATTTTTGATCTGTGAACTCCCAGTGAACCCCTTCATGAAACACCACATGCTAGCTCTCATGGATAACAGTAGCATGCTGCTTCTACCTTTCAATTACATGTGGCCTGACACATGGAAGCAAACCTTTTTTCTGCCGTCTGCTCATTCTGTTCCTACTCGTTTAGAGTGAGTGCTAGTACCTTCAAGTTGTGTATCAGAGAAGGGTACAACATGGAGAGGATGGAGCATGTAGCGTTGTGTCTGGGACAAGTACTCCAGGAAGATACTCCAGGATAAATTTTTACTGTTCTGGATGTCTGGTCATATGAAGAAAAAGATGGAGATAGAGAATTTATGAGAGTGTTTATCATTGCACTGTTACTCCCAGATTAACCAGCGGTTCTGGACTGTGGGAGACAAATCTGGTTTAGCAGAACCATGTAACTAGATGAAATAGATAAGCCTACAACTGTGTTTGGGAGAATAACTTTCAGCCACTGGAGTTTTGTAACCCTAGATTTCCATTGACCAGTTTGGGTTGAGTAACTCCACTGTGAGCAGAGACATGATCAGTGTTTTTGACAGCATCCTCCAAACCCTCTACCCATGTAGGAAATGTCAAAAAGTTCTTCTGAGTCTTTTCACTGTGTGAGTTTCCAGACAGTAACAGGATGGTAGTTGAAAGAATCCACATCCAGTTTGCTGTCACGTAGCAGTAGTGATTATAAACACTGAGTGCTTCCTTGCAAGGCTTTATGAACCACTGGGATACTGGGGAGGAGATTTCTCTGAAAGGAGTCTTGGTGCTAATCTTACAGTGATCCGACATGAGACTCAGGGGACAGCAGTAGACCCTTTTCAAGCAGGGATAGGATCATTTTTTGCATGTGGTTGCAGTATTTGCCTGCCTGATCTATCCCGTTTTGGACAGCCCTAGAGTAAAATATATAACATTAAAACTTAAAATTTCTACCCATTTATGACTGGGAATTAGTTTTTGATGTGTGTGCAATTCCCTTTCTCTTATGAAAAATGATGCATCTATGTAAGTACAGGCTTTGCTGGAAGGCTTGTTAGAATGCACACGCATAAATGGTTTGCTAAAGTGTTTGTCAAAGTAGAACTCTTAAAAGTTGCCACTCAGCCACATGTGTGAGAATGTGCTAATATTTCTGGGAACAGACAAGCAAAAATGGAGAAAGATGACTTTAGGAAACCACACATAAGGTGGTTTGCTGCCCTGTGGTCGAGTTGGAACATTAAAAATCCAGATGAGAGCACAGGTGTTACCTTGTATGTATTTCACAGAATCACAGAATATGTTCAGTTGGAAGGGACCCCGAGAGATCAAGTCCAGCTCCTGGCCCTGCACAGAACCACCCCAAGAGTCACACCATGTGCCTGAGAGTGTTATCCAAACAGTTCTTGAACTCTGTCAGGCTTGGTGCTGTGACCACTGCCCTGGGGAGCCTGTTCCAGTGCCCAACCACCCTCTGGGTGAAAAACCTTTTTCTAATATCCAACCTAAACCCCCCCTGACACAACTTCAGGCCATTCCCTTGGGCCCTGTCACTGGTCACCGCAGAGAGGAGATTAGTGCCTGCCCCTCCTCTTCCTCTCATGAGGGAGTTGTAGATGGCAATGAGGTCCCTCCTCCGTCTCTTCCAGACTGAACAGACCAAGTGACCTCAGCCACTCCTCATTGCAGCTTCCCCTCAGCTCCCTTTACCATCTTTTTTGCCCTTCTTTGGACACTCTCTAATAGTTTAGTGTCTTTCTTACGTTGTGTCACCTGAAACTGCACACAGCACTCGAGGTGAGGCTGCCACAGTGCAGAGTAGTCCTGGTCTTTGGGTCATGTTTGCATGCCCTTGTCCCAAAGATGTAGGAAATAGCATGTTGGGACAAGCATGGTGGGACCTTGTAGACCTGGCCTAAGGTCGTGCGTGGAGTCATGTTTTATGAGACAAAGGTGCTGGAACATCAAAACAGGAAATCTGGCAAAACAGGGGTCTCTGGTTTTAACATGTGTGAACTTAACAGCATAGCTACTGGATTCAAAACTAATTTTTAAGTGCAGAGTTTGGACTTCTGTGACTTAGGTACAGGATTGGAAAATATAATGTCAATACATTAAAGTTTGGGTTAAGCTAGATAGAAATAGAGAATACTCTTATCCTATATGAGCTTGGGTTCTTTGCCTTATGACCCATGCCTCTTTTCCAAGTCCCTTTAGAACCAATAGTTTTTTATTTTTCTGTTTTTCTCCTGTTACCTGAACGTGAACCTTACTGAATTAGGAGATAAATGAAGTTTCTTTTCTTCTCGTCTGCAACATTGCCATTCTTATTAGCCAGAAGTTGTGTAATTAGAACTGAGAGTTGACTATTGTGCTAAAGCTTTAGCAATTCACAAAAGCTGAGACCGTTTGATAGAAAAGGTAAAAATTAACTTTTGTATGGAGCCAGAATGCAGAATTAGCTTCTGTACCACATAGAGAAATTACAGAGTAGTGAATCTTGGCAGCAGTTCTTATTTATCTCTGCCTCAAGGAACTAATACTGATGTATGATTCTATTCATGGAAGTTTTTGATAGGAAAACATTTAACTCATCCCTGGCTCTTGGAAGTGCTCGTAAGTGGTTTTCATTCAATATTACTGTTTATGTTTTTTAAATTTCACTTCTATCTAGCAGTGAAAAAACCTGTTTTTAACTATCCATAACAAGGGGATGATATATGTTGTGTAGGTCTGGAGAGAAGGGCTTTCTTAGAAGATGCAGTATTCCAGCTCTGAAATGGGGCTTTTAGATGTCTGACCCCTTTGTCGCACTTATGAATAGCATCTGTATATACTCTGTAGTACTAGACTTGGAATCAATTATGTGTTGGCTGCCTTATCTCTCAATACATGAATGCTTCTAAGTTAAAGTATGATTAGCTTCTCCAGTCTTCACTTCATGATGTATTTCTGAAAAGTGTTATTAAAAGGTTATCAAAGTAGTTACCAAAATTCTGATACTCAGAGCATAATAAATACAATGTTACACAAGTAGAATGTAAAAGTATTCTTTCCTGTGTACAGAAATGCTTACAACTATTTGGTTTTTGGTTTTTGTCCTTTGAGTGTATTTATTGCTGTGGCATAATTCATAAAGGAAGTAGGTACTGTTGGAGAATCCAGAAGCTTGTATCTCAGATTGCATGGAATGTACTGAACTTCCGTCATTGAACTGTATGACTATAAAATATGTTCATAAATGATACTTTGGTGTAGTATACATCAAATACTATACTGTTTAGTCCGTTCAGATGGTCTCCTTTTAGAATTTAATGGAGATGCAAAATACATCTTCTTGTGCTAAAATAGAACAGAATTTAAAGCCACCACTTTTCAGAAAAAAGCGTGCAACCCTTTTAGGGAACACATAAACATGATACTGATACTATCTAAGCCATTAAGTGGAAGAAGATGGAAACTTGTGCTTTTGTCTGCAACAAAAAGCTAGAGGCAGAGCTGGATGCCCAAGTGGTGTGTATTTTTTTATGCTACCATTTTCAGTCTCGTAAGAATCTGTCCTCTGGTTCATCTTGGTTTTGGTAAATTCTGAAATACCATGCTTGACTTCTGGGGTTAAGTGCAGATCTGGAAGGTAAGAATTCTGTAGTAACTTACCTCAACTTCTGCCTGAAGATGGAAAACCAGAGTTCATAATATGTTAAGTATTGAGGACTCTTTTTAAAACATTGCCTGTTCTGGGAATGTTCTTGGCCTAGTACAAGACAATGGTGCAGTGTTCCTGCAAGCTGAAATAGCTGTTTCACTGGATTGTGGCAGCACTACAAAATTTTTGTGTACAAACTACCAGGAAAGGTACTGGTGTTCTATAATCTTATCATATGCGTAAGAAATGTGCAGTATTTTTAAAATCTCTTTTTTACTTTTTTATCATATTAGTAGAGAACATGATCCTGTAGCACAGGCAGTCATTTTCCTTATGACGTGCATGATGCATCTCACTGGATGAAAGCTTTCAAATTAAATAGGTGGGTTTTTTAATAGTGATGTATACTTTTTCCTATTCCTATATTCCTCTTTAGAATGCTAGGAAATGCTCCTCTTACTCTAGGAAATTTTGTTGCCATTATTACTATACACATAGCTACTCCCAGCTGCAGACTTCTAAGGATGTATTTTATAAGCCATGGTGCATCTGATGTCCTATAACCCTGTGCATTTTATTTGCTGTGTAAAAATAACTTTTATAAACCTCTTCTCCATTTGCCAAGCAGATACTGTTGAGTCATTGTGATTTCATAAACTGATTGTTGTTATGAAATGGCTTTATATAGGTAAAATACTTACTAGCTTATAAAAGTTTTGCCAGAATTTTACTTTGTATGTCTTTAAGAAATATTTTATTATAAAGAAAGGTTTTAGAAATTGGGATGAATTTTTCTTGCCAATTAATTAAGTTTTCTAGGTTTAATAAAGTTGCCTGTGTTAGAAAAAGTTGAACAAATAACTGAGTTTTTTTCTGTGATTTGTTTTTTGCTTGATTCCCTCCCCACCGCTGCGAGAAAATCTTAAAAAGCAGGTCAGGTTCTTAAAGTCTGTCATATTTTTCTATGTTGGAAGATTCTTTGCCTAATAAGAATTTTTTTATGCATTCTTCATTTTTGGCAACCAGCAGGTGAATTTTAAAACAGCACAGTCAATATAGATGTATGTGCTGGTTTTGCCTAGGTTAGAGTTAAATCATGACCTCTTTCACCATTGTGTGTCTCTCAGTGGCTTATGTTTTATATAAATGGTATGCCAGCCAGAAAATGAATTGCATTCATTTTTTAGCATAAAAATGTACTGTTATAATAATTTTATCAAAGGGCAAAATAAGATGGTGCTAAGAATTTCTACTGTGTGAGGATTTTATTGGTTGGTTCTTTAATTTTGTTTTCAGTTTTACTGTATTAGCTTTCCTTCCACAAAAGTTCGTACAGTTTGTAAAGTTGAAGAAAAGTTACTCACTGATTAAGCACTTCCACTGTATGTGGGTTTTACTGATTGGTTCTTTAATTTTGTTTTAAGTATTACCATATTACCTGACTTGTCATAGATGTTGGTGCAGTTACGGAGTGGTTACTCCATGTTTATTTTGTCCCTGCTGAACAAAGTTAAACAAGGCTATCTGAGTATTGCTGTGTGTCTTGGGGTGTCCAAACTGCCACACTGTGTTTATTCAAATAGTATTTTAAAGCAGAGAAAGCTGGATTCAAAAAAAACCCAGCAAATTACTTCTCCTTCTGCCAGCTGGCTTGTTGTCACCAAGTTGTTGAGAAAGCAGCTTTTATTAGAAACTTTTAATAAGAGAAGATACTTTAAATGGGCACTGAGTCAATTAATAATATTGTTGACAGTTTTGGTAATGGTTATTGGGGCTGTGATAGAATTTCTTGCAACATGAAGAACACTCTTCCTGCCTGAAAAGAGGTTGTGGCAAGGTGGGGGTTGGCCTCTTCTCCCAGGCAACAAGTGACAGGACAATAAGAAATGGCCACAAGATTCATCAGAGGAGGTTCAGGTTGGACATCAGAAAGAATTTCTTCACTGAAAAGGTAGTTAAGTATTAGAACCGTCTGTCCAGGGCGGTGGTGGAGTCACCATTTCTTGAAATGTTCAAGAAATGATGGGATTTGGCACTTAGTGCTGTGGTTTAGCAGACAGGGTGGTGTTTGTTCAAAGGCTGGACTCAATGGTCTTGGAGGTCTTTGCCAACTCAATGATTCTGTGTTGGGTGCAGAAAGGAAATGGATCATGGCTCGAGTACTAAGAGACTAATTGAGAGTTAAAGAATGATATACAAGATTAAGCCAAGAGTATAACCCGATACAGGGGGGCTGGGAGGAGTCTGTGTTGTGTGTGGTAGGTGGGGTGGGGTTAAAAATGTCTGAGTGGTTACATGAGTACCTGAAGCTCTGTACTGTGTTTAGAGTCATGACATCCTAATGTCTTTTACCAGCAGGTACAAAGGAATAGGTTTGTATACGTGTTTGACAAAATTTGACTTAGAAGAATTTCTTGTGTCTTGTTTTTCATAATAGAAAGAGAAATAAAATCATAGGACAAGTATCTTTGTGTGTGTTTTTTATGTGGGACAGGTTACATCCATTTTTCATTTGCAAAAAAAAAGAAGCCATTTTAAAATTAACTATTAAAGTAATGGATTTTTTTTCCCCGTGGTCATATGTTTTTTGATAGCATTAATCATAACATGAAGTCACAGTTTACATAATAAGCTACTTGGCTCTTACTAAACAAGACTAATCTACTTTTTACTGTTGTTGGTGGTGACATAGCGCATTTCTGCTAGGATGTGTAAATCTAGGCATGTTCTTAAGCTAAAATGCCAGTTTTATCCAGTTCCAGAAAGGTCGTTCTCTTCACGTGTAATGGCTGAATCCTGTGTTGTGCTCTTCATGTTTAATGGCTGAGTCCTCTGTATAACTGAGCCTTTATTTGACTGTTTTGTGTCTTATGGAAAGAATTTAGTGTTCCTTGTGGCTAAATGAAAGAAGCTTTCTATTCCAAGTGTTTATAATAATCTTAATTTCTCCTTAACATTTTTTTTTGAACACAGAAAAAGAAAAAAAGGGAGAAAGCTTTTGAAGTAACGTGTAATTGAAATGCCAGAACTCTGGCAGAGCTAAGGAGCTGAATAGACATAATTACTTTGTGATGAGGCATAGCATCTGTAGACAATGACTAAACTGTAGGATGAAGCCTCTTTTAATGTCAATTTTTATATGTATGCCCTGGTCACTTCTGGGCTTCTACGGGGAAAAAATAGTTGAGCACTCAAGTTACAAGGAAGCCATATTGCCATGTAGACAAGTTCCCGATCTGGATAATCAGGGTAAGAGGACTGTAGGAAGCATTAAGGGAACATACTTGCTTCAGACAAGCAAAGTAAATCTGTTTCAGTTTTGCCTGTGTGTGGGGATAATATCTCATTTTAGCTATATTTGTTTTTTCTACTTAGCCTAGAGCTATCTAAGACCAGAAGAGGTTATCTCTAAGTGATTGCAGGACTTCTACCCCAATAGAATCCCAGCTTTCATTGGAGTCCTTCTAGTGCTACTGTCACAGAAGTGATTGTACTTTTACATAGATGTAAACTTGATTCGAACTTACATTGCAAATTTAAAAGCGGTAGTGCCATATTCCTACTTTAAGCATTATTGCCTATGTATTTTCTTCTAACATTGAGAAAAATATGAGTTTGTGCTGTGGGGTTTTGTTATTTCAGATTCAGCTTTTAAATTGTGAAGAATAATGTCTTAATGCTTTTAAACTATCTTTAAAAGCAGTGTCCTAGAGGCATAAAGTTTCAGAAGAGAAACCTAAAACTGAAGGATTGAAAGGTAATACAGAGCTGACCAACTTGATTTGGCTTGCAAGTATATATGGAAATGTTGATTATATTGATTGCAAAGGTCATAAAATTGCATTATTAGGAAAAAGAGAAATTGCTTTTGTCACCTTGTCAAGTCTTAGAGCATTCTACTTTTTGTCTCATGCAATTTGCTTTTAATGTGAGAACTGATTCCATTGAAAATGTATATTTGCATAATTTGCATAGAGCTGCCCTAACACAAAAAAGAAAATGCAAATAGTCTTTGTTTAAACTTGGCAAAAATTATGTAGGTATCTTTATTGTGACAAAAATGATACAAATGTTTTAACTCTCTTAAGTTTTACTCAGTTGATGATAGTAGTAAACTGTGTCTTTGATAAAGCTGTGGTTTGGGCATGAAGCAAGTGGAGCCTGTTGTGAAAAATAAGTAAATTGATGGTTGGCTATCTTAGCCAACTTTTCTCGTTGTTGTAAAGATATTTAGCAATGCCTTCCCACAGCATGCATTTCAAAAAAAAATGATTGCTTCATTTTGTTCTGTGGGTAGTCTTATGTCTGCCTGTTGTAGGAGAATTAATTATTTTTCATAGAATACTGTACTTCGCCTGGAAACAGTTGTGCTTGAATCACTAGTCCTCACTTATTAACTGAGTGCTTCCCATTTCTTTTACAATGTTGTGCCTTTTTTTTCCTCCTTGGGGCTCTTAGAGATTTAAATAATGCTTAAGAGCTAGTGGCAGAAAGGTCATTAAAATTCAGGTTTTGTCTCTGCTTTGGATGGGCAGTCTTTTATAGCTCACCTGCATTCAGCTTCTCTGTCATCAAGGGGACGAATGAATCACTTCCTGTGAGATTGCTTGGATTTAAAACTTCGTTTTTAAAAGCTCTTTTATTAAAAACGGTTTTTATCTTGTTTTTAAGGGCCTGGAGAAGAGGGAAGTATTCTAAGAGAACTTATGCTGCATTTTAGTACGGGTGATTTTCTTAAATCTTCAGGACCGCACATTCAGTCTTCTCTTGTGTGTGTCTGTTGCGTTTGATTTCAAAGCATGCTATTTGGCATGTGTAGTGAGAGTGTTTGTGTAGTACAGCAGGAAAATAAAGAGAAGTGAATTAAATGTTGTACAGGAATAATTTACATAGAGTTCCATATCTCTTACATAATTTGCTCAAGGACCAGAATCAAGACAAGTTTAGCTTCATAATTCTTCCTTCCAGGATGAACTGGGGAGGCATCTCTTAAGTGCTAGTTCTCAGTAATTTGCTCTGCCCTGTTTAGTTTGGTTTCCAAAGGCCAGTAAATTCAACCTGTCTTCATTTCCTGGTATTATCTGAAACTTAATTTTTGATAGCAAATTTGAAAGAGACTTCCATTAAAATATTTCTCTGGAAAGCCTCCGTTTGTCTTATGGTGTAGTGTGCACTCAGCAAGAAATTCATGCAAAGGTGAGATCTTCTCATTCATCTAGGGAGAAAGGCTCTGCCTAGAGCTTACAGTGTATTAAGGAAGATGAAACACCAGGATGCTGAGCTCAAAACATTTGCAGAACAGATTATTCTTTCTGTGTTTTAGTAAACACATAAGCTAATGGCTTTCCACCTTTTTTTTTTAATCAGGAAAAACTTTATATTAATGAAGCTTGCTTGCTTGCTTGTGTATGTAAATATAGGAAAAGCAGATTGATTTTGTTGCTGCAGTTGTTCAGAAAAACAAGCTTCCATTCTGAAAACATTTCACAGCTACTGTTTACTAGAGTTCAGTTAAATTTGTACGCTGTAGTAAAATCTAGCAGGTTTAATGCTTTTTAAAATCATGTTCAATGATTAATCTGATTTTCTATCTTGCTTTTTTTTCTGTTGAAGTGTAGTCATTACAGTTGTGTGCCTTTGCTGCAAGAGTCCCTTGTTAGTCAAAGACAGTTTTTACTATAAACTTCCCTCAGTAGAATTAAATCCGTATTCCTGCACAAAAAACAGACACATTAAGATGAAGGCCTAGTGTAGTGGTGCTGAGCAGATGGTGGCAGATACCCTCTGGCCCAGCCAAGTAATTCAGCACACATTTTTACTGCTATACTACCTGCATTCCAATACACCTGCCAATACCCAAATATTATGCATTATTGAATTAGATAATATTTATTGAATTACAGAAATCATAGATAGATAAAATACATCATTTTTGAGATAGTTAAACCAGAGTGAATTGGTGATCATCTTCTTTCTTTAAACAGAATTTACAAGCCAGTAGTTTGAAACTTTGCAAAATATCACGGGCCTACGACTGAAGTTTAAGGTTCCGATTTGGAGTTTACTGAGGCCAGAGGTAGTGCTCCACTGATTGGGAGCTTTTAGTTGGATTAAGTGACTGTACGCATTTATTCTATATGATGAAACAGGCTTGACTTTTGAAAGGGTCAAGAACGATGCTGTCTTATGTAAATAACTCTTAAGAATTTTAGCATATGAATATCTTGCTTGAAGAAAGTTCCAAATATTTTATTCAAAGCCTATTTTTCTTCCCCTTTGGCTTTGGTGTATTAAGGCAGTGGAAAATATATTTAACAAACAGTAAAATTCTCAATTGGATCAACTAAAAACTTTAAATAATTAATTTTTTTTTCATAGACTGTATTGGATAATATGTCAAGAGTAAAATTTGGGAAGGGCTTTTGCTTTGTAATAGTTATATGTATATCAAGAAACTCCATAGGAAAACAGATTTTGACTACATTATCTTTGTTGCGATGGTAATTAGGACTGGAATTATGTGTAATTTACATGTAGGAAGTATCTGGAATTTTGGTGTTTATTGCTTTGCAGAAATGAGTTTTGTGCTGGGTTTAAGATTTTTTTTTTTCTATAATGGTGAGTATCTCTTCATGGATGTAGTGTAATTTGAGTTCTCAAAAATGAGAAATTATTTTACATTTACAAGTTTATGACTATGTAAATGTCTTCTTATTTTTATACATGAAGATGGAACGAGATGCTGGTTCAAACAATTCTGTTTGCACTGCTTGAGAGTTAGTGTGCATATATAAACACACAATTCAGTTTATAGCCGTGCCAGTAATTTTTCCAAGTCTGTATCTCCAAATACTAAAAAAAAAAAAAAAATTGAAGTCATCATCAACTTGAGTTTTAATTTTTTTCGTGGAATTTAATAGTTATTTACAGTAAGCAAATATTTCTCTTCTAGCTATTGCATCAGTAAGTCACCCAGGAAATTACACTTCGCTTTCTGATTTGTCTTCCTATTACAGGCAAGCTCAAATCTCTTGCTTCCTGCACCATCATCTCTGTCACCACACTCCAAGCTGAGACTGCCGGGCACTCTGAGTACTCCACTGAATCCTCTGTATTCTTTCACTAGTGAAAGTGGTAGGTTTCTTTATTTCTTTACTCTTTCTAGGGAATGGGTGATAACTTCTATGAGAATTTTTTTTTCTGCCTTTTTAAATTTTGCTGTGTAGCTTTTTCAGGGATTAACCCAATTTTGTTATATGTGATATTGTTTATTAAGTGCAGTGTGATACAGTCCAATACTGATGCATGTTCCTTTGTAATGCTTTTTTTTTTTCTTTAAGCTGTACACTTATTTATTAGTGCTGTAAGTTCCTAGAAGAGGATGAGATTGTCAACTTTTCTTAATTTAATATTTTGATAATATTTTAATGCTTACCAAAGTATCTTAAACATGGAAACTCAAAAAGAATGGAATTTTAAAGCATATATACTAATAGAAGAACTATAGTGCTTGATAGTCTCTTTGCAGTTGTGTTTAATCTATTTTTAGATTTTTTTTCTTAAAGATATTTTGTATTGAAAGATTTTGAGGAAAAGGTAAGCAATGCAATTATGTACATTTGTGATGCTTACTTAGCTAATAATATCTGTTTTGTTGCTAATCACAATATTTAATAATAAAATTTATAATTTCATGCCATTTTCTCTTTTTCTCGGCACCTGTAAAATAAGACAGAAAATTGGAACCTTAATTTCGAAGTGTTTTTGTTTTGTATCCTTGAGAAGAGTAAAAAGAATTCCAGAGGGAGGGTGGAATATATAATGAAATGAAAACAGGTAATAGAGATTTAAAATGTAGATAGTAAAGATAGGAATAATCTCTATAATTATATACAATTATCTCCTAAAGGCAGACAATTTTTTTCGCAAATGAAGTTATGATTACTTTTTCTGAGCAGCTGGGGAAATGGTCCTTAGCATGGTCTAAAAGATTGACCACTGGTCTCAGAATCACTCTTAGTCACTAATTCACCGTGCAAATGGCCATACACCAATTAACTTCTGTATTTTCTACCTTAAGGAAAGAGCTTAGAGCCATAATAATATTCATCTGTTGCCCAACGGATGCCTGTTATTTCCACAGCGTGTAAATCTTACAGAAGCAGTAGAACGCATATGCTTACATAGTGTGAATGTTTAAAGTAAGTGGACTAACACTTTAAAGAACATTAACATATACTTTAAGTTGTTCTAAATGGCTATTCCTGGTATTGCTCCAACAAAGGAATTTTATTTTCTTGAATTTTACTTTATGCAGAAGCACAGATAAAAGTGTTGATGGAGACTTCCTAAACACCATGAGCAAACATAAATGTATGTTACAGCTCTTCATGTACAATCCCAATGTTTTAGTTTCTAAAACTGACTGATAATTCCAAGATGATCCACAGGTACAAGGTATTATTTGTACAAGGGAAGCATAGTAAAAAATGAAATACAGTAAAGAAGAAGCCATGAGAACATGAAGATTTTTAAGGGAAGGCAACCATAAAAATACTAGTGGGCCACAATCAAAATAGCTTTTTCTGTAAGAAAATCTTTTAAAATTGTGAATTACTTCCCTGTTGTTTTGGGGCCTCCAAGTTGTTCTACTGTGGTAGAGTTGTTTTCAGTGAAACATGAAAAAGATTTTCTCATCTATTTCATCATTCCCCATTGGTTATAAACTGTAAAGATAAGTGCTTGTGTGCATAGTGCCTAACTGCCAGTTAAATTTTGCTTTTGAATAATAGAAAATCTGTGCTTAAACACATCTATTGATTTATGGATTGTGCTGGAAGGACAGAACTTTTATCTTCTGTGTTGGTTTTCTATACAAAATATATTTTCTTTTTGTACTTATGTTAATTGGGATGTTGCATTGTTAACAATTGCCTGTACTAGAGTTCCAGCAGATGGTTACATATTCCTGAAGATTATGTTGAAGGTTCAGTTCTGTCACCTTTTGCTGTGCATTTAGTGCTTCTTAAGGCAAAGTGCAGAATTCCCATTCACATGCATAAACCTCTATTAGCAATATATGTAACCACATAACTGGTGTATGTGCATGCTCTAATAGTTCGGTGAGGTGGAACTGATGTCTTGTAGTATGGACAGTGTAGTAGCCTGAATATATGCAGCCTTTAATTTTTAAAAGATAGCTTAATTGTCTAGGTCTTGCCTGAGGTAGGAAACAGTGGGAAAACAGTGTTTCCATCTTTGTGATATATGAGCAGTAGCAGTAACACAGCAGATCTTTCCTGACTTTTAAATCTTTTCATATCCAGATACATTTGCAGAATTAGCTGTATATGACTTTGTAATATGATAGTTCAGATGAAAGTAATAGTCTCTACTATGGCTTTTAATATGTGTTCATTTTGACAAATTGATTTTGTATACCCTGACATATCATATGTTTTGGCTTTTCTTCAAGTGCATATTTCTACAGGTTTGTAGGCTTTCATGAAGCCCCAGTCTTATTCTGTTATTTATTCTGCTATTCTCCCATTTCCCTCAAGTTCAGTTAGCTCGTGGATGCTGAGGCAAGACTGCCTTTGTTTCCAACCAGTTTGCTCTAAATTAATTAATTGTTTAATCATCTAATAGAGAGCTTTAGTATCTTTCTCAATGACAGAATATTTTTTATGTGAGATGAGTAAAGACCAGATCATGATACCATTGACCATGGAGCCCAGTCATCCTGCTCAAAGTGGATTCGCCTAAAGCTCAGGACTGTGTCCAGTTGGATTTTGAGTATCTCTAAGGATAGAGACTCCAGAACATCTCTGACCAACCTATTACAATGTTTGACTATTCTCACAGAAAGGATTTTTTATTATCTTTAAAGGATATTTTGTGTGTTTCAATCTGAATTGGTGCATGGGGTTATTCCTCTCCTAGTTTGGAACTTGGCATTTCAACAAGTTTGGGACTTGTTGAACTTCAAGACGTTCTTGTTGGCCCATTTGTGTGGCCTGTCAAGGTGCCTCTGAATGGCAGCATGTCCCTCTGCTGTATCAGCCCCTCCTCCCAGATTTTTATCATCTGCTAATTCGCTGAGAGTGTACTCAGTCCTATCATCCAGGTCAGTAATGGAGTAGTTCAAGTATGGACTCCAGTATCGGGCTCTGGAGTGCACCCCTGGTCTGAAGTGTCCAGTTAGATTTCATGTGAGTGGTTACAAACCTCTGGTCTGTGCAGCTCAGCCAGCTTCAGTCTGCTGCACTGTCTGTTTTACACAGTGCATACTTGAGCTGTTCATCTGTGACAGTGTTATGGGGGACAGTGTTTAAAGTCTTGCCAAATTCAAGGTTAAAAACATCTACTGCTTTCCCACTGACGCTATGCAGTGCTGTGCAAGAGATAGTTTTGTCAAGAGCATGGTTAGAATGACTAGAAAAACGTAATGAATTTTGTCAAATAGTAATTAGCAAAGTAAGTACCACAAAGCAGATACAAGACATGGATCAACTTACTTTTGTGTGTTATTTATAAAGCATTTTGTTAGAGACATTTCGTCAGATTAACAAAGTTAATAAAAGAAAATATGTGTTGTATGCCTTCCTCTCAAAAAGATTGTTTTAAATTTGAGACAAAGGTATGGAACTTAGGTTTTCTTACCATCTGTCCTGATAGTGTGTTAGCTGAAATTTTTCATCAAGAGGGTGACTCATTTTATCATATAGAATAATTTTTGCATCTGACTCAGTGAAGCTGTAGCTGCACTTATAGCTATTTCAATAATTTGAAAAGTTTGCTGGATGTTTCTCTTTGGAGAAAGTCATCCCCTTCGAGTTTTACATTTATAATTTAGATTCACAAAGTCTTATGGGTGTTTAGTACTCTTAAGGGATCTGTCCCTAAAGGTATGTAATATTTATGGTTGTTGAACTTCTTTTTTTCTTTCTTTCTTTCCTTTTTTTTTTTTCTTCCTTGGTAATAAAATTTATTTAAGATCTGTCTTTGGTAGTCAGAATTGAGGTTTTACCTTGGCCTGTGCTGTATAGCTCTGCTTATGCTCATGCTTAGTGCTAGTTTTATCGTACCTGGCCTGTAGTGCTGTTCTGCTGCAGTGCACTGTAGCATTATCCACAACTTGGTCTTAAACATTCCCGTCTCTTCCTTCTCATATGCTCCTCTTTATAACTTCTTCCAGGATGACCCATTTCCTAGTTGTTATTTTTTAAACAAATAGGGAAGTAGCAAAAGCTCCAGATTTTCAATTGCTCATTCTAGCTGACAGACATTAAAATCCCCTCTCGTTTTGTTTGCCTTTCCTCCTTAAGACTCTGAGCATCTTTGAACAGTGAAATCACCTTCCTATGAGACACTGTTTTGCAGGTCTGTGGCATGCCATGAAAGAAATATCCGGCATCTTTGGGCTTTATTCAACAGTGACTCTTCAGTAACTACCACTCTGTTCAGGACGTGCTTTCTAAAATAAGTTCTAGGTTTCAAGTCACTGTAATTAACAGTGACCCTAATTGTTAATTATGTGGGAGATTGAAGCTCGACTATAAATACTACACAGATCTTTTCACTGAAATTTGGACTTCAATAAAACCATTTAATTAAACTTGCTCTTAAAAATTAATTACGTATGTGCTAGAAACGTGATGGTTCTTGTATCTTTAAAGAAAATCTCAAAAACAAAAAACACAACATTTTGGCAGGGTTGAGAACAATTAGAAATTTTCTCTCCATTAACACAACTGACAGTCAAAGGTGTTTTCCACTTATATAAAGGGAAAGCTTCAAAGCACTCTTTATTGCTCTAAAGATATTAACAAAACTGACTTCACATTTAAGTCCTCTGTTAACATTTGATAGACTATGTAGAGCTGCTTCTTTCAGTCTCAAGCAAACAGTGAAATAGATTCCTGCATCAAAGATATCAGAAATACTTATGCATCAATTAAATGTTCTCAAAATACCATTTTTATTCTTGGAGGTTTTTTTAAGAATCAGAAAAAGGAGGTACACCATGTAGCAAAATTCCCATTGTGCAGAGATTCTGCAGAAACACATCAAAAGTTGTAGTCCCATATGTATGTTAAATCTTTGTTTTTTTTTTTTTTTTTTTCAGTATTTCATACTTTCTCCCCAACTCTGTAACATCTCTCCTTCAGTACTGCTACAGTCCTGGAGGAATTGGATGGTTTTGTTTGGGTTTATGCCTTTCACATAATTTTGTGCCACTCAAGGAAGAATGTCTGCAGAAAACTTGTTCAGTGTGGCCTTATTCTTTTCATCTCTTACTAAGAAACTCTTACGGGAAAAAAGACTTACGCAAACTATTATTGAAAATGTATCAAATGAACAATTTAATTCAATTTGTTATTCTAATAACTTATTTTTTCTAATTTGAGAATAATCATTAACAAAATATTCCGAAGAGATAATAAAAAGGATGAGAGAGTATATCTTAATTGAAGGGTGCATGTATGCGTACTATATAGTCCAAGTATAACATGAAATACAATATTTGTAGTATCTCATGAAAGAACTGATTGAAAGACAGGAGATGACTAAAAGAAGCCATGTGGTACAGGTGGCAGCATTGCCATCTTCCTCACACTACTGTGCTGAAAATACATAATTTTGACCTTGGAGGGGTACTATTTTTGTTTAGAGGGAGTGCCAGTGGAAGTGCCCATTGGAGAAATCTGTTACTGGGATCTAGTCTATGCAGGCAAATTGAATGGCACACAGATAACTGAATACATACTTTTTTTTTTTTAATCCTAGCATATTACTGTAAATACTGTATTTTAACAAATCAAATTTTAACGTAGGAGTGAAATATTTTCTTATTCACTTTTTAAGAGAAATATCTTGAATGTGTGTAAAAGACTTCTTGCCAAGAATATAAACATAAGAACTCAATTTTTGTTTTGAAAGAATCTGGGTGTATTTGTTCCCTGTTGAATTGTAATGTATGCTGCCTTATTAGCTCACCCAGCAACTTCATTTAGATTTGCTATGATGGTGAAAGCAATTAAGCCTGCAGGGCTGCACAGATCAGAGCTATGGAAATGGTGTAGCAATTTGCCATAATGTCTAAGTCGCATTGAGATTTTTCTTTTTATCCCCACATCTTTTTAAAATTGGGGCAGGAGCATATTATGGTGAAGAGAACCAAATATATACCTAAAAGTGGTTCACTACCCACACTATTAGTTGAAAGTGGTTTGAGTGTAATACAAGGTGCTAGGAGGAATAGGTAATGATAGGAAACTAATTTTGCTTTATTTTCCTTAAGAAAAAACTTACAAAAGGGAAGTAGGTAATGTATAATAATTTCACAAAGTTTCTTAATTTCACTAGCATTGGTGAGTCTGCTGGCCTTTTTTTTGTGTTATTGACTGAGCAAATAATGAAGTGATGTTATAAGGCCTGTGCAAAATGGCTGTAGTAGTCTTTGCACTGGTGGCCCAATCTGTTTATCTTTTCCATTTATTCTTACTACTACAGAGGGAGAAATGCAAGTTTCCTGTTCACTGAGGGATAGTCCTAATGGCCTCACGTGATCAGGCAGTCCAGTGGGGGAAATATCTTTGATTAGCAGTCTGCTGCCCATTGTCTTTAAGTCTGAAACTGGATAGAAATGCAGGACATTTTTAGTATGTCCTGTGGAGGTGCTGCCAACATAGGAAGTGATACATGAGAATAAGTGCTTGCAGAGTGTTTAGCTTCCTGCAAGCTACAATCTGCTGCTACTAGATTATGTCATGTGTTTGAAAAAGGGGAACGTGCATCAAGATGAAAGAAATATGTGCCTAATACTTGTCTAACTTCTCAGATATTTTTCTATGTTTTTATGCAGTTTGCTGTCTTCCTGCTGTGTCACATATCTGAAGAACTAATTCTGCCTAACACATTCTTCAGAAATTGAAACTTTAAAAAATTTTCAAAAGAACTATTCTAATATTTTTAGGGGTATGGATTTTTTTTTTTTTTTTGGATGTGACCTTTTCATTTAATTATTCTAATGGGAAACTGATGCCAAAAAATTCAAAATTTTGCCTGGTATTTTCTTTTACATTCCTTAGTGTGTAGGAATGTTAGTTGCCCTCTGTTATTATAAAAAGTATCTTATTGCAACTTTGCAGAATTCTCACATTTTCTGCAATTTGTAGGATGTAATTGATTTTAACTCTGCAGCTGGATCAAGTATGTATGTTTTCTTTCTTTTGGAAACTGAATTACTTAAACATCCCCACCACCGCTCGGTCTGGATAACAATAATGCAGAATACTAGCACTTTTTAAGTGAGTAAACCTTACTTATTTTAGTCCCTTGGTTTTTGAGTATGTTATTCTGTTGTGGGATTCTTTCCTCCTATTAACCAAAGATAAACATACCTTTACAGTCATTACAAGCCTTTGTTTTAATTGAAGATTACTGCATAGTCACTGAGAATTTATTATAATGAATTAAGTTTTAGATCCAGTTGGCAGATTTTCTCTTTATTTTTCAAAAGATGGTAGGAGAACTCAGTAGAGAGAAAGCATCAGCTCAACACCACAGATCAGCTCTCAGCAAGTGTCAACTGATGTAACTACACTGATGTTTGCTAAAAGTATTTTTACCATAAGCAGGAGATCATTAAGTCTAAAGTGCTTTTTACAGATGTCTCTTAATTTGAATGGGAACTCCCCTGGGGAAAATGATCATTCATTTTAAGATATTCATATCTCTCACTTTGACTTAAGGGAAATGTGTAAGGGAGAATGGAGAAAGAAAGAAAAGAAAACTTTTTTTTTGTTACTATTTGCTTATAACGCAATAGAAGAACTCAAAAATACAGCTTACAGATATGTTTCTCAAAGTTAGTTTCTTTTAAAGCAATATGAACATCTATCACAAGATGGTTTTGTTATTTTTTTATATCTTCTTCTTTTATAAGCTATTTGGCTATACCATTTACATTTTGAAGTGGCTGTGACTCAGTTTCTTCAGTGCAAATAGATTACAAAGGCTCATGATGTTCCAGCTTACAGCTGACCTTGGCAGTAAATAAAAATTATGAGTATCAGGACACACCTGTGCCTTCATCACGGCTTACAGGCAGCTCAGGCCATTCTGCAGGGGAAGGAACTTCCTCAGAGCTCTGTGACCCTGCTGTGCTGCCCACATCACCGGACAGTGTCAGAGTTCTGGCTCAAGGCACAAGTACAGGACCTTGTTTTAAGGTAGAAGAGCTGGGTGTTTACACTTACAAAATGAATAGTAAAAATTATTTTTTAATTTGAAAACAGAAGTTGTATAAATAGATTCATCTAACCACAAAAATGTTCCAACAGAATAGTAAAGACACAGAGACATAACCATTAACATTAATGACAATCTAGTTCTTCTATTCTAGAAGGTTGCTTATCCAGTTTCTTCTATCTGATTGATAAGATGTTATAAATGTCAGAAGAGTTTGTATTTTCTAGTTAAACTTGCTAGAATTGTTTATACTGAGATCAAAGATACACATGTTCCTTTATTATATGTTCTTTTTCATGTTTCTTCTAGGTAAGTTAATTAAAATATTTCTCTAAAAATTACACTAAATACAAAGCACAATAACAGCAATCTTTGAAGATTCCAAAAACTTTATCTAGAGAACACCATTTATATTTACTTGAAATTGGTGTATGTTAGGGTAATTACTGCTGAGCCTTCAGGCTAAAGGAAGTACTCTCAGCCAAATTATACAAGGGTGTGGATTAAATGAAGCATTACTCTCTGTTTGGCAGCAGTGGATATAGATTGCAAAATCAGGGTGTGACGTAGTACTGTGGAAAGTCTCTGCCAAAAGTGATTTGGCCTAAGTGTGCCCTTACTTTCTCAGTTCTATGGATCCTAAAACAACTGAATCTAATTAATTCCTAAGTTGAGAGGTCCTGTTAACTGTTTTCACTCAGAGCTTGTCTGTAATTTTGGTCTTTTGAGCCACGAGACAACAACATGCTTAGTTGAGATTTCAGCTGGTCACAGAGGGGGAAACTCCTTCTGCCAAGGACTGTGCAGTAAAGTATCAGTTCCCTCCTCCAACAAAAAGCTCAGGTCAGCAAGGATGCTGTCTGTACAGCAATAAGCATGAGTGAATAAAATGCGGAAATTGATCCTTCCTTGTATTGCTCCAATCCTTCCGTTCCTGTCATTTCCAGAGGAGCTGGGAGGACTATACAAAAACCCCAGTAGCAGCCATGGTGCACAGGAGGGAGACCCCTCCATCTCCCCAAGAGGAGACCAAACTACTTTGATTTCATCACTGATTTTGACAAGTTAACAACACCCAAGTACATTAAAAACTAAAAAAATCTATGTTTTAAACATATATTATCCATCCAATTTTGGTACACATGCATACTTTTTCAACTTTTTTAAAAAGCCTTTGCTAATTTTGTTGATAGATTTTTATGCGTGAAGCAACTAAAATTCCATGGGTTCATTATGCAGCTTGTTACTCTCATTGCTGAAGCACCAATTTCAGTGACAGCAGACTTCCCTGACATGATTCATTCTACCAATATAATACCCTTTAAAGTTAACTTTGAGTATATGTGGTCTGTGTTATGCTCTGCAATGGCCTGTGGTAGCCATGCAGTTTGATCATTGCAGTTTAATACAGATCATGTTGATCCTATAGAAGCTAATGATTGAGGATGGTGGTTTGGGAAAGCATTAAGAAAGCAGAAGGCCGGTACAGAGAAGTGAAGGCTCTGTGGGTGTGTAACTCAGATGTTGCTGTTGTCACGCAGTAGTTTGCTGTTCTATACGGAGCTGGCCTCAATGTGCTGTCTTGATCCAGGTGGAATGAGAGCTTCACTGGAGCCTGCCTGCTCATTGTTAGCTTGCTTTCTTGCTCGCTGGAGGTTGTAACGAACAGTGACTCATTGCTTGTTGGCCTCAAATGAAATGCTAGAATTCTTTTAAAACTCTGCTTCTGAAAACTTGTATTTGGGTGTTTTCTGCAACCTTGTGGCACTCAGTGAAGGAAGAGATTGCAGAGGTTCCTTTCTCATGTTTTCCTCTCACAATTAGGGCTCAGTTTCTTCATTTTTTACTTCCTGAGACAAAGAAAAAAGATTCAAATGACAAACAGGCAAATTCGAAAACCTCTTTAGAGTGTCCCCTGCTCACTTGACCCCAGGCTTTGTTCTGGCTTGCTGGACAGTCCCTTTGCAGAAGGCTCTTACTCGACTGTGTGACACATACTATTTGACACTCTGTAGCTCATCTAAAGATTGATTCCAGCATACTGCATCCCCATATGATTCTAGATATCACGTCCCCTTTTCCTATCCTGTCAGTCTCTACTCCAGCTATGCTAGCTTCTGGTGCCTCATTGATTGGGGTTTTTTACAGATTAGCTGAAGGGTGTTGCAGTGGCATATGTTGATACGGCTCTTTCTGGAATCTTTTCAGAGCCTGGCTGGTCAAAGGAAGCAGACTGCTGCAGCTAAAATGCCAAATAATAAAATACGGAAAATTGGAGCTTCCTTCAAAATATACATTGAGCATCTTTTGATGTGACAAATTGCCTAGTAGCAAAAGTGTGTTGAGAATTCATTCACCAAACTTCTGGTTGCCACTATGCACCTGCAGAGCATATTGAGATTCACTTTGTAAGGTGGTGTATTTTCTGGTGAACACCCTAAATAGGTTTCATTTTCCTACTCCCTGCATCTTTGAGTTTTCATTTACGGATAATCACATTTAAGCAGAGTTTACCTCTGTAGTAAAAAAAGGATGGTCCTGTCATTAAAGTGGGGGTTTTTTGTGACTGTCTCAATTCAGAGGAGGTATCTATGAGGTGTGTCACCTCCTCTACTTGTTCAGGAGAATGTTGTAACAGAGTTACGCGTGTTGCTAGTTGAAGAACTTACCTTGTGAGCCAGGTTCTAGCTAAAAACAAGTTGATATTTATCTCCTATAAGGACTCCAAGCATGTTCTTGGAAATTTTCTTTTTAGAAATAGTTCAAAACACAAGTTCTGAATGTATATGTTGATTAATTAGTGGTAGCTTTTCACCTTTCATGTCCAGTAGTTCAATCTAATATGATGTATGTTCTGCCCAATTATATTTGCTTCAGATTTGGCTGCTTCTGCATAAAAAACAGCAACAAGAGGAGAAGAAATATAATTGTTCTACTGTTAGGTGCAAAATTTGGAGTGTAGTGCCCACCTGCTGCACATCTGTAATATACCACATCATGTGTACCTTGGTAACAGTACTGTATTGGAAATTTGTTTTCCTTCTGGTACAGAACATAAAGAAAACTTCCATCTTTTTTTGTTACTCACACATGTAAAGGATCTTCAGCAATTGAAACTGTGGTTTCAATTAAGACTCTTCCTGCAAATCAGCTTCTCTTACCAAAACAAATAATTTTCAGAGTAAGTTCCAGGAATCACTCAAAGAGAACAAGGTGTGTCCAGGGTTGTCTGTATCACCAGTTCTTGAGTTAATAATTGGCACGTAAGCGTGTGCAAAAACCATCTAGGAAGGTTTACTGAATAAGGTTATTAAGACATATGCTTTGAGACTTCCAAACTTAAGAGTGTTACTAGACAATTTTCTGTGTTTTTCAGTTGTTTGGTCCTTTTGAAGAAGCAAATGTTTGTAGTAGTTGTTGATGAAGTCAGTTTTAAAGAGACTCAGGTATTATTCATAATGCATAATGCATAGAAATGGGTGGTTCCTTTCAGAATAGGCTGTGGAGAACTTCCTGTCCTTGAATATTCAGACCTGAATCACCCTCCTCTTACTGATGATTATGAAAACTTAGCACTTGCTGCTTTTGTCTGGGTTTTGGGTTATTGGAGATGCTGTATGAGCGTAGTCAGCAGTGATTTTAGCTGCAACTGGTAGTCAAACCAGAGAGGATGGGTCATATAATGAAGCTTACATGTTAAAATACGGCAGTTTTTAACAGTTTGGCGCTACCTGTGTGATGATGTGAAAAAAGCTGGTATGGTATTGGATTAAGTGCTTAATCAAATTTATTTCATGATACTGTAAAAAATATTTAGTCAAATGATACTTCTTTTTTCATTTGTTCAGAATTTAATTTTCATTAATATTTTTGTTTATATTTTTCACTTGCTTTGCTAATAGTCTTGCTTGCAAAATTCCTATACAAACAAGATACGAATTCACTGGATAGAACTGTTACTTTTACTTTCTGGCTTTCCCCTGAGATAGTGGAAAATCTTACTGTCTTCTAATCCCAGCTGTAGCATTTGTGTTGCTGATTGAACCTTGGAGAGAATTCTGTTCTCTCCAGGATAATCCAGAGTTTTAGAAATGTGTGGGTTTTAGCCCAAAGCTGGGCACAGCCCCTCTTTATGAACCTGCGTGTCTTAATTTGCCTTCTTTTACTTCTCCTCAGATCAGGTACCACTGTGTAAATGAAAGGGAGTATTGCTTCCTAAATATGTTCATTGCAAACATTTTCCATGCTTATTTTTTTTTGCATATCCCCCTCCTAAGACCCAAACATTCTAAAAACCCACTGCTGTAAAAGCAGTAACAGCTTGCTGTTGCATTCTAGAGTACTTTGCAGACCTTGTAGGTAAAGGAAACTGAAAAATCAATATCATTGAAATCTGTGCCCAGCTGGATCTCCAATGTGTTGCTTTAATGTTGGACTTAATATTTCAGTATATTTTCTTTTGCAACAGATGGTACCAATATTAGTCTCAAGTGCTTCGTCGTGTGTTATTTACAAGGAAGTATATTCAGATTCTGTTACCAAAGTGGTTGCAGGCCATTATTATATTTCCCTGAAGAATTGGATACTAATTAGAAAGGGCTTAGTTATTCATACATGTTCGAATCACTGATACGTAGAAAAACTCTTTCTTAAAGTAGTTTGTTCATAAATTGTCTGAAAATTCTGAAGTGTGCATGTGGGAAAGCTCTCATGGGGCAGTTTGGTTTCACCACAGACATATTTTCGTGAAATACCTGTAATATTGTCTATATTAGATCTGACAATCTAATTTCTGAACTAAAAAATGGAAAGTAAACTCGGGGGTGTATTTTAAAAACGTGATCTTCTAATTCTGAATATGCAGTTAGAAGTGTGTCTGCCATGAGCTTTTTTCCTTGCTCTTTTGATTTGAGACCAAATTAAAAATCTTATATAGTGGTTTCCTGATATAGTGTCTGCCAATGATCTTGCGTTTTTCAGGTTTGATAAGGTATGAATTGTTTGCCTGTTTCATGGAATTTTCTGGTAATACTTTGTCAAAATTACTATTCAGTACTGGCTGAAAGTGCTAATGTCATAGAGAAAGTAGTGGCTATTCTGGTCATGATAAAGACCTGAAATATCAAGCTGACTTATTTTTTCCAGCGTATTGCAGATGATGTTGATGATACTATTCCACTCTGAATGTAAATGTTAGGAAAATGCTACATAAGTTCTTCAAGCAGTTACAAGATTTGAATTTTTTAAATTTTTTTTTTCCAGTCTAGATGTGATCTGACATTGTGAGGCTTACTGGGTAATACGGAAATTCAGTAGTTTATGCAGTAAGTGTTTTTTACTTAGCTGACAAGACTTTGCATTGCAAAACTGTGTTAATGGCTGATTTTGAGAAGTATTTGTGGTATTCCAAGCATATTTTCTTACAGCGTTCCACTTGTGGAACAGCAGGCTAATTTGATATATGTAACTGTGAGTAATTAGCCATTGCTGAATTTCTGTGGTAGGAAGAACCATGTGAAGTAAATTACTTGGTTTTCCTTCCTTGCATAATTTTCATTCTTTGTCTTTTATTTGTAGTCAAATACGTTTTTTAAAAGACATGAATAGAATCATGAGGTCATAAGACACTTTGAAAGTTGCAGATAGAGTTAAATTCTATTTAACTGTATTACGTAGGAGTTACTTGTATTAATAAATAAAATGTAACTGTACTACATATTTTTAGAAAACAGATAATCATAAATCCTGCTTAAGAGCTCCATTTCCTCTGATTCAGGGAGGGTAAGTTCAAGTAGAAGCAAAACTATTACTAAACTCAAAAGTGAAGATTGCTACTTCAGTGTTGGGCATTTACAACTCTAAGGGACTGCAGTTTTTATATTTCATGAAGTATTTTTTGATAGGGAACACCACAAACTACATGTAATAAAATACAAAATTAGTTTCTTTTCAATTTTACTTCAGTTTGTTTTCTTTGAAATAGTCCAGGTGAGCTTAGCAAAACTAATAAGGACTTTCTCAGGATATCTGCAGCACTAGAAGAAAAATAACTCTTATTAATACAAAGAATGCGTCATAGTCTGCATTTTCCTTACATCTTTTTTATCTGCTATCTGAAACTTGTAAATAATGCTGCCAATCTGATTTCAGAAAGCTGATGGTATCTGCGCAGGCTTATTGATGTTTGCTGTAGAATCACTTTCTGTTCTCTATGTTGTAGAAAGAAACAACTGAATACTATAACCTCTGCTCATTTTCAGTATCTACTGCCATTGTGATGTCATGTTAGAAGTTGTCGTAAATTAGCACGTTCCTGATTAGCATGAATTCAATAAATGTTCTTTACTTCAAAAGAATGCTTGGGACACGTGCTACTACTTGCATTGTTTATATATGGTACTGTAGAAACTTAACATTTGCAAGAAAAATGTAAGATGATGGTTTGATAAGATTACTCAGAAATAATTAGGTGGGTGTGTAGGCTGCTAAATGTATTTGATTTTAATCTCTAATTAAAAAGTTGGACTTTTTAATTGTTTTTGTGATGCAATAGTTTTTACTTCATTATGCTTTTTGTAAATAGGGGCCAAATTCAGCCTGTTCATTGTGCCTAAGTACAAAATAAAAGTTTCAAATGAAACCCGAAGCCAGTATCTCTATAGTCCTCCTCCTGGAGGATTATGGCAGAGCAAACACATGTATGTGCCCTTGTATACCTTGAACCAGGAATGAAAATGATGGCTAAACTTGAATGAGTATCTCTATGCATTCTTTTGGCTGATGGGAGATATAATTATGTTGTGGGATCTGGCACTGCCAGAAGCATAGTGTTTTCATGTTGGTGCTGTCTGATTCTGAGGTCTCTTACATGAGGATTGGAATTGGTTGATATTACAGCAAAGGTATCTCTCTGTGGATCTACAGGTGAGAATTTAAGCCTTGCTCTGTTCCACTGCTCCAGTGTTCACTTAACTCTGCTGCAAGGACAAACTACTTGGTCAGTTGGGCTGTGGAATCAGTGACAACCAGATGCATTAGCTGGAAAGAGCTGCATCACTTCTTGGATAAGGAAGTTACTCTGTTAAAGCACACTAGACCAGTTGTGTCTCTCACTTCAGGAAAACCATGACTTGCTCATGGTTCGAGAACCGAGGGTTCTCCTAGCAGCTGCATTTGGGGCATCCACTGGGAAGTTGCATGCTGTGTTAAAGAAGCTGCAGCACGATATATGGAACTGTATGGTTCTGAATTGTGTAACTCTCTAGAGTTGTTTTTCTAGATAACTCCTTTTAATACCAGTGTTTAGTAAACAGTTGGTTGAAAAGGTAAACATTACTTACTTTTTTATTGAAAGCTTATCCTGATGCACAGACTTTTCTATATAGTGTAGTATTTTAAATGGCAAACCAGGCCTGATCCGTTGATATAATTTCCTGAGATTATTTTGTTAGTTTACAAGTTTTCATTGTATTAATAGGGATGAGGAAGGGAAACAAAAATAAGCTATGCTTTTCCACCTATCAACACAGCTGTTTCAGCTTAGCTTGGAGAGGGTAAGGTGGGGTGGATTTGAGATTTTTTATGCTTTAGGATTTTTGTCATCGGCATCTAAATCAATCTGCTCTAACTGGAGGAGTGATGTCTGGCAGCAGTAGAGCTGCCAGAGCTTTTCTGTCTCTCATTTTTTTGACGTGTATATAGCATATAAACAACTCTCATGTCCAACTTGGCAAAATAAATTATCAGAAATATCTCTATATAACTTATAAAAAGTGAGACAGTAAACAGAGAGGGATTCTATTTGTCCTATACATTTTTGGGTTTAAGTGGATAGATTTAGGTTAATTGGAATCCCACTCAGAAAATGAGAATGACATTGAGGAGATAATTCAGCCTTTTCCAGATGCTCTGATAGAAGCAAAAGGTGGGGAAAAGACAAGGAGAGTGCTAGTAATGGCATGGGCTGACACTGAGTAGACTTCTGTCAGCGCAGAATACACTGCAAGAATGTAATGGGTGTTTGTAGGAGACCTTTGCATTCAGTAATGTTGCCATCACAGCGCCTTCGTATGAACCCTTAAATACCGCATGTGAGAATGTCTATTTTGAGCATATACATTTTAAGGGCTTTGCAAGATCACAGAATCACAGCATTGTTTAGGTTGGAGAAGGCCTACAAGGTCATTGAGTTCAAGCTTTACCAAGAGTCACCTTGTCAACTAGACCATGGCACTAAGTGTCACATCCAGTCGTTTCTTGAACACTTCCAGGGACGATAACTCCACCACCTCCCCGAGCAGCCCATTCCAATGCTTAACAACCCCTTCCATGGAGAAATCCTTCCTGATGTCTAACCTGACCCTCCCTAATGCAGTCTGAGGCCATTTCCTCTTGTCCTGTCACCATGATACAGATTAAACTTCATTGAAACAGTTTTCAATACACTTTAGTCCTATCAATTCTCCCATTCAATCTGGAATATCTTCAAAATCAAAGGTGCCAGATTAAGTTATGTAGAGCTGAGTTGGAAGTGAGCTTCCACCTACAGCAGTGGATATTAGTGAAACATCTGCTTTGCTGGTGAAACAAAAAGATACGCTTGTGTTAAGTAGGTGCATCCACTCCTTTCATTTTGTGTGAACTGTATCTGAAAATGTTTTTGGTGGGTTCTAAATGTATTTGTGATCCTGTGTTTAAATAAAGGAAAACACGTTCTTACCCAATATATAAACAATATTTTTATTTAATGAATTCTGTTTGATCTATTAGAGCATAATTGGTTTGAGGATAAAGTCTTTGAGGGAAGATTAATATATATTTAGATCATTACAAAATTCTCTTAATTCCCTTACATTATACATAGCTTAAAAAATGAAATTGCAGAAATAGCTGCAATTAAAAACCTCAAAACTTTCCTTTGAAACCTAAGGTAGAGATTATGTTGCATACTAGCAGATCCTTTGGTGACAAAGGTCATACTTTTGACTAGGTGACTGTGCTGAAAACTTGATTGTGATTACTGGAAACAGTTCTAAAGCCACGGAAGATGAGTAGGAAGAGGAATGAGCTGATCTACACATACTCATATCTGACTTGACTTTTTTTCCAGTGTTTGTTATTTAATTGGGTGTATTTTAACTACACTGCGTTGCAAGAGCAACCGTGATATAATTCATAAGAATTTCTGTAATAAGAAATACCATTTCCTAGAGGCATTGTTTATTTACATGTCTTCCAGGATTTTTTGTGGGTTTCGGGACACTAGCAATTAGTATAAACCTAAAGTAAAACTCAGTTAAAAACAGAATAATGTGTAACTAGAGTAGGTAAGATTTTTTTTCCTCTCTGCATGCTTTAGAGGTGTTTGTCACAGAAATGTCTGAATATTGACATTTTTCAGTTTTCTTGGATGTATATTTGTCCTTTGTTCTGTGATTTTCTGAGAATTTTCCAGGATGATCTTTTGGATGATTTCATTAACTGTAGATTCCATGTGACTGAAATACTTAGAGATTTATTATGCTCAAATACCTTTAATAATTAAAAAATTGTTTTATCAAGAGCATTTCAGAAAGTGAGAAAAAGCCTTCTTTCGAAAAGTTCATTAAAACAAGAGTTCTGTAATGAATGTTATCTAAGCCTTTTTTAAAAGAGCATTTTTTCACAGAAACATTTCACATTGTGTGGTTGTAGACAGTCCAGTAGGATAATAGTGGAATTATGTGACTCCATAGAAAGACTTCTTTCCCTGTTCCGCCTCTTATGCTATTAATTCAAAACAAAATCACTAAAGGTGCTGTGTTATTTGAAAGGAGGTGTTCTTAATTATTACAAGTACTATTCTGGGGCACTCTTGCTGTTACCATATCAATTTCTATATAAGTCAAGTCTGTTTGGAAGTGAATTAATCTACTTTGTGCGTTTCAGTCGAACTATTTAAGATTTGATCACCTCACACTATTGTGTTTATCTAGAGCAGAGGGCAGCTTTTCAGTGAAAGCATGCAGTAAAACTGGGGACTTGGTAGTACAGACACATTTTGGACAGGACAAGTGCATGGCTTCTGTCTTCTTTTCTCTTTAGTTGCAGTTACACTGGCGAAGAATGTATTAGCAGAAGTGACCGAGGGGAACTGAGGAAACACTTTCAGTTCACTGTTCAAATTGTACAGGAAACTACCACAGTTTCAGACTCCTCTCAAGGCAGACAGATACATTGTTTTTCAAACCAGTTCTTTGGTAGTCATTTCCCTAAAGGTGGGCTCTCAACGTAATTGTAACAATAGGATTATGTGGACACTAAAGAAGAGCTGTCCTGCTGTTAAATTGTGTCGATGTGAAAATTCTGAGCATTTGAGGAGAAGCATTAGCATCTATCATCTTGAGATGCCTGACATTGCAGTTAGACATTCGCAGTAATTCTTCTAGAAATAATATGTTCTTATGTAAAATTCTATATAAAGGAAACCACTGAAGAATCAATGTAGAGTAATAGGAAATGCAATGATTCAGATGTTGATACTTTCTTAGAGATTAGCTTCTGAAGATATATATGATTTTGAAGGTGAAGACAGTGGATGTGTTAAGAAAGAATATTGTTGAAGAGTTCACGTAAAACATCTGCATCAATAAAAATGCTTTTCCATTGGTGATTCTAAAGCATCCTTAAGAAAGGACAGTCTAGATTACCCTGGGTGTTGGGGGGGCGTTTTGGGGCTTGACCTTACAAGGGATTTAATGACCTTTCTATAAACTCAGACTAAGTGAGAGTCCCAGCAGGTCACGGTGTCCTGTAAATTTAATTTTTAGATCAAGTGGCAATGTCCTTCGGGAATCTGAACCTCGGTTTCACTATAGTAGTTGAAAAGCGTGTGCAGCCTGGATGAGAGAACCAAAGCAAGCACTGCTGAGGCTGTTAGTCACACCTGCTTGATGTCATTTACATGCTCCATCAAGCATGGAACCATATCAAGCCCATAGCTGTGTAACATTGCTTTAAAATTCTACTGCTTCCTTTGGGGAAGAAGAGATGGATATTCCTTTGCTTGCTTGTTTTGTGAATGGGGAAGATTTGAACAGGTTTTTTTTGTTGGTTTGGGTTTGTTTTGTTTCTTGGGGTTTTTTAATATGACCATTTTGAATGTAGGGGCTACTAAAGGAATGCTTGATAACTAAAAACAGGGAACAGATAACACTAAAGACTACTTTGGGGTAACCAATAGGCATGTTCATAGAGTATTTGAACCCAGGTGTGCTGTGGTCTCTTTACACCTCAAGCAAAGTAGTAAGAATTTTCTGTTTGTTTTGTCTCTAGTCATGGAAAACACTGAGTTTGAACCAGTGCCAGCTTCTACAATTCTGTACAGCACTCCTTATATCTCCGAGTTACACATCTGTCTCTGTCCTACTCTTGCAGCATAGCAGGTCTGCGCTGCCCTTTTTTGAGGCTTAATTGGGAATATCGGTCTAACCATAAAGTTTTCTCCTGGTAAGCAGCTGAATATAGAGGCTGCACAGGAGTACTCACATCCATAAACAAACAGTCCAGGAGCACTTGGAAGTAATGTGTATTTTCCTTAGAAAAATAAGAAGGTCAATAACGTAAATGATAAAAATGTAGATTAGTGTTGTTTTTAATTAAAACTTGAATATTTTTATACACAAACAACTGTTTTTATCTAATATTTTATGTATCTTTTATCTTAGTATGGGTTTGTGTAAAGTCGCACAACATTCCCATGCTCAAATTGGCTGTCTTAAAACCAAATCTTTTTATCATGCAGACATTTTGTTGGTTTTCAGTTTGTTTGTTTCTTATTCAAAGACTTGATACAACATGTGTATGCAACAGTATATCCATATATAGTATCATCTCTGTAGCATCTGGTTTTCTGACTTTGTGAGTATGTAGATAACAATATCAATAGGAGTAATATCCCCTCTGACTTTTGGTTAGTACTGAACAAATGTTTTAGCAAATAGCTTATTTGAAAAAGGTTGCCTTCAGGACTACTGTCTTTAAGTATGAGTTAAATTCAGAAAATGGTTTACATTCTTATCTCTTTCTTCTTAAAAGAGGTGGGGAAAAGTAATAAAAGCAAAGTAAGCCTTTCAAAATAAAGTATTTCAGAATTTATACAAGATTTTTTTGAAATTATTAAGATCAAAATGTTTTTAATTCCTGCATGAAGCTGCATAATCCATTATTGCATGTATTTAGGATTTCTCTCAAGTAGAAGATTAGCCATATGCAGATTTGCCGGAGCATGGTTTAACTACAGTTATTTGAGCTTGCAGCTTTTATTCTAGTTAGAAATATCTAAATATCTTAATGATTAAGCATTTATGAGTAAATCTCCTGTGAAAGTCAAAACCACTAGGCTTTAGAAAGTGTACTATAGGTGGAGTTGTGCAAGTTTCCTTGTGGAGCTCTGCCAGTACATGGGAATCTGAATCTGAAAAGTCCTCTTCATTCAGATACTGGACTCCTCAAAAGCAGGCTTTTGGTGTGGCAAATGAAAATGAGTTTTCAGAACTTATTTCTCTTTAAAAACAAAACTTGTTTCAAAGCTAGTGTCTCACAGAGAAAATCCAGTGAGCTTAACTCTGTGTTGCCTGGCATTTCTGTACTTGAGAAACTGTTCTCCAATGATGCGGTAGCATTTTTCACTGTCATGTTCAACGATCTTCAGATTTTTTTGTATCTTTTCTTTTTAAGATGTTTTCTTAAGTATACAGCTGAGGAGACCAATAACAAAAAGATAAATCCATAGATGATGAAAGGATTTTCCTGAGCTTAGTAGTTAACATAATAGTCTGAAAAGAAAAGAATTTACAAGTACTTGTTCAAGTGCGCTATGTAGAGAGTGAATAAAATAAACAGCAAGATGTGTTGTGATAGGAACTCTGATGATCAAAGGGAACTACTGAATAGGAATAGTTATTCTTTCAGATAAAATAAGGAAGTAATTCCTTTGTGAGTTTTTGTGATCATTTCTGTTGGAAAACTTTGTATGCATTACTTGGAAATTCAATGAAGAGAAAAGCAATACAGCCTAGATAATAGTGTCAGCTTTGAGCACGAGGTGGCATGTGGACATAGCTTGAGCTACTTCTCCAAATCATTTGAATGGAAATATTGGATTAGTTAACCTTGTGTCAGGTCTGTTAGTTAAATAAACCCTCCAACTGTTCCCGACTGAAGGATGCATAGTTGTGACTGAAAGATGCTGCTGCTTTTCATTAGAATTTTGTCAAACATACCCTGCTAACATAATGATTTTAAAATAAAATGGTTTATTCGATGGAAAAGGATAACAAGCAGAAAATTCACAGCCTTTTCTTTTCACAGGGTGCTTCAGCCCAGTAGGAAATCCTCTTAGTCGAACACTATTGGGTAGACTACAGACGGTAAGGAATTCTCTTTTTGCATTTTTTTTAAATTGATGTTTAACTATAAAATGTCATTATTCTCAAGTTCTCATTGTAGAGAGGTGTTTTTTTTATCCTGTCTTTATTCAAAAAAGCAGTATCTTCAAACCAATTGTCTACATGGCCAAATTAGCTTATCCTGTGACCAGCTGGTAGTGAGATCAGATATCTGCAAATCAAAAGCTTTATATTTTTTCATGATTTACTTTTTGTTGTTTAGAAATAAATAAGATAAAATCACACTCCTGTGTTTTTTTATTTTTACTAAGAAAACGGGCATTGATAAGTAGCTGAGAGGAAAGCTAAGCCTTGGAATTAAATTCTCTTTGCAGCACCATGTTTTCATTGTTTATTCATACTTGTAATAAGTGAAATCACAGCTATCCTCTGCTTATTTAATTGCTTATCTATTTTATTGCTTATCTATTAAATATTGATTGTAAACTTCTACTAATTATATTTGTTCTTCTCTGTTTCTGGTTTCCTGATCACCATAATAAAAATCCAACATTTACATCTGTAAATGCCATTAATTGCAACTGTACATTTGACGAACCTGTATTAAACACAAAATGTGTAAAGAACAAGTGATGCTTCTGAATACTGAATGCATTTGTGTGTCTATGAAGCTGGGCCTGTTGTACTGGAGATGTTAATCCTCCTGCACGCATGGACAGAATGCCATGGTTTAATATTCTGTTGAGCTTATTTCAAGTTTTGAGAGAAATGTTATAAATGGACATAACTTGGGTAATTTATAGCTGTTTTATAGTTAATTTGGGGTTTTGTTTGGACTGCTTTACGATTTTTTGGACCTACCTTTTTTAACAGAATCTGTTAAGACAGTTGTGGAAAGCTTGTAAGGTACATAGGATTCACCAAGAGATTTTGAAAGCATGGTTTTACATTGCAGTTGTATTAGTTGCTAAATGATTCCTGTTTTCATGTTTTCAAATTTTTAGCCATCAATATGTAATTTTTTAGGGAAAAATATAAATTGTTCAACCAGTACTATAGTGTTCTCCACCACAGCAAGCTTGATAAACATTTGTAGGAGCAACTGTTTTGTGAAATGCTAGGTAGCAGCTAATTTAAAATAGTTTTTTCTGAGAGGGCTAAATTAAGGTTTTAAATATATTTGTTACTTCTTCTATTATAAATGCATTGATGCATGTAAGTGCAGGTTAATTGAGTAATTAGTATCAAAACCTGGCATATTTAGAAATGGCAAAATAGTTGAAGAGGTTTTGAATAGTTTCAGGAGTTGGAGTATTTCACGTGCTTCTGAACTGATCTTTTTCCCTTTTTTCTTTTCTCTTTTTTTTTGTAATCCTTGTAGGTTTTACTGCAGCAGCTGTGTTTGCATTTCTGATTTCTGTTTGTACATTGCAGGTTTCAATAAAATGCAACCTGGTGCAGTTTTGGTCCTTTCTTCCTCTAGACAAATTATAGATTCCCATGCTTATTGAATATTGCAGGACTGTAATCAAATCAGGATTGTAGTCATCTGAAGCCAAAGGAAGTAACTGTACAGTGTCTGCACACAGATTAATTATGACTGAAGAAGAGTATATCATTCTTGCCAATTGATACTTTTAGCATAATTTTTATTTAGGTATTAATACTAATATTTGTACTTCTGTTTCTCATAGACTAAATTTGTAGTTAGGTGTCCTGAGCTAACACCTGCATTGGACCAGAAAACGAGAACAGAATACAAAAGTGCTAACAGTATTCAGCTGTTTTCTTCTAAGCCTCAACTTATTTAGCATTTAATTTAAAACTTCACTTACTGGAATAAAGAGATTGCATAGCCTTCTTAGGGGAAGAGACAATTAAGTGAATTTCTAACCCATAGGTTTCTAAGGAAGAAGGAAAACAATGGAGCAAAATCTGAGATTTATTCTGTAGAATTTTAAAATGTTTTAAATATTACCTTTTAAGCCAACCAGGGGTTTTCAATTAAGCTCTGTAAGTTAATTTTTTACTTTTTCTCCTCGAAAAAAACAAACCAAGAAACCTCCATAAACCAAAAGCTGCAACAAAACAAACCCCCAAAAGGTAATAGTCTCAGGATGCTGGCTATTACACACTGAGGCACAGATTTACTGGACAGACAAGAGAAGCTGTAACGCACATTTCTTGTGTCTTTTCTGGAGTGTTTGCATAAGTAATATTCCCAGTTTCTCTTCCATTCTGGCAGATAGCGGATATGAGGAGGTAGAGTGGAGGGAAGCAGTGCTACTGTCAACAGTCCAGGAAATAGATGTTTGTCCTTCTTCTTGTCCCTGAGTCTGTCACTAATGGGAAAAGGAGGGAGGGTGGCTTTGGCCCTGTGTGCATACACACTGGGGTTCACCCCACTATGTGTAGCGTCTGCCTCAAATTAATCTTAGAAAAGCTTTTTTTCCAAGTGTTACTATTAAGAGTTAATGACTGATTAAAATGGGACTTAATCTGTGTATTTATTCTGTTACAAAGAAGAATATCTTTATATATAAGGAAAAAGCATATGAAACTAAATGAATCATTAGACTTTACATTTTTCCATATTTCCTTCTTTACATTTTGATATTGTGTAAACTGAAATATATTGGTTCAGTAGTAGAAAGGAGATGCTGAGATTTTTACAGAAAAGGCAGCAATAACATATCACTTGTTCTTACTCAGTGCTCCTACTCCTAAGGGAATGAGTGCTATCTAATGCCCAAATCCTGTTGGCCAGTATACATCTGCAACAAAAAAGCAAAACCTCCATTTGAACAATCACTGAAACTGACCCATTAAAAAGAGGCCTTAAACATTTTAATTAGAACTATTATCAGGAATCAATAAAACTTGATACAACAATGTATCAGGTTACTCTCACTTGCAGTGTTCTCTTGTGTATCAGCATCTTGAAACATTTTTGTTTGGTTTTGAGTTAGAAATGTCAAGGGTATCTTCGTGGGTTAGTTATGGATAACCAGTGTGATACTCCGTGGTCCAGAACTCTGCATCAACTGATGGATCTATTTATTTTCCTCTGAGGATGTTCCTTAATGCTGAAAGCTCCTAAGAGCTTTTTTCAACCACAATCAGTGTGACATGGCACACTTTTTCAGCAAGCATTTTGTTTCTGTTTCTCACAGGTGGCCTGCCTCCCAAAAAGACCAACTCCTTGGAACATAGCTATAGCCCCACATTTGTTCCAGTGCAGAGAAAGGATTAGCTAGTTTCCATCCTGCATGAAAAAAAAGGAGACATTAATATTGTATTAAGAATGCTGTATTCATACCATTCAGTATGCCTGTTGCTTTTTTGAAATCCTGAAAATGTGCCTTAATCTTGTGACACAGCATTTAAAAAATGATGTTTCTAAGCTGAAAGGCCGGTAGTTTTTATTGCGTGTTTCTTGTGGTGTAACTGGTAGTTGACACTACTTGAGGAATGGCATGGCACACCAGAGGCAGCTCTGCTGCCTTGCAGTAGCTGTGTTTGTGGTAGGCAGCCGTGGCAATTGCCCTGCACAGCTGGAGGTAGCAGTGTGTGCAGCCGGTGACATAAGAGCACCTCTTTAAGAGGCACCTCTTTGGATTGTTGTTGCCTTAAAAGTTTAAGGCAGTGTCTGAGAACGTTCAGCATAGTCTCGGGGTGACTCATAGATTTTAGCTTGTTATTTCCACACAGCTTGCTCTCTTCAAGCTGTTCTCGAGTGTTTGAGAGCCACATAAATACTTTATTAAAATAAGAGGAGACAGATTGAGACATAATAATGGGGCAATATGAGTACCTGAACTAGATACCTAAATAATACTGCTAATAATTCTGATGAATCATTTTTGAGCAACAGGAGGCACTCCCATCCCACAGGCTAAGCACACTGCCTGCACAGTTCTCTTAACCTTGAGAATGGAAAATGAGAATTAGCTGAAACCTGTACAGCAGTGCAGACTACCAACAGAGCACTGAACAAGCCGTGTACTCTGAACTGCAGCTCCACCAGTCTTCGTTCAAAATTTGTTTATCAAATCAGGCAGTTACACTTTTTTTTTCCTTCTGTGCATGTACATAATTATTCAGAACTCTTTAGGTGGTAGGCTTAGATGTTCTGGTAGATGATAAGAACTGAGTGCAACTGTTCACTTTTATACTGTGTTCATCTGTAACTGCTGTGTGTGTCTGTAACTACTGTGGCAGTACCAAAACTATCTGGGGACTGGATGGAGTTCAGGATAGTCAGTGATTTCTTTCCCATACGGGATAAGCCCAACTAAATTATGAAAACAACACTGAGGGCAAGAATCCATGTTCTCAAGAATGGCATTTATTCTACTGAGGATTTGCAAGGATTTTCTCTGTAATTTGTAATGATGTTCCTAGGACCACCATAATAAAAATAAAAAAAACCCCAAACATTGAAAATAAAAAGAACAATACATTTTAGATATATTTTTTTAAAGTGGAAGAAGATAAAGAAGTTCATGCAAGAGATGAAGGAGTGGCTGTAAAATAGGAAAAAGATGAAGTATGTTGGATTAAAATTTTCAAATTTAGGCTGTTATAATGCAGTATATCTGTTAGAGGTGGAAATGTTTACTTCACAAAGCACATATTTGACTCTTCTAAAATATTTTAATTGCTGTGTAGTGTTTCTATTCTGTATGGTAGTATGTATCCTTCGATGCACACAAAATCAAGGGGAAACTGGTTTCCCTTAGTGAAGATAGACCATTGAAAAAAAAATAAGTAACATCAGCAAAGGACTTTCAGCTCTTCCTTTTTTGTTTCCTAGTTTGTCGTTCCTCTGCTAATTTTCATAATTTTTCTATTCTAAATCTTCTTTCAGTTTAAGCATTCTATTATTTTACAGAAATCAATTTTTTTAAGGTGCAGGCTTATCCTGATTATTGCATTATATACTTACTATTCTTTTGAATTCATTGGAAGTCTGAAGAGCAAGTGGTAAGGATAGAACAATTAGAATCAAATGGAAAGTATTGTTTATTAAGACCAACCTGAAATTCTTCATTATATGGAAGTGACATCTTTTGCATACTGGTTCAGAGGTAAAGTTCACTGCAACAACTTCTTAAATATCTGCTGTAGTGTTTGCAATGCAAACAAGCTTGGACTGCATAGTCATCAGTCCAGTTGTGTCTTTAATGCGGTGTACATACTTGAAAAATTTAATATCTTCTTCTAAACATCTACCAGCCAATAGCCAATATTACTCAGTGTTGCTTAACATCACTTCTGCTTTTTCTTTTTTATAAAAAGCATTTTGTTGCAGATAATTCTTACTGTCTTACAGGAGAAATAAAAAACAATCACAATTTAGCAAAATGCTTCAAATTAAAATTTAAAATAATTTATTCTTCTAGAATGATGACAGCCTGACTGCGTTGGGAGTGGGAGGAGGAAACAGTTGTCCACCCGGGCAAGAGACAGTAAGTATTATGTAATTTTTTGCAATATGTTCTGTACCTGTTATGCTGTATCTGCTTTAGAAAGCATGCCCTTTTTTAGCACCATCCCAAGGACATTATTTTTCCTGCTGTAGATTTTGTGATTCTTACAAAGATGTTCATAATGGGATAACTACATTACTGCTGGGTTTATAACAATCTTGAAAAACAATTTCGTAAAATTTTGTTGAATATAGATTTTTTTTATTTTTTGACTGAACTTGGACCCAAAGAGAACTTGACAAATTTTTGAATATCGCACCAGAAGCAAGTCCACTGCTTTAGTTGTGAGTGGTTTACATTCTTCTTTGGTTCTGAGGTGCATTTCTTATATCCTGTCATGGTCATTTTTCTGATTGTATGTCAACAGAGAATATAATGACAATTTCAACATTTTATTTAAATTGTCAGGCTTGCTAAACCAGTTGTATTACAGGACACATTGGTATATGAACTTCTTATTTTGGAGATGCAGACAGTGGGACTTGCTTAAATGGTTTGAACTATTTGTGGTAGTTTCCATGTGACTGAATTTTTGTAATTTTTTCAAAAAAACACAACATTTGCACCAGAAGTGTCTTACAAAAGATACTGCAAAACAAAGTGGCTGTTGCTCTGCCTTTCACTGTTTTTCATGCTGCCAAGTAATTACTGTTGCATTCCTACATTCCTTTTTGGGTTTTGGGTTTTTTTACCGTAAGTGACCTCGTGGTTTTCATGAACTTGTCACTTAACTGAAGTGGGCACTGTTAGAGCACCTCTTACTGGACATGGTCATGGTGCTCATTAGTGTGGTTTAGTTTGGTTCTGTTCTACAGTTCATATTTCTGTGCTGCCAGCATCACCTGTAATTACTGACAGCTTTCCTAATGCAGAGAGGAGAGGTATGATAAAGAACATTTCATTGTTTAGATTTTTTATGTAAATTCAGGACTACTGAATGCATATTTAGGCAAATTTCCTGTCTACTGAAAACTGTGCTGATACGAATTCTTTGGTGCTGACCAGCTCACAAACTGCCACATAAAAGTTACAGTGGTAGAATCATTTCCATCTTTTCCCATTCATAACTGATTTAATCTGTTTAATTGGTGACATGGAATTATGAAAATACAAGTGACATTGGCTATATTTTTACACACACAACTCGCAGGTCATCTTGCTCAAAGCAGAAATACAAATATAAAAAGCACTGCGGAATTCAGCAGTCTTAAAATTTAAATGCGTGCATGAGTAATAAAAAAGAAGGTTTTTTTCTGTCCCTGTCATCATAACTTTGCTGGCTCCTTCAATCCTGTTAACCCTGCTATTGCTCCTAATGATCCCCATTTCTGACCTCCACTTACAATTTTGTAGAGAAATATGAGATGAAGATTGTAGGTAAGGAAGCAGCACTCTGTGTGTAAAATAGGTCATAATTTCGCTCTTTGCTTATGATGAGGGAAGTGAGTAATTCCCTTATTTTTTCAGTTTATTTGTTTTCCTTTCATGGTTTTCTGCTCAGAGTTCACTAGGACAGATTTTTGTTCATAGGGCATAGGAGATAAATAAGAAATTGTACTTGATATTTTCATATTCAGGGTAGAAAGCAGGCTTCTAGTAGTTTATTATATGTAGTATGCATGTAATAAACTGTGCTGATGACTGTTAGTACTCTTGTTCATAAAAGTATAGTTGCACTGTATTTCACTGTCAAATAGATTTATTACATGAAATGGAATATAAATGTATTTTTGCAGGAATTTATAAAATTGTATATCCAGATGCTTATTTCTGAGCAAAACAAAACAAAAAGAAAAAAGAAAAAATGGAGTGATCAAAGCAAAACTTTTCAATGTCTTTTTGTATTAAATTTTTCCTTGGTTAAAGCTGTCATACTGTTGAAGTATTTATTCAAACACATATGCTTCATGAGCACACAGAGAATGGGATCTGAAGGTGGTATAACAATTCTGAGAAAGTGACTGTATGAAGCTTTTTTTTTCCCTTTTGCTTCACAAGCAAATTGCTTATAAAACTAACAGCTGCTGTTTTGAAGCTAATCTTAGTGAATTCAATGTTCTTAACCATTTCTGCAATCCCACAGTCCTTTATCTTGCCTCTCCTGCTGCTTTCCCACCACCCCTGATCCCATTAGCAAAACTTGAGGCAGCCTCAGCTTTTACCAAAGTGGAGCTTTGGTTTCAGCTGCTTTTCTGCAAGAGGAAGTGAATGTTGCGCTTTTTTCTCTGTGGCATGGTTGTGATAAAGCTGTGGTGCTCTTATCTCTCTTTTAGGTAGTGGCTCTTTATGACTACACAGCGCATCGATCAGATGAGCTAACCATCCATCGCAGTGACATTATCCAAGTGTTATACAAAGATAATGATAACTGGTGGTTTGGCAGCCTAGCAAATGGACAGCAAGGCTATTTTCCAGCTAATTATGTGGCTGGTGAAAGTAAGTTTACTGCTGTCTTCCTGGTATACCGGTGTGGGTTTAACTGATGCTCCAAGATTTTACCGTGTTGTTCTGCTTATTGTTCTGAAGATAGGAATTTATGTAGTACACACGTCGCATAATGATGACTTATTGTGGTGCAAAAATTGTGTAAAGTTAGCTAACCATTGCACTTGGTTGAACATTTCAGCTTATGGAATGAGTCAGCTTATTACTGACTTAATTATCTGTCAGCTGGATTGATCCCTTGTCTCTTCTGACACAGAGCCACCGAGCTTGGCAATGTTTTAGGACACATCAGAGCATTTCACAAACGTCTTGGTTTTTTCTTAGGCAATTTCCATTAGATCTAGCTTTCTTACAAACTTAATTTTCCCCCTTCTCTAGTGGAGAATGTTCAGTTTCCAAATAACTGGATTTCAGTATGAAGTTTTAAAGGAATGGCCATGGTTAGATATCACATCTGAGCATTGAACTTGCTATCAGGTCCTTTTCATTAAAACAGTTTTGATTAAACTGATACAGACAAACCTAGATAAATCTGAACAAATAATATAGGAAACAATCCTACCTAGTCCACTGCTGTAAACATACTCAGTGTGCTGGCAGTTGTAAATATTCAGCTTGTGGACACAGCATGTGGTTGCATAGTGCAAGAAATTATTTGCTTTCCTAAACTATCAAACTATCAGTTATACTGGTATTTAGAAATCTTTTAACCCAAAATTTCTCAAGATGGTTTCCCCCATTTTTTAGTTCCTCCCTATGTCTTTAAAGTGAAATCTGGTATTTAAGCCTCTTTCCTAGAAAACACTTGCACATAACACTGTGCTCACTTGATGAGGTTAATTAGATTTACTACGCCCTGCCCTTTTGCCTTCTCCTTGTACATCCATTGCATTTTCCCCTGCCTTTCCTCCTTGCAATATAACCCAGAGAGAAGTCTGTAGGAAGAGTCTTCAGTGAAGGCCTTAAAAAAAATGTTCTGAAAAACAAACGACAAAAGAAAAAACTAAAAATTTTTGAGGCAGTTGTCCAACTGTGAAATAGAATCTCTGGTATATAATTTGCTATTTCAGTTGGTGATCATCGTATTATTGAATCAAAAGAAATGTGTATGATACATTTGTTAAGTATCACCTGCTTGCTAACAGTATGGAGTTTGTTCTTAGGTAAATGTTTGAATGCCTTTATACAATAACCAGCATATAAATCACATTTAAATCCAAACTTACTAGTATAAATAAAGGTTTATGGGAGAATTTTCATCAATTCTTATACAACATTTGCCTTCAAACATTTTTCACCTGTTTTAGTTCACATCCTGGTTTTGGTTAGATTGTAATGCCATGGCAGTTCACATAAATTCTTTCATAGCTCTAATAATGGAGAATTATGGTTCCTCTTTTCAGAAGAATATGAAGAACAGCCTTCAGGATTAGTACCAGATTCTGCTCCTCTCCTACCAGAAGGACCAACAGAAGCAGAGGTAGGTTTTCTGACACTAGATAAGGTAATAATTTGAGAAGGAAGGATTGTGTGGTAGGTTATGGCAGGTTATGGTAGTTAGTTATAGTGGTAGGTTATGTCTTTTGTGTGCCACATGGACTGTGTTAGTTTTTGATCCTTTATGTAAAAATTTCTCATGTGTACATCTCATTCCAGGCAAGCAGGTAGATTTTCAGCAGATTATCAATTCAAAAGATTATCTTGTGTGGAATCAGCTGTTCCATCATGTGTAAATTAAATACTCTGCTTACTTGCACCATTGTGCAAGTCTTCCATTGACTCCAAGTTTACAGAAGTTATGTGTGCATAAGCATTCCTGTTTCTGTGATTTTAGTTAGTCAGAATATACAATATGTACAGAAGAATGAAGAAACAGGGCCCAGTTTTTAGTCCAGGAAAAAACAGGTGTTTGATTTTTATGGGTTGGGCAGTTTTTTTACCTCAGCTTTAGAGATTCTGCTATGTGCAAAGCAGGCCAATCGACTCTCACTTCTCCAGGAGATTAGAAACTTTGCATGCTTATGTTTCCCTTCTGTGAAATAAGACTGATGGTTGTCTTAAAGCATGGGATAACTTCTAGGGAAAAAAAAGTAATAAAAATTAGGTCAACAAGTGTTAGAATTTAAGGAATTTTTATTTTGAAATGTTTGTATCCTTAAAAAGTGTGCTTTCCACAACTGTTCATTTACTGAAATGGTACTAACACAACTACTTAAAAAGTGTTCAGATTTCTTTCAAATTATTTGACTTTTCCATGTACTTTTCTAAAATTGAATCCAGTATTTTGTCTCTGATTTGGAAGACTCTGAGCATATTCTATGTTGCTTAGTTACAACTTTTGGGGACTTTTTCTCAGATGATTGATCTATTCTTTGCTCCGTAGTGTATAGAATCACAGAATTATTTAGGCTGGAAGAGACATTGCAGTGTTCAAGGTTAAAATACTCAAGGCTATTTCTATTGACCTTTTTTATGCAGCTTCTGTTTTTAGTCAGTGAATATAGACGTAGCATTTAATAAATTATTGAGTACAGATTACTCACTTGGCAGTCTTGTTGAAGCCAGCTGTCTTCTTGAAGCCAACTGCTATAAATCGAATTACGAAGTGTTTTGTTCCTAACTATACTTGGAAAATGGAATAAATCACTACACTGAGTAATAATAATTAATCTGAAGTATCCTTTACCTCTTTGTAGCTGAGAAACTCCTAGCCAAACCATTGTCCAGGAAGGACAAGGGTGCATTACTTCCAGATACTTCTGTAAAAGCAGACTAGAATAAAAATGGAAAAAATTACATTACTGAAAATTTCTTTCATTAATTGTCTACTTTGCTAGAGGCAATGTATGTATCCCAGAGGGAATATGTTGTTATAATCACCCAGTTTCACTCATACCTATATTAGAAGGGAGAGAAGTGCTACTGTTAATAGACTTGGTCATTGTTATCCACATCTTTTTTTCTGTTTTAGTCTGGTAGGAATCTAGTCAGTTTACTGTATCAAAATACTTTTATGTACTCCAACTACAGTTAGTAACATTTGCAACCAATATTTGTTATTCAGCTTTGTGAGAAGCAACATTTAATTAGTTTTGCTTGCTTAGAATTTCTCAAGTGTCTATGATTGATGTATTTTTCTAACACTAGTTTTATTACTAGTAGTACTTGTTTTAGTAACGCTCAGCTTTAATAATATTTAATTAAAATGCTCTTTACTCGAATTCTGCTTGTACCTTGAGTTAAATTACCTACATATTTAATAATTAGTTGGAATTTTGTAATAGTCTATATAGTACCTACAGATACTCAAAAGATATAACCAATCAAATGTACATTAACAGTCCAAAACCAAACAAATGCGTTGCTTTTTATTTTGCACAGCAGCCAAAGGCACTACAAAATCATAAAGAGTCCAGAGGAAAGTTATGAAACAGGCCCTGGAAAAAATAATATAATAATTATATATTATTATTTAATCATTCTATAATTTATATAAAATTCTATTATTTTTATAATAAAATTATTTTAAAATTATATCTTAAAGTAGCAAAGAATGAGCAGTGAAGAAAGCATACAAAGTAGTACCTGATGTGAAGTCAATGCACTCTTCTTTCTTTTATTTTTCTTTCCTTCTGCTGTTAAACGAGATCAGTGAACATGAAGCTGGAATGGAGCACATCTACTATCAGGAGAAGGAAATTTTTGTTTAGGCCGTGCTTGGCTACCCTGATGAGCTCAGCTACTACAAGACACACTTACATGAGTGAGCTTAGGGATTAATTGCTTTAATAAAACGTTTTAGACTGAGGTAATGGCTGAGATTTCAAAAGCATCTGAATGACTGGGAAACACGTTGTGGAGGATTTTTTTTAATTTCAGGTCACATCAGGACCGTATCAAGAAGATAGTGAGTTGAATCAAATGATGAATCAAATCTCTGTAAGACTTATGATGCCTTGAAGTGTAATAGGTTTACAAAAGCTGCAGAGTTCTGCATAGGAGAAACAACTTGTCATTCAGCTGTTTGCTAGAGTGAATGAAACTTGTACAGGGCTTTGGCTTTAGGCAATACCCGAGGCTTCTGAGACAAAACTGCTAAGGTGACCACTGAGGGGGCTCATCGGTTATGGCAGTTCCTGTCTTGCAGCAGTGACACAGCAACTTTCCTTCCATCTCCTTTCATATTTTTTTTCAGTATAAGACCCAATGAAGGGAAATGCCAATTTCCTGTATATGGGAAATAAGAAAAACCATTACTTTGTAATACCCTGTGTTTTGTTGGTTTGGTTTTTTTTTTTTTGGCTTTGGCAGAAAAGCTTTTATTTTTTTAATCCAAAAATATTTACGGAGTAATTAAGTTGCTGCTTAAATTGTTGACACAAGCAGGAAAATATAACTGAATTTTTTGGTTGTGTTTGTTTTTTGGACACAAGCATGTTTTCCCAAGTACTTAGTTATACCTAGGTCCCCTATATCTATTGTTCTTTCTGGGTGTCTTTGAGGATTACTTAAGTGTTTAGCACTGTTAAGACGGCAAAACAGTTACTGTGAAAATCATCACAGCAATTACTTATGAGATTTTGCTACCGTTCAAGACTAAATAAGGCACTTAAAATGTTGACTATGACTATGGTTTTAATTACTGAGAATACCAGATAGTCTAATTAAAAATAGTTTTCCAACTGCAGATATTACACATGCATATCTAGCTAATCGTCAGAGCTTTATGAGTGAATAAAGTGGAATTATTAACATTAGAAGAGGGTGTAATACTTAAGATCCAATATTAATCTTTGCAAATAATTTTTAGAAAAGCTTTAGTTCAAAGAACTTTCTTTCAAAATACTTTCTACCATCAGTTTTGCATTCATAACATAATAATTTTATGCAAACCTTGTTTTCCTGCCTTATGAGTTACTTAACTCCTAAGCCACAAAATTAGGTCATAATCATCTTTAATTACAACATGCATGTAAACTGCCAATAGAAATTTCGTGGAGTGAAGTTCTTGCTGCACTGATGAAGAATTCCAAGAAATAGAGATGGATTTGTCATCTGGCTGCTCCTGTTAATATGTTGTTTTAAAGTTCCTTAAGATGAAGGTGAAAACGACAGGAATTCAGATAGGGTTCTATTAGAAACCAAAATGTGGGTTTTGCAAAATTTTGGCCTATCAGAAACATTTCAAAGTCAATAGAGTGTCTTTTTTTTTTTTTTAAATCAGAATTTTTCTGCTGGCTATAAGATCTTGTGAACATGTTTTATAATTCAATGGCCTGCCACTCACTACATGAAATGCATGTAACTGGATTCTGAATATGAAGTATGCAATTCCATGTTACATGAGAATAGTAGGAAGTAGTAATAGACAAAAACAAAACAGTAATTTTAAAACTTCCATTAAAAGTGTAAGAGAGTATTCTTTCTGGTATATTTATCTTTGGAAAACAATGCCAAGATGTAAAATAGAAAAAAAGAAAAGGCTTACTGGCAAGAACCACATTATTATTGCACAATTTGAATGATCTACCCAAAGGTCATCAAAACTTGATTCCATGTATATTTGAACAAAGTTTGGGATTATCACTGCTGACAAAAATAATTTATGGTCTCAGTCTTCTTCCTCTAGAGGAGGTTGTTGTCAGACTTTGTGAATACTTAGCCCAGTGTGTCTGAAACTGCCAAGCAATTGATGCTTTTCCCCTGGGCTTGAGCTATTTCCATGTGGGTGATTTTATGGTCTTAAAATTTATTTATTTAATCTTAAAATTTAAAAAGCATAGAAAACCTGTTCCATATATCAAAAATAATAGCTAGAAAATTTTCTATTAGTTTCATCAAAAACTTCTATTTTATAGTTTGTTCTGTTTCTATTTTTTCCATTAATGGTACCTTTCTTCAGGTTATTGGGGAACACTTCAGAGACTGATTATCTTTTAGGAAGAGGAGAGGGGAAATAGGAAGATGTGATTATGCTAATGAGGGAAACACTAAGGAATTAATACAATGAAACTCTTGCAGTGAATAGAGCTGAAGACTTTTGACACATCATGGAATGTGTTCATTTTCAAGGTTCAGGGAGAGCAGATAAGAAAAAACGTGATACTCAATTGAATTAGAATGTATTATAGTGAGGTTCATAATTCTGAGCTTCATTCCTTGGTAATATGATTACAGATCTCTCTTTCTGAAGGTATTGACATCTGGGCTGACAGAAACAGCAACTTTTCTAGAATCAGTCTGCAAAGCTGCTGTGTAGTCTTCCACATAAATTGTTGGATAGATTATAAAATAGTTGTATCTTTACAAATCTACTTTTGATGTAGTAATGACTTTGATTATTCTTTAAGGAATCATTCATCTGAAGGAAGTGTTACTATGGCACTATCTGTGAGGAATGGGCTATTTTTCTTAATCCTTACCCAACATTAACATATTTCAGCTTTTGAGTTCTTTAGTTTCCTATTTCTTGGTACTCTGTTTTTCCTTTAAAATGCAGTTTGTACTGTTTGAGTTAGAATCATGGAATATGACGGGATTGGAATGGACCTTAAAGATCATGTAGTCCCAATCCCCTCTGTCATGGGCAGGAACGCGTCCCACTAGACCAGGTTGCTCAAGGCTTTATCCTGCCTGGCTTTGGCCAGTGGCAGGGTTGGGGCATCCACAACTTCCCTGGGCAACCTGCTCCAGTGTTTCTTCACCCTCACAGTAAAAAATTTCCTCTTAATATCTAACCTAAATTTCCCCTCTCTCAATTTGTACCCATTATTCCTTGTCCTATCATTACAGGCTGTTGTAGTATAGGAATGGTACTCCCCAATTCAGTGCCCCCACTGAGGCTCTCCCAATCCACACACCTGTCTCCTGCTCCTGCTTCCTCCCCCACTTTCCACTGTGCTGGGATGAAGTTGAGAATTGGAGGCACAAAAGTTGATTTTGGGTTTTGATAAGAACAGTTTACTGTAAACAGCAATGAGATAAGAAAATGAATAGTAACAGCAGCAATATTAATAACAAAAGTGTACAAAAGAGAGAGTGATTCACATCCAAAAATGCTCACTGTGGAGCCTGCTACAATAAATTAGTGCCAGATGGCTTCCCCCCACCACATTTCTGACTGGAAGGAACACCTTTCTCCAAGAGAGTCCTTCTCCCCCCGCCCCTGGCAATGATGTGAGGTCCTATCACATCTGGGTCCTGCCCATGCCCCTCCCAGCTATTGCACAAAATGCCAGCCTGCCTTGGCTGAAATCAGGACATAGACAAAGAGTCTCTCTCCAGCTTCCCTGTAGGCCCCCTTCAGATACCGAAAGGTTGTTATGAGGTCTCCATGTAACCTTCTCCAGGCTGAACAGCCCCAACTTTCTCAGGCTGTCTTCGTAGGTGAGGTGCTCCAGCCCCCTTATCAACTTCATGACCCTCCTATGGACTTGCTCCAACAGTTCCATGTACAGAACTGGGCACAGCACTCCAGGTGGGGTCTCACAAGAGCAGAGAAGAGGTGCAGAATCACCTCCTATGACCTGTTGGCCACACTCCTTTGGATACAGACCAGGATTTGTTTGGCTTTCTGGGCTCTGAGCACACCTGGCTGGCTCATGTTGAGTTTTTCATCAACCATCACCTCCAAATCCTACTCCACAAGGCTGCTCTGAACAACTGGGCACAGCACTCCAGGTGGGGTCTCAAAAGAGCAGAGAAGAGGTGCAGAATCACCTCCTATGACCTGTTGGCCACACTCCTTTGGATACAGACCAGGATTTGTTTGGCTTTCTGGGCTCTGAGCACACCTGGCTGGCTCATGTTNAGATGTGATTATGCTAATGAGGGAAACACTAAGGAATTAATACAATGAAACTCTTGCAGTGAATAGAGCTGAAGACTTTTGACACATCATGGAATGTGTTCATTTTCAAGGTTCAGGGAGAGCAGATAAGAAAAAACGTGATACTCAATTGAATTAGAATGTATTATAGTGAGGTTCATAATTCTGAGCTTCATTCCTTGGTAATATGATTACAGATCTCTCTTTCTGAAGGTATTGACATCTGGGCTGACAGAAACAGCAACTTTTCTAGAATCAGTCTGCAAAGCTGCTGTGTAGTCTTCCACATAAATTGTTGGATAGATTATAAAATAGTTGTATCTTTACAAATCTACTTTTGATGTAGTAATGACTTTGATTATTCTTTAAGGAATCATTCATCTGAAGGAAGTGTTACTATGGCACTATCTGTGAGGAATGGGCTATTTTTCTTAATCCTTACCCAACATTAACATATTTCAGCTTTTGAGTTCTTTAGTTTCCTATTTCTTGGTACTCTGTTTTTCCTTTAAAATGCAGTTTGTACTGTTTGAGTTAGAATCATGGAATATGACGGGATTGGAATGGACCTTAAAGATCATGTAGTCCCAATCCCCTCTGTCATGGGCAGGAACGCGTCCCACTAGACCAGGTTGCTCAAGGCTTTATCCTGCCTGGCTTTGGCCAGTGGCAGGGTTGGGGCATCCACAACTTCCCTGGGCAACCTGCTCCAGTGTTTCTTCACCCTCACAGTAAAAAATTTCCTCTTAATATCTAACCTAAATTTCCCCTCTCTCAATTTGTACCCATTATTCCTTGTCCTATCATTACAGGCTGTTGTAGTATAGGAATGGTACTCCCCAATTCAGTGCCCCCACTGAGGCTCTCCCAATCCACACACCTGTCTCCTGCTCCTGCTTCCTCCCCCACTTTCCACTGTGCTGGGATGAAGTTGAGAATTGGAGGCACAAAAGTTGATTTTGGGTTTTGATAAGAACAGTTTACTGTAAACAGCAATGAGATAAGAAAATGAATAGTAACAGCAGCAATATTAATAACAAAAGTGTACAAAAGAGAGAGTGATTCACATCCAAAAATGCTCACTGTGGAGCCTGCTACAATAAATTAGTGCCAGATGGCTTCCCCCCACCACATTTCTGACTGGAAGGAACACCTTTCTCCAAGAGAGTCCTTCTCCCCCCGCCCCTGGCAATGATGTGAGGTCCTATCACATCTGGGTCCTGCCCATGCCCCTCCCAGCTATTGCACAAAATGCCAGCCTGCCTTGGCTGAAATCAGGACATAGACAAAGAGTCTCTCTCCAGCTTCCCTGTAGGCCCCCTTGAGATACCAAAAGGTTGTTATGAGGTCTCCATGTAACCTTCTCCAGGCTGAACAGCCCCAACTTTCTCAGGCTGTCTTCGTAGGTGAGGTGCTCCAGCCCCCTTATCAACTTCATGACCCTCCTATGGACTTGCTCCAACAGTTCCATGTACAGAACTGGGCACAGCACTCCAGGTGGGGTCTCACAAGAGCAGAGAAGAGGTGCAGAATCACCTCCTATGACCTGTTGGCCACACTCCTTTGGATACAGACCAGGATTTGTTTGGCTTTCTGGGCTCTGAGCACACCTGGCTGGCTCATGTTGAGTTTTTCATCAACCATCACCTCCAAATCCTACTCCACAAGGCTGCTCTGAACCACTTCTCTGCCCAGCCTGTAGGTGTGTCTAGGATTGCCACAACCCAGGTGTGGGGCCTTGTACTTCACTTTGTTGAACTTCATGAGGTTTGCATAGACCCAGCTCTCAAGCTTCTCGAGGTCCCTCTGGATGGCACCCCTTCCCTCCAGCCTTTCAGCTGCTCCTGCAAGTTGAATTACTCTCTCTTAAGCATGTGTGGTGCTACTTTATTTGTAAGTTGGTAGCTACGTGTTCTGTCTCAAAAAATATTTACACCTGTGTCTATAGTATTATTTGAGTCATTGAAAGTGAAGGTATCTGGTTTACAACCAAATTAATACCTGCTGGGGGAAAAAAGTAAAGGTGAAATTTCATGCATAGACATTTACTGTAGGTGACCAGTCTGTTTGAAGATCAGAAGAATCAGACTGAGCCGCTGAATTGGTCAAGCAGAACTAAAAATGCTGTTGTGTGGCACATATTGTCTCAGGAGAAAGCTAACTTCTCCCTTCCCCATTTTTCTCCTTGGGTCCTCATAGCCTCTTTCTGAAGAGAATTGAACTATTTTAGTGCAAATGTTGATGCAAAGCTGTGACCCCATATAAATTCCCAGAGGCCAAGGCTGCAGGACTGAACAGGTGTTCTAAAACATACTGCTTCAATCTGAAGTATCTTGTCTCCACTCTTCCTCCTCCTTTTGTTATCCCTGAAAAGCTCATGTAGTGGATTTGATTTCTGAGATGCAGTATTTGTTAGTGTTAAGCTATGACTACAGTTCCCACCCAACAGATTTTCCCTTTTATGCAAAAGAGAGAAATTCATGCCAATGTGTCTCTTGTATAGAGCCACAGTTCTGTTAGATTCTCACAACTAAGCTAATACTGTTAGATATAAGGGCTAGAACATGGTCAGTCTGATTTAGATAGGCTTGTTCTTTAAAAACACTAGAGAGGGGAAAAAGCAATTGTAAGTTAATTGCATTTTAAATAGGAAGGTCAAGGCAAAAGAAATACATGTAATTCCGCTAGCAAAGGCCTCTGCCAGTTGTTCATTTAATGGGGAAATGTGTGGACGGGTGCAGAATAGCAGGAAAGAAAATGATGAGTATGGTGTTGTGTCGCAACATTTCTCCCAAACTTGACTTGTTAGAACAGTTTTGACAGCAGGCATTGGTGTAGTTTTGGGGAGTTAAATACATGGCTGTGAATCTTTTAAACATGGACTGCGTAATAGAAAACAAAATACAAACTTAATACTGAATGTAGTGTCCTAAAGATGAGTCTGAAAAGGCATCAGAGACATGTTCATTTTTGCCATCTGTGATCCAATGAATTTTTAATTAGATCAAGTTCTGTAGAAACAGCTTCTATGGGAGAGTTCCTCTGTAGGCTATAGAGCAAACTCATTTACTGTCATGGCTTGAATCATCTGAATAGATTTCCCACACCACTCTATTCTGTCCACCTACTTCTTAGTCTGCCAGAGAACCTCTGCAGACCATCAGTCTTAGGGCCAACTGAGCACAGCCTAGAGGAAAGCACTCCAAAGATGTGGACTTGGGATGAGACTTTGTCCCTCGTATTTCCTTTAGATGCCCTCTGCTTCAGGTTCTTTTAGAGAGTGTGTTCTGAAATACCTGATTGCTCCCACAAGTTGCATAATAAGGGTTTAGTGCTTGATTTACTGCTGTGAATTCTACAGCAGGGATCAGGAACTTGATATGCTTTTGTGTATTTTGCCTTTATTTATATTGCATTGGTTGCTTCTTATGTTGCAAGCAAGGGAGAATTTAAGTATAAAATAAAAGAGCTGTAAAGCAAGCAAGCCCTTTAGGAAAGAAAAATACGTATTTTGTTACCATTTCTACGATTATAAAGCAAAAGAAACTTCAGAAAATCCAATCTTCTACAGTCGACATGAACTAATGTTCTCTTCTGCTTCTGGTGGGCTGTATCTCACAAACAGGGGGAGAATTAGAACATGGCAACAAAATTGAGCACCATTAGTGACACTGTACGAAGGAGCTCATTTTTTGTACTGTGTTCAGTATTTGTTCTTGTGATCAGAAAAATATTCATAAGTATCTGAAACATTAGGGTGTTTTTCTTTAAAGCAAACACTGCCCTAATAATGCAATATTAATATTTAAGCTCTGTGATCTGGATGAGTGTCATTGGCTCACACCAATGGCTCACACCATGCCTGTTCCAACACCAGCTTTACTGTGTCTTAATACAGAAGCAGTGACGATAGTGCAGAGCTGTTTGGAGCTTCATGGGAGATCTGATCAAGCATAATAAGTGGTGGAGAGGTTTAGAAATGGACAAAGATGAGACCAACAGCCTCTTCAGCTCCTCCATACTCCAGCCTTCCCTGGCTTGCTCCTTACATTGACGTGTCCTTAGTGAGTTCCCAGTGTGTTCCCACACCTCCTTAGCCAAATACCTCCTGCCTGTTTCCCCAGCCTCCACTTATTCCTCCTGATGCTTCATCCCCTTATTTAACTAACTCCTGCACTACCTCCGTGCATCTGCCACTGTTCCCCTCGTTTCTTCAGTACTGCTACTTCTTACATCACTAGGATGGGAAAAGTAGGTCAAGGAGTAGGCTAAGAGGGACACAAAGGTGTGTGGGACAGACAAAAGGAGGTAGTGGCAGCGAGATCTGCTTCAAACAGATCTAGTATCTAGTTCCTCTTTTGTTACATGCTTGAAAGGTTGTAGGAATAAAGTAAGAAACCTGTCATACTCGCACAGTACTGTGGAGTGTTGGGAGTCTCTCTCCACAGACCTAGGAATTCTCATGAGTTGCCATGTGAGATGAGCACAGCTATTCAAGTGTCTGCAATTGTGTGCTCTTCTTTCCTTGATACTCATACTAAATAGCTGTGCTTTAATATATGAAAGGCTATGTGATGAGTTGTTTTTAAAACAGATCATAAGAGCTTTCAGTTAAGCAGCTAAATTTAGTGGATACTTTAATCTTCTAACTGTAGAACAAGGATAATTTTGGGTGTTTAGGTGTCTGAAAGTATTAAAAATCTTAGTCTATTTTTTATAAGAGGTCAGTCTTCTGTAGTAGCACTTTAGGGAATTCTACTCTACTGTTCTTTGGAATGGTTCATATTTGATTATAGTATTAGTACAGTGAGAAGATTCTCTAATCTTTACTCAAAAAGGAGGCTAAAAATGATTTTACATCATTCACACAGGATTTTCTGTGAAAGAATTTGTTTTGACTGCAAACAAAGTGAGTCCCTCTTTGTGTATGGCAAGGAACCACAAGGTTATAAATGCCGAAGGAAATATTCATTACTTGGAGCCATTCCCTTTACAACACTCCCTTGTATTTTCATATCAGTGGTATTATATTTCCTTCTTTTGTGTTTACTTTTACCATTTACTTAGTCTCAAGTTTATTACTGTATTAACAAGGATTTTGTGTGTGAAGTAGATGATTTTTCTTGCTAGCCTTGCCAATGCTACATTATTGTATTCTAATAGGCTGACTTTTGTCTAAACTAATCCAGCAATCTGTGTTTTTACAGCAGACTAATTCTAATGACTAATGTTTGAAGATGGTTGTTGTGGGCAGTGTAAATGTATGAATTCAGTAAGTCAGTGGGAGCTTGATCCTGTTTATTCTAAGTCAGCAGAAAAATAATATTCAACTAATAAAATAACCTGTCCCTGAAGACTCAGGAAGGGCGCTCACATTTCCTTATGGGAATTCTTTCATGAAGTATGAGACCTGTTAGAATTAGAAGAGGTTTGTTTGTAGAGGGTTTGTTTGCAAGTTGTACTAATTACTTGGGAAATGAGAGAATTTACTTTTTCCAGGTTTGGGGAATCTTTTTGGCTCTGAATTACAAGGTAACCTGGAGTGATTTGAACTGCTTTTGAATGAAACTTGAGGGCTTAAAGAAGACAGGTTTTCCTTGTGAAAACTGTGCAATAAGCAGGCTCTTTTAGCATTCTACTTTTTCACTTGTAGTAGCACAAATAACAATTCTTTTAAGACAGCATGTGTTTTAAGCTGGCTTCAAGCAGATTCATAACCTCTTGTTTCAACACATACCTGAAAACTGTCTTTTATTTGCAAGTAGCTTTTTTTTTTTGTAGCAGGGCACTGTTTCCTTGTTTGTAACCACATAGGAGTTAACATTTTATGGCTGATAGACATTCTTTTTCAAACGAGGTATATTCTCTCCTTGTTCAGGAAGCTGGTGGGTTTTCTATGCACATGTGTTGGCCCCGTTGTCTGTCATCTTTTTACCTTCCTGCTTTTTTTGTTTCTTTTACAGATGACACCAGTCACCAGTAAGTCAGGGGACCTAAAATTTATCTCCAAACATGACACAGATAGAAGCTCACCTGCAACAAAGTAAGCAAGGAATGCTTAATAATTTGCAGTGTTATTTCCCAACTGCTGTTTGAAAACTAAGAGAAATGTTGGAAGGGTTATTTTTTTTTAAAGCAAAACAAGAAGTTCGCTTTAGGGTGATCAGTCAGAGAGTGCTTCACACCCAAAATGTGAAGGAAATAACAGTTCATATATGTATGCACATCCCCAAAAGACCAAGGACTATAATGTACACAACAGTCAAAAGCCAGGGATATGTCACTGCTCACTGGCATCCCTTAGATATGTATTAGGATTTTATTGCTGCAGACTGCAAACTATTTTTGCGCCTTCTAAAAATTAATTAATGTAAATTCCAAAAGATTTTCACATTCTAAGAAGATGCCAGCAACACTTTTGATGGTAACACTTGCATTTTTTAAAAATCGTACCTCTCCGTTGCGTGAAAGCTGTAAGCAGGTAAGATCTCAGCATTTTGAACAAGAGCTTCCACAGTATCTTTAGCTATTGCAACCATTTATGCTTCAAAAATTGATATCTGAAAATACTTCCTGTGTTTGCCATTGTATCTGTCACCTAAGCAAAGTTATTTCACTGGTCATTTTCCAGACTGGTTCCCTCCTCATATAAACAATCTGTTCATTATGCTGTAGATGCAGATACATACCTACCTTTAAATCTGAATTTTGTTTCTCCAGCTGTATGTAGATTTGAAGATAAATTGTGAGTGGAAAGTTTAACCCTCATGTACAATGAGAAATGGGCTGTACAACTACACATTGACAGAATTCAGTGTTGAATTTTGGGCACAACTATTCTGATACCATATACATTAAGGAAGGAAATGCCCTAAAAGCACAGTTACTGTGACGGTTGACACAGTCTGTCAGAAGTCAGTATCAAAAATTTGGGATGACTCAACTCCATTGGTAGAACTTCAGGAAACAATTATTTTAAGTGACCTTCTAGGGCATCCACTGAAAAATATGGGGACCCAGATTTAAAGTGTGGAATTGCAAATGATATATGCAAATTCAAGAATTTTGAGTCATACCAAATACAAATACTCATTTTAATGGAAACTAAGGGCATCCTGAGAAGATGTCACACTGAAGGAATAGAGCCATAGAGCCCCAAAATCACTTCAGTTACATTTCAAAAAGGTGAGAGAAGACACCTACATGCTTGAGTCAGTAGAATGTGTTCCCTCATCCTGAACTATCGGGAGCAGGAGCATCATGGAGATTCCAGTCTGAATTCATGCATGCTTCATGTCATGGCACTTCATAGTAGTGACCATATGTACCAGTTTTTTTTTCACAAAAGACTACAAACTTATTTTAAGAGCTAGAAGAGAAAAGGATCCTCTGACACTGCTGATGCCACTAGTGTGAAAAACTCTCAGTATTTCTGATGATAGGTATTTATACAGCACAGATCAGATAATAAAACAGTTCAGAAACATGGCTGCCTATTTTTCATGAAAACTCTCACTTTACTGTTACCAAAAACATGACCTGCCAGGGCTCTGACTGGACTGTAGTTTTCTTGCTCACTGCAGTCAGTGTGTCTTGAAATATCCTTATAAGTTTACATGCATGCAAGTGTTGCCATCTTAACTGGAAAAGGTTTGTATTTCTGCATCTAATAGCAGTATCAGCATGACTTGAGATCCAGTCCCATCTGTACTTGAATAGTTGCTCCACCTAATACTGTTATTTTCCTGTTTATTGTGGAAATACGCTTAATATGCATGTCACATTGATGTATATGATATGAAATTTATTTACTGCATAATTCATAAGAATCAAGAGAGATGTGGTTGCCAATTAGACACTTTCAATATAGAGAAGTGAAACTTTAACACCTGCACAACTCACTAAGCCAAATGAATGATTGCTGGCTTGCTTATTAGAACAATATTGTTCACTATGGCCACAATACCTGCTGTAAAAGAACATGAATGGCAAGTCCTTATGAAATCTCTATTTTTTGAGAATTTCTGGGTGGAAAATACAGGTTTGCAATAGGAAAACAAATTTCATACAAGGTGGTAGTAGACTTTTATCTTAGCCAAGCAGTTAACGTGTCTTCTGCAGACTCTAGAAGAAACGGAGAAATGATGCTAAGTGTTTTTAATCTAAGTTTTGATGCATCATCACATCTGATGTCCAAATAATAAAAAGATGAAAACTGCTTCTCAAAATTAGAGATAGCTTTATATTGGAAATAGCATAGTAACCTTACCCTTTGAATATTAATGATTAGCTGCTACTTGTCAGTACAGCCATTGTGTCCTTAGACATGTTCCCGTTGTATGGTTTTGTTGAGCTGCACTAGGTAGTGCTCTCTGCATAAATTTACACGAGACCCAGCTGAACGCTCGGTTTGGTACATTGGTACTTGTATCACTGAATAATTATGACTTTGTATCCCAATTTTGTCATGCAGCAGTACTTCTCAAATTGTTCTAGGAATCCTAACACAGAGGATCTTAGACTACAGAACCTTTTCCTTAGTATGTTCCAGTATTAGAGCTGCAGCAATCCACATATTCATAAGTGTACAGTTTAGCTTAAAAAGAAATTCCAACTACAGGCAGATATTCATCCGTTCGTTAGCAAGGCTGATGTGTAAACATTTTCATCTATAAAATCTGATTATGTTCGGACAGTATCATCAACAGTGCAGCTCTTGTAGCACCCTTTTTGTAGAAGAGACACACATTACATTCTTCAGTCTCGATTCATCCATTTGCTTATGTGTTTCAGCAGCTTTAAACATAACAATCCAGGCCATAAACCAAGACCCTTTTGTGTTAGGCACAATACAAATTTTTAACAAAGACAATACCTTCCTTTGAAAGGTTAGAGACGAAGTATTGTTACATATTTATAGTTAAATAAAGTTACAACTTCTGCCAAGAGTGGGAATTCATGGTAGAAGTGGTGTAACATCTGCATAACCCCTGCCATCATATGCAAGACCAGTTAGAGGCATTAACTGCGATACAGGAGCTTGACTGATCCTTTTGACACTGTATGAAGGCTGATAGGCATAAATAGACATTAAAGTGATTTCTGACTCTGTCCTCGTTCAGGCAAATTAAAATGGAAAAGCTAATCTTACATACTGTGACTGCCTGTCTTATTCTTGTTGCATAAATAAACCAGGAATGTCTCCTTAATTGTAAGTATTTTGGTGTCTGAGCTTAGGAAAGTGAAAAAAAACCAAGTGCAATTGCTTTTATGAGAGGAGGAGACTGGTAGTTTGTATTTTTTAATTACATCTGTTGTCTATTGATCAAGACAAGCTGATTTTTAAGATCGTGAGCAGTTCTTTTCAAAGCAATGCTATGATAAAAAGTAGACTAGTGGAGTGGTCTCATATTTTGTCTTCATGATTTTTCTGTCTTTGTTCTGCTGTGGAACAGTAGTTTTTGTAGTTGTTTCAGCATTGTGCTCAAGAGGATAGGCAGACAATTGCTCTAACACATCAGCTGTAGGTGGAAAAAGCTCTAAATTTGGGCTAACTTTGTGTTTCTTTTACTCTTTTTATATCCACCTTCCTCTAGAGGTACAAAGGAAAAGAAGAAAAGGATACAAAGGAATGAGAGAGAAAATCAGCACAACTTAATGAGTGTCGATACTCCTCTGTCATCAGTTACAGCTAATGGTGTTGAAAACGAACCTGCATCCCATGGGGTGGAATTGAAGAAGAAGAAGAAAAAGGCAGCAAGAGGCTCAAACTTAAGCACAAATGGAAGGACAAATATTGCCTTTGAGCCCGAATGCCATGACGCAGAGGCATAATTTATTTCTGAATACTGGGGTGATGTTCGTTAGACACGTTGAAGGCTGCAATTATGATCTCTCCTCTAGGATTAACAACAAACAAAGAAATTAAAATACTTAAATATGCAAAATGGTACCAGTTGTGACTTATCAATGGTACAAACCAGTTTTGGATGACTTTTGCCCTGGGTTCCTTGAAATCAACAGAACTTGGAGGTTCAGCTCCTCACTGGACTGGAAAAGAACTGAAACTGTCAAATACCCTGTTTCCTAATTTGATATCTGATTAAACCTTCGCTTAGGCATTTATGTGGGCTGTAGATCAATCCATAGGGAGCAGAGAATCAAGTGAAAAAGTGTGGTCTAGAGCAAAACAAGCCCAACCACTACATAAGTTATTAAATTAGCATTTTAAAGTATGCTGTAAGTAAAATAGAAGAGTGTTCAGAATGGTAAAAAACCAAAGGAATGCTGACATTAAGGTGTACCTGAAAACATAAGCTTTTAAAAAATATTTTCCTGACATCAAATATCTGTTTGGACTGCATTTTGCAGCTCTGGAGGGAATTGTGGAACAACTACCTATGCAACTACACTGTCTTCAGTAGGACTACTTGTTCTTATCAAAATATATTAGTGTTGCAAATTCCAGGCAGTTATATTTTTCAAATGAGGTGTGCTGCACATAGTAAAGATTCACTGCAGTTTTGTCGGAGTTCCTGGCTGCTTTGGTAGCAGTCTTGCCAAATATACTTATGTCTGAATGAAATATTTCGTATCCAACTGTGCTGTCTGTTTTACTTGTAGTCCTTATTCACTTGTAAGCATCATTAATCTATTTTTTTACTTGAGTATTATTTTGTGAACTTTTACTATTGACTTCACTAATCATCTACGGTGTTAAATAATTTATATTTTATATTAAACAAAACACTTTCTATCAGTTAGTGTTGGTATTTTTTCTGGCTGATGATGTCCAGTTTATTTTTACTCTGCTAGGAAATTCTTTCTCCTCCCCCTCTGAAGCAATAAATAACATAAAATTAGAAAGCCCTTATTTAGTAGACAGGGCACTTGATTCCATTAAAAAAAGAAGTGAAAATAACAATGGTGGGCACTGATGTGTGAAATGCACCCAGATGCAGAGGACTAGTTGCTGTATATTGTAATATCTTCGTTGCACATGTTTTGAAGCCAGAAAAACCTGTAAACTTTTTTCTTTCAAGTAAAGCACAGCAGCAAATACTCTTTTTTTAGCCCACTGGTAGTTGTTATTTGCCAGCAGTCCTAACTTTGCTCTGCCTAGAGTATGTGCATGGAGCCCTGCCCTAAATGGGGCTTGCATATGTACTGGAAACTTAGTAATGTCTCTTTCCCCAGTCAGAGGTGGTGTAAAATTACCTTAATCCTGGGGCTGCCTGATTCTGTCAAGGCTCCCCACCTCTTCTGTCCCTGCAGTGTGTTTCAGCTCATCATCCTGTGTGACATGTGGCATTTAGAGATTTTATACAGAGGAAAAATCTCAACATCTTACATTTCTTAAAATGTCCTGGGTCACGTTTAAAACAAGGGCAGAACGTGACATCAGGCTCCACGTCAGGGAGAGCTGAGCAGTAGCCAAGATCTGGGAGCTCATTGGAAAGCATTGTAAAATGTTAATTTGCCATTGTCGACGCTGAAGACAGAAATAACACTTCAGATAAACACCACAGAGAGATGGTAGTTCTAATCAAAGGCACAGCACCTCCTTTCATGCTTGCGAACTAGGGCTCCAATTATGTTCACTGCTCTGAAGCTGAATAGAGCTGCTTTGCCACACTTTCCAAATTGAGAGGAGAGGCAGCAGTAGTGTCTTCCAAGGCACAGTTCCAAATAACAATTAAGCAGAAGGAATCAGATAAGAGCCAAACATGAAAATGCAGGAGTTGAAAATAAACTTTTCATAATGTTTTTTTGTAATTGCAATAGCTTTTGTTTTGCTTCTGTAATTTTTTTTTCTTCCCTACCACATGGTTGGTTAGAGACTTCTATTCCTTTATACACAGTGTCACTGTGGTGCTAGTTTTCTACGTTCATTTAACAGAAAAGGAACAAAAATATCTGAAATTTTAAAAAGTCTATGATCCTTCGGTATTAAAATTAGAGCCTTCACCCTAAAATTTCTTTAACAAATTATGAGCATGGCACAGTGGCAAAGACAGTTTTTACCTTTTGTTCAGAGATATGACTGATATGTTCATTTTAAGAAGAACTGCTTTTTGGTGTTAGTAGAGTCTTTATTCTTCAGTCATTACTGTTGAGATTTTAAATTTACAAAAAAGGATAAAACTTTAAACAGTTTGGATTAGTGTAACGGTTTAAAAAGAAGTTTCTAATTTAAAAACTTTATATAATGCTTCTTGTTTCTGTGTTAACGCAATCTACAAATTTTCTAAAATCACTTTACAGTGAATATCATGTACATTTGCTGAATATTGTCTACGTACGTAGAGGACTTAAATTTCAGTGGAAGACAAGAATTCCAGAAGGATTCAGATTGCCTACTGAAAATTTGCCTTTTTTTTTTTTCAGATGAAGCATTACGAGTGTCCTGCAAAATTGCTCCCTGAGCCATGATGTGTGAATTAAAATGCAAGAGTTACAAAAGTCTCTGTGAGACTTCCTTGGAGGGTGACACGAGTTCATTACTGGAACAAACCAGATAAAATGCTGCTTAAAAAAGTGTGAATATTAGATATTTATAGCTGCCTTGCGATAGCAGCATCGTGGGTCTTTCATTGTTCTGGTGTTTGTAGGTTTTGTGTGTGTGGTTGCACCATACACTTGCTATTAAGTTTTTATGATACGGCAGAGATATCGAGAACCGTGCATAAATCAGCAATGCAGAAGAAAATGGATGGCCACGTTTTTCCTGTGTTTCCCAATAGCCATCAAATTGCATTTTGTTTTTTTCCTTAAAATAATTTGAGGAACAGACATCATAAAACATAATAAGTGTATTTGTAGCATCACTTAATTCAGAAGGCAGTAGGGGATGGATCACAGTCAAACAAGGGCTAATGAGAACACAGAGGAACATGACAACTGAAAGTCTCTGTTGACTAGTGAACTAAATCTGCCGGCTGGACGCAATTGTCTGATGGAGAATTGAATGTCAGGATCATTTAGGGTTAACAATGGCCCATTACAAGCAAAAGCAGACAGCTATGAAAAATAGCCGGCATGGTAGCCATTCTGCAGGGACCATGGATGCAAACTTGATAATGAGGCACTTCATTCACTACATCCTTCTGCTCTAATTACTCAGGTGAATAGGAAATACTTCATGTAAGGCGGGAACAGACTAAGGCAAAAACACTTGTTTGGTAAACACAAAGAGTGATGGGGTTTTTTAATGATCCTTTTCCAGCATGTATGGAATTAGTATGTATGCAGTGCAACCTATTTTATGGATGTGGAAATTGGGAGGGGATAGAAGTATTTTCCGAGTAGTGGAGGGAGGTCAGGAAGATTCATGTAGAGGTTGGTGGTACTCTGGGGTTTTTCCCTTAGCATTCTGTCCAATGTCCATACAGACTATTTCGGACAAATTAACTTCTGGATGTATACCTGCACTTGTAAAAATATATTGTTTTAGTTCAAGGGGGTTTATTGCTTGGAGTTTAGCATACATGCATTAGGAACAAAACTGCTGCGTGTAGGGAATAGAAACAAGAGGAGGTCTGAGAGAGGGAAATAAGCAACTTGAGAAGAAAGCTGCTGCCTGGGGTAGTCTTGCAAAAATGTGGCAATTAGAAATTGGAACTTAAGAAGAAGGAACAGAAGATAGTGTGTAGGTGCATTATAGCAAAGCTTTGGTTGCTTCAGTCATGTTTTTTAGACTTCAGAAATTCAGATATTTAACCACTTCACTTTTTAAAACATTTGTTTTGTGCCATTTACAGAAACTTTCTGGATGAATTCTCAGAACCCATGAACAACACTGAATGTCTCTCCAGTAACTCTTAGCTCTCTGTGTTCTAACTCTGAGCTGCAGCCTACAAAATTCCGCATAGCCTATGACTTGCAGAGCTGTTGGGATAGATGAAGCTTTCATTCCCTGGTTTCTGATACAGGTCTTCAGGAGGCACCTTTATAGTTGTTGTCTGTTGCAATAGGCACCTCTGCCTCGATTCAGTCCTCTCCAGCTTCTTCATCTGGTGCAAAACAGCTGCAGCAGTGATTGGAACTTCACACCAAGACTCAAGCTGCTCTTTTAAACATTTTATATCACATGATCCTTTTCTTACACGTGGATGTGTTCTGCTCACAGTGGTTTTGGAAGGAGTTTTGTCTTTTGTTCATCTGTTGTATGCAGTTTCCTTGCTGCCCTCCCTTTCAGAAGGGTCTGTTTACCAGCAGTGAGATGTTTATCTGGAGTCCCAGTCCTGCAAGCTGCTCGGAGTAGATGGACCCCCGTACTCAAAGCTCCAGCAAAAGCAGCAAGGATTAGGCAACATCATGGCTGCAATTAGTGTATACTAACTTTAAAGATTGGGAAAACATTTTCTATCTTGCAGCCATAGATAAAGATATCAGCTCTGCATTTCATCTAAAACTTCATCCACCTGATTGCTTGTGAGGACTTTGTCAAGCCAAATGAATTTGCACTATGTTTGGCTGTGACAAGCAATTTTACAAGTCCAGTGTAATGCTCAAATGCAAACAATCAGCAGAAACTGCAGATGCCACTTTTAGCGGGAAAAGTGTTTCCACACCGGTAAAGCAGTATCAGTAAAATCTATGCTCTGAGCAGGCTTCAAACTTTTGTTGCATTTATATCGCCTGCAAAGACAGGGAGTGTAATAAACTAGTGTGTAGCAGCTGTAAATTCTCTGAGGATTTATCTAACCACAAATACATCGAAATGGGGAAATAGGTCTATATTAAACTGTGCAAGATGCTGCTGGAACTCAGCCACTTCTGCAACATCCTGTAATTAATTTATTATGACAGGTCTGGCAAACTGAAACACCCAATACGCTTGCGACAGACTGTTATGATATAGCTGTTTGAAAACTCCATAGTCACATAAAATGCAGGTATTAAAGGAAAAAGAAAAAAAAGGTAACCCAGTATTACCATTATTTCTCTATTATGTAGAAATTTTTCACCAGGCTCACGTTCACCAGCATGCTGGAGTGCATGTGGCAGAGTCGGTACCTCTGGCTGCACTAGCTGGGAAGGAAATTGTTGCAGAATATATTGGCTTAGGTCCTACTGTTCTGGGATCAGAAGTAGAGTTAATGAAGTTCTGTGGACATGTTCGACTGAGGAACCTCTTTTCACACATTTTCTGAGTCAGCGCAGGCCTAGCCGTGTCTTTTGGTGATGAAGTTAATAAGTGGAGCTGAGACACTGGGTGCTGGTTTAACTTTCTTCTTGGTCGGTCCATATTTGTTTTTCTGCCCATGTTAAAGACACTTGGTTTTGTTAAATAATAGTGAGAGAGTTCCAGTGAAATTGTCTGTGAGTTGCAAAGAGAATTAGTACGGATTTCTCACAAATCAGTTTTTTAATGTCTCTTGCTGCTCTAGTTCTTACAGAGATGACTAGAACAGGTTGTCCTTGCACTTAGCTGCTTATCCTAAGTTCATTGCCTCAGCTAGCAGTTAAAACGAAGAAATACTGAATTCCATTTTTTTCTGGGGGCTATCTTCAGTGTTGAATATCCTGCTATTAATACACAGCTAGACATAGCTAATTCAGCACTGCACAAGTGTATAATTTGAAGAAAATCCTCTTTCTCCCCTCACAAATTTTTGATAAGTAGAATAGGCTGGTTTACTCCCTTGCTTGCACTGTGTACTTTAATGTGCACAAGTTAAGCCTTTGCATATCCATTGCTGCAGGTGAGTGTTGCAGAGTACATGCAAGTAGTTACCATCATCAAGTGTTACTCACTTGGCAATGCTGGTTTTTATGGACTGTAATTATTCCCTTAGTTTCACCTCAACGTTTTTATTTTGCCATTGCATCATCAGCCAGCTTTTTTTCAGTGTATGTCATCAGGATTTTGACACCTTTGTATAAACACTGTATAAACCAACTTCATGTTATGTTCTACATTCATTTTAGCGCTTGATGGGGATATACCATCATGGGTGTAATAGTGACATCAGCCTGAGGCTCATTAAAATAAATGCCATCCAAAGTCAGGCTCCAGCAGCCTGCATAAGCCTATAATAAGCTTATACGGGGGTGGTTAATCCCCATTGTGGTTTGGTATAATGTCATAATAAAAAAGTGACATCAGGGAAAGGGCAGAAGGGGCCATAAATGTGCTCTGCAGTGTGGCCAAGGGCTCCTGACTTCCCTCCTCCTTAAGCAACAGCGTGAGCAGAGCTAAGCAGGTCTGGATTACAATTGAGGGTGACTGAAAATGGCTCTTCTGTTAACTGAGACAGAACTACAGAGCCATAAATATCCCGGGGTGGCTTTCCTTGGTGATGCATCATGGATGTGCACAGGCATACAGAAGGTGTGAAGCAACATGTGGCTCTGCACTGGCTTGCTTCCCAATGAAGGGTACAGCTTCACTGGACCTTGCAGGCTCTGTTCTCCCAGGGACACATCAGGACTCCCAGTTTAGACCCCAAAGCTCCTAATTTGTTGCCTGTATCCAAAGGTTTGGATGAGCAGGAGGTGGGCTGCCCTTAGGGTCAGCAGGCAGCAGAGCACCCTCACTCTGCAGGGCTGGGGCACCCAGGGCACCCTCCTCATGGGTTGGTACCGAGCAGGGCCAGGGCTCAGGCTTCCTGCTCCCCTGGGATGAATGCCAGTCACTGAGCCAGCACCGGGAAGGAGGGTGGAAGCTCTAGACAGTGCTTTTGCCTCACACTCGGTTGAAGGGGTAGTTACAGTTGTTTTTTCTTGCTGTTCTTTCAGTCAGGGTTAGATTTTCTCTGAAAGAGGAAAAAGCCCTCAATGGCAGCTCTTTGAATTCAGTGTCTCTGGCATTTTGCCATTTTTACTCTTTGTCAACACAATAATGTGGGTTTTCAAGTCATGTTTGGGAACCTGGGCACCTGGCTCTTGCTGAGACTTACTTGAGACAGTGTTTTTGACATCAGGTTTGTGGGACAAGAGTTACAGACTTGGCTGCCTCCAGTTAGATCCCTGAGTAGCCTGAATTCACAGAGAAAAATATTGTCTGATAATTCTCAGATTCTGATTGTTGGTCAGGTTCTGTGTTGGAGGACAGAGACTTGTGCAGACATGGTTTAAGATAGAATTTCCTGACAGTTTGTGCTATCATCTAGCAACAGCTTGATTCAGTTTGCTTCATCAAGAGAGTTAATATTTTTAACAATGCTTAGCTTTGACTGTTTTTTCACACCAGTGAAACAGGAGGCGATACAGAACAAGTAATGCTGAAAGCCATTACCAGCACCACTATCAACAAAGATTTCTCCTGAGCCATGAAAAACTAGGACAAGAAAGCTGTAAGACTCAAATGTCTTCCAGCCTAAATGTACATACAAGGCCTGCCACCAAAGGTGATAAACCTAATATTTAGCTCAGGTTGCTTGTCCTAAAGACACATGTTATAAGGAGAGGAAAGAGTGACTAGTTCAGCACATTGAGGCTGACACTGGTCAAACACTGTCAAGGTTTGGTCTTTTTGTAGGCTGAGGTTGCTTCATCGAGTCATTTGAACTCCACCAGTTTCCCACGCTAAGATCAGTGCTGTAACATCTGTGAATGTTTTGGGTTATCTTGTTTTTTTATATAGTTTTGTTCCTTTTTTGTTTTGAATGTGTGGTAAAACATATTGGAAGTTTGTATAATTGAAGAAATCTATTCCTAATTTGTTTGAACTGTTGGTATATTTTTCCAGAGCGCTGCCATGTTTTCCTAGAGCTAGAATTAGCTAAAGTTAGGTATTTGCTTTCTTAGGACCCAGCAATGGACCAGCACAGCTTCCAAATTGAAGATGCATGTCTTTGTGCCTGCAACTGTAGCTGAATCCTGGTTAACCTCACTTGCAGAATTCCGGTGTGGAGTTTCTTGTCATGAATACAGCTCACAGGGTCAGATTGAATCCTGTAAATTGAGTAAGAACTCAGAAAGAGGAAAAGAGAATTTGCTGCCATTTGAACCTGTGCAATACCGGCAGAAAAGTGCTTGAGCAGGGTACACAGTCTCTCTGCACAGTGCAGCAGTGTGGAAAACAGGCCTGGCTCTACGTGGATTTGTAAGCAGTGGCACATGTCACACAGGATTAAGGACTCCTGGAAGGACACGCAATTTGTGGTGCTGCTCCCATTCTCACTCCCAGCCGCCCTCAGTTCCCCGCTGGCCTCCTGCCTCCTGTGTAAAACTGCAGTTGAAATGGAGAAATGGGATGGGTGGCAGCGTGCCAGCTGCCTGGGCACCAAGCGCCGCTTATCTCTCTGACGGACACCCTGCCGCCCATCCCCGGGGATCATTCACTTCTTCAGGCACTCGTGTAACTCAAAGAACTTGCTCACTCCTGGATAAATCTGGGCAAATATTGATGTAGCTGCCTTGTTTTACATCAGCCCTTTTGCAGGTGGGCTTTTATGTGTGGGCAGGTTGGCGGCTGATTTGGCACTACCATTACAACTTTTTTTGACTAGAAAGGTGTGAGTAGAAGTTGTTTTTGCTTCTTCTGTCCTAAGCTGCTAAAGTATCTGCTCTAGGAAGAAAAGCATTTGGAAATGCTTTGTAAAGTTGAATTTAAAGTTGTGATCTGGGCTCTTAGTGCTGATGAAGACCAAGAAAACACTTTGTCAAAAGATGTTGAAGTGATTATTTGTTTCCACTTTGCTGGGTTTAATTTACAGCTGGTTTTGTGACTTTCAACGGAAATCAGATTAATTAACTTTAATCTGAAACTGTTGTCTAAATACTCAATGACCTAATTCATTAGCTGTATTTTATCAGTATTTACTAAAAAATACCAGGAGTGATTTTGCAAATATTAAAAAGCATAGAATTACATTGTCATAGGAAATACTGAAACTGTTGACAGTTTTTCACAAAGAACTTCTGTGCTTATTTAAAGACCATTTTTTGGGAAAAATCTTTCTATGAAAAATATTGATGTTGGCTATTCAAATGAATTCACTTACTTGGCAGTAAAACTGGTCTAAGTCAATAAGAATGCATAATAAGTGTCGTGACTTTTTATTTCAGTAAGATTTTTGATACTGTCTTATCTGATATTTTTTATAACCAGAGTGGGGGGGAAATATGGTCTAGATGAAACTATCACAAGGAGTTGATGCATAACTAATTAGAAAAGAAAAGCTGCATTCAAAAAAGAGTTATCCAAGTTTAGTTATCATACCAGGGAGATATTGCAAGTGAGGTCCCTGAGGTCAGTTCTCTGTCACTTCTATTCACTATTTCCATTAATGAGCTGGACGATGTAGTAGTATTTATAAAATGTGTGCGTGACACCAGGAGTTTGCAGGCTGTTTGTAGGACGTGATCAGAATTAAAAATTATGTTGGAAAATGGAAGTAATGGTGCAAAACAGAGGACCCAATAAGATTTGTGCTAGAGGAAGCAAGAACCAAAGGCAAAAATATAAAGTGGCTTTTCAGTTTTATTTCAGAAAAATGTGAAAGGTGACAGGTTCAAACACAAACTAGGTGAATCATCAACACACTATGACTGTTTGTAAAAAAGAATCATCTGAGTGATATTAGCAGAGGTGAAGTGTGTATGAGCAGAAGATTATTACTTCTTCCCAAATTATGCTGGTGAAGCTTCAGCAGGAATACTTTGCTTTAGTTTTGGGCACTGCATACTGGAGCTGGCAGACAAGCTGAATGTAGTTCAGGGAACAGCAGTGGGCATGACGAGAGATTTAGAAACCTATGAAAAATGTGCAAGGGATTGGAATTGCTAGTGTAGAAGAGGTAAGGACTGGGAGACACAGTAGGAATGCTCAATAATGCGTAGGTTTTTACAGAAAGCTAGAAGTTAGGCAGCTCTGTTTGGGATGCCCATGTGATTTCATTGCAGAGCTTGTCTATTATTTTTTTTCTCTCTCTCATGGAAAAGCTTAGTTTTATCTTACAGCAGTGTGATGGAGCAAAATATAAGTTCTTCTGGGTCTATTTAAATTAGATGATCATATATTTCCTTTCTTTCTCTTCGTTACGTGTACTATTATTAGTTGCCTTTATCTTCCTCTGAAACAGCATCCATAAGACTCACTTAGATCAGTGTTGGTGCATAACAACCATTCTTTGAGAAGAAAATTGCAGTGAAAATGTTTTATTCATTATCTCCTCTGTCATAAATCTCTAACTGGAGCAAAAATCCTGACCCTGAATCTTTCTCCAGAACTCATAAGCCCATGGCTATTCAGTTTTAATTGTGCTGCTCCAGTGATTTATGGCATGACCTTGGGTGAATTGAACCTCCACCTCAATTTCCCTGTCTTTAGCTGAAGATGCTAATATTTCTCCTGTGGACAGCCTGAGAGTTAATCTCTGTAAGACTGCCTTGACAATGTCCAGTCCTCAAGCAGAATCTTAAAAGTTTAGTTGTCACCTACCTATGACTCAGTGGTTGAAAGTCTGCATTTATGGTGGGACTTGAGGGTTTGGGGATTTTTAAAGTACTTCTGTAAAATCATGTTTTTCAGTCTTACGGCTTGGAAAGGCAATTTTGATTATTTTATTTTTGGGGCTGGCACTATCAGGCATGAGAAGAAAAAGCTCTGGAAAAGGCTTTTGTTTCTAAAGGTGGATTACTCAGCTGTAGTTGGACAGTGTAACTTATTACAATACACTCTGCTGGCAGTTATAATAGTAGAGCAAGCCCCACTGGAGCTCCAAAAATCTGGGATGGGAGTCTGGCCAGGAAAACTGAAAGCCTTGAAGTATGTTCCATGGCAAGGAAAGAGGGGTTACTTTTCCCCTCAGGTTTCTTGCATTCAAAAGTGATAATTACCACCAAAACAGAGAGAGAAGATACATGCTGGATAAGCTGGCAAGTTAAGGACCCAAGTTTCTGTCCGCTACAAACAGGAATGCCTGCCCAGCTCATAGGATGGTGTCTTGATTTGATAGCAAAACAGAAATGTGTGAAAAAGTAGTTGAGGAGTCTGCTTATTGTACGGAACATGAGATAATAATGTCATATCAATAGATAGGGGGGTCATGCTGCAAATCCATTATTTGTCTCAATTGTAAGCACTCTTCCATTAAGGAGTGGAAGTGTCTTTACTTTGAAACAGGACTAATAAAGGCTGTGACCACTTAGGCTTTTGAAAAATATGCAGACTTATATGATGATAGTAGGTAGAGGACAGTATTCCTGGTGGGTTCTGACCTATGCACCTTCATTTTATTAATTCATTGAGCCATCTGTTTAAACTAAAATAAATACTGTGGTACAGCTGGAAATGTCTCACTGTTGAAGAACTCGGCCTTTTCCCTGTCCATTTCTCTTCTTTTGTGATCTCAGTCAGTGAATGGTTTGTAATGTTCTCATATTTTTTCTTCGTGGCCAACCTTTTCTCCACAACTCAGAATTAACAAGATTTCTGTTCAGGAAATTAGGTACTTGGTGAATGCAACCATTTGGGGGAAAGGAGGGAAATAATAGTCAGGAAATTAACTACACCACATTTTGGTTGTGTTATTTTCCCTATCCTTTCCCATTCCCACAAACCCTCTGAAAGCACTGAATCTACTGGAAGTATTAGTCCAAGAAATCAGTTTTTACTTGCAGTGTTTTTTTCAGTTTCATGCTACACAGAGTACGTGTGGATTTTATGGCACATACATTGAATAATCCCACCAGCCTTTCAAATAATTTGGGTTTTGGTGTCAAATGACGGAAGCTGGACATTTTTTCTGAAGGGGTTGCTGATGCACAGCTGAGTGCACACAATCAGTGCATTTAATTGTCCACAGCGTGCTGCATGCCTGTCCCTGAGAAGGCTCCAAAGTGCAGGAGCAGCTTTAGGGGCAACTTTCATCTCACACCCCTTACCCAGACTGAGCCCCTGTCAACTTTAAAGTGTGGAAGTTCTGCAAATGGAGATGTTTATGAGCTTCACTGCTGGGCAAGCCTCGCTGGAGTCCTTGGGAGGTGCTGGGCTTCCCTGCTCTGGAATACCCTGACAAGGACTCCAATTTACCTTTTCCTGTGTTTGGGCAGCTGGACTTCAGAGGGTCTAAACCAGAAGGAGCCTCGGGAGGCTGTGCCTGAGCAGTGCTGGCCCTCTGCCCAGCTCTATGTGTGCACAGCCCTTCCAGGGTGCTCCCTTGTGCTGCCACGGCCGCAGAGTTGAAGTGCAACTTCAGAGCCTGGCTTCTCAGCCACTGGTGCCTCGTGCAGGTCATGCTGGAAGCACCTATTGTTCTGGAGCATTTGAAGGGCATCCAAGTTTTGGCATCATTAGATTATTGCCATGGTGCTCTGGCTGCAGATCCTGTACAATAAAAGGGGTTTTACTTTATGTTCAATCACTATTAGCTGTTATCTGCAGCTTTCATCTAGTCTCCATTAATGAAAGAACAAATAATTCCAGGGACTAAATAGATGTTTGACCATTCAAATATATGCAAAGTGATATGATTTATAAATGGGAGGAAGTTGTTTTGCAAGCCTAGAATTCCATTTGCTGTGGAATTTCAATTTAACAGTGTGAATCCAGTTAAATCCTGAAATACTTCACTTGAGAGAGCAGGTTTTGTTGTACTTCAGCTCCCTTTCAGCTGAAGGCTCTTAATGGCTGATATTTCTAAATCCCATTCCGTTTCATTAGAAGGTAATTATCTATTAATACTAGCATGGCTGAAAAGAGGTAAACATCAAGCTATTCTCCATGATTTCACTGGTTAAAAAAGAAGGAATAGGCTTGAACTGCAGTGAGGAAGATTCAGGTAAGACTTTGAGAAAACGCTGTATGAGGCACAGAGAGGTCTGAAGAAACTGGGCATCACCACCACCAAACTGTGTTTTCTATTTTTATAGGCAAGAGAATATCCAAGACTTGCTGCTGAAATCTCCTGGCAAGGGAAATGTTTTCCCTTTCACTGAATCTGCACATGGCACTCTTCAAAGCGAGGGATATAGAAGGCACAACTGGCACAGCCAGGCAAGTTTTACTGCAGCACAGCCGATGATTGCCAAAGGATTGCATCACGGCCCGGCTTTCCAGCAGTTCCAGCCCCGTGGCAGACTTGTAGCTCTCGGGTCTGGAGGCATCGCTTTCCCTGGCGCTGCTCCTGAGGGTCAGAGTGGGTGGTTTTGCTGAGGGCCAGGAATGTGACTGCAGCTCAAGAATCCCCAGCTCTGGGCTGGTGAGGTGTTTTGAACTGGCCTCTTTGAAGTGAATCAGGGAGGGCTCAGCAGCTCGGACACCAGTGCTGAGCTCTGCTGTATCAGCACAACCAAGCATTTGTCCCCCATTTTCCGCTCTTTCCTCCCAGACCTGTGCATCATTCTCTGTTTACCAAAACTGCCTTATTTACAGCTACAGAGGATTTGGCACAGCTAAGTCTGGGTTTTGTCACAGCTGGAGAGCAGCTGCAGATCATCCTTATGAACTCTCCACACTGAAAGCTGAGGCACCAAGGACTGAAGGTAAAAACAAGCCCAGATGTTGCCTGCCTGTTTGACTTTTCTGTCCTGCCATCACTCAGCTTTCAGTGGTGGGTAGGAAGCTGTCAGAGTTTGTGACGAATCAGAGAGGCAGTTAGTTCTAATTCAAGTTGCTATGGAAAAACTGATGTTGGAGGGAAAAGTAACCTGCACCAAATATGCTTTCTGCAAGGTAAGAAACTGCACTGCAAGTGAGGTTACACATGCACTCAGCGTGTGATTAGAGAAGGGAAAAAAAGCCCAGTGCATTTTGAGAGGGGAATTTTGAGGTATCAGGTGATGGCAGCAAGAAAAAATTACCTTCCCCTCTCTGCAGCCACCGTGGTGAGCCTGGTCCTGGAGGGCTGGAGGGACCCTTCACTGACAGGTGGATTCCACAGAGGCTGTCAGAGAGCTGAATACACCCTTGTTAATGACAGCCACTTAGCTAGAGAGTGAAAAGGAGGCAAATATGTATAATACACCAATGGTAATGATGGACATTTTCTTTTTAATGGAAGAAAGTATAAATAGCAGGAATGAGATGAAAATGAGAAGCAAAACTTAGGCTACATGTAAATGGAAAAATCTTAACACTGGGATTACTGGATCATCTCCTCAGGGGAAGCCTGTAGTTTAGGACTCGAACAACCAGACAGAGAAGGAGCACGAGGCACCACATTGCAAGAAGCAGTCCTGCCTTTTGCACTTGGATTTCCTCATAAGGCTCCTCATTTCTCCTTGAGGATCTGAAGGAATGTTTAATGCCGACGGCTCAGCCAAACTGCAGCTTTGGGAATTCTTATCTATCCTCAAAGTCTTATCTTTTATTTCAGTTGTTTAGATTTGCTGACTTCCTGTCTACAGTGCTTATCCAAGTTTATTGTTCAGTTTTACTATTTGTTGCTTAACAATCGCTCCTTTACTCTTGATGGTGCGTCTTGAGTGATTTCTCTGTTTATCTTTACCACCTTGTTCAGGTGTTGGAAGTAACATGCTAACCTTGGAGCTGTCTCTGCAATCCAAAAATGCAGATTTTCCCCATAGATTTGCTGGGTTTTTTTACTTGCATAGCAACCTTTTTATTCGTAGCACAGTTCTGAACTAGACATGATTCTTGCATTTCTCTACTCATGTTATTTTATTCATGTTTGGATAGCTTTTGGGGTTTTTTTGATTGGTTGTTTTTTTTCTCTGATCCTTTCTAGGCAAAAAAGGGTTAACTAGTCTCAGTAAAACATTGACAGTCAGTCACCGGGGACTGCTGCAACTGAGATGAAAAACAAGACTGCACCTGTATGCTGGCAATTTCAGATAGATTCTGGTCAACTATTTTTCTCTCCTGCTTTGTTCTGCCAGCTGCCTCAGTGCTTTGGATGCAGGTGGAAGGATGGACTTTGCTATCTATAAAAAAATTAAATGGTGAAGACCAACTTCCGTCTCACCTCCCCAGGGATCAAAGTGATTGCCACGGAACATGGCAAAGCAGGAAGCAGGCTGCACGTGGTCTCCATGTGAAAGAAATCATCTGAGATAGATTTTTCCCTTTTTGCCTCCCTCCTTTCCTTCTTTCCCTTTATTTTTTTGGAAGAGACAGTGAAAGCGTGGAAGGAATCCCAAAGTGATTGACCATAACTGAAGGGACGAGCCACCACTGTATAGCACACACCCTGCAATGTCACTACTGCCGTTCCTCGATAGAGGAGCTGTTGCAGCTCCTCCAATAATCCAAAGAGAGGCAAAAGATTGCTTGGGAGCTCTGGCTGTATGTCTTGATGTGTGCTTATGAAAGAAGTTCTCACAGAGGCCCTGTAGATTTATGTCATAATATGCCTGTGTGTGATGAAAATGAGTAGTCCCTCCTGCCTGTTGCGAGCAGCAGAAAACATGTGGACTCTCTGAGGGTGCGAGAACTATTCTTACAAGAACATCTCACTGTTAAATAAACCTCCCAGCAGCAAATTCTGCTTGACACAATAGGAACTTTCTGGGGTTGTGCTACGCTGTGTCTTACAGCCAGGCTTTCCTTGGCGTTTTTGACTGGTGATGTGATGGAAATGAACAACGGGAAAATAGCAGTAGTAAGATCTGAGATATTTAAATGTGAGCAGAACATAAGACTCAGGGGATAACAGTCTCCATGAAAGGGCTTTCAGCAGGGGGAAAACCCCAAAATATCCTTCGGAAGAGTTAAAGAGTTATGCACTGTTGGTGTGGGTTTTGAAAATACTATCAGAAGGAAAAGACATCTGATCTTTCCCCCTCTTTTTTTAGTGATATGAACAGGTGCTTAACTTAGGTTGTTTTCTCGGGTTGTTGTTTTACATCACTGCTCTACAAGCTCACGCCTTCAAAGTGCCATAAAAAAAAAGAAGAGGAAAAAATACAGAAGTTGCTAAATGGAGATCAGTGAGTTACAGCAGCTGAAATTAACCCACATGCATATTGCAATGAAGCGTGTGGGGACTTTGGAGGAGGTAGCTGGGTTGGGTTTGTGTAATTTTATTTTGAGCTGTCTATGACCTTCTAATGCTAATCTGTCTTTAAACAGTGTATATTTATATGCATAACATACAAATACAAAATAACACTTGGTATTAAGAAAGATTAACCAAATCTTACATGTCAGGGCATGCAGTACCCCGAAAAGACCGTCTTTGCCTCCTCTCCACCACTGCAGAAAATACTGGTTTGCAGATAGTTCTTACCTGTCCTTACAGCACCAGGTACCACCACCTGCGGTGTGTGTGAGGCAGAACAGGATAATAGCTGGATGGAGGACCTTACCTGCTTTAGTACATGCACAGTGTGCTCCTGTGCCTCTGTGCTGTTTGGGCTTTCTGACGTGCGGCGTCAAGGCCACCCTTAGCTTTGTGTAGGACGTCCTGTCAGTACTCGTTTTGCACTACCACTTTCAGATGCAGTCATGGGACAACACTTTGTCCCACGTGTGTCATGCTCCTGACCTGTGATTGCCCAAGGATGCAAATGAGGCTGTGCTTTCTGCTGCAGAGAAAATCAAAGTCTGTAATATCTTTACATTTGTTCAACCATTGATCTAAGAAGCTCTATCATGTAGTCTAATAAAAATATTGCTCTCCTCGTAAACCTTGTCTGACCCTGTAGTAAATGAGTTACTTTTCCTGATAGCTGATGAGAATTTGCTTGGTGCTTGAATGGGCTTCTGAACTTTCTATCCACATTCTGCAGTTTTATCTTATGTTTGGCAGAATATTGGCATCATTAAGATAAATGACTCACTATTTATCTTTGGTATGGAGAGTTACATAAAGCAGTTATGATCCTATTCATAGGATGCCTTGTTTTACATCCAGATACATTAGTAATAGTTAATTTTGTCTTACAGAGGATGAATTTAAGGTTCTCTTTAGAGTCTGCATTTTTTACCAGAGGTGCTATTTGTAAACAGGCATTTTTATGCTGTTGTGAGCTCATATTTGGCATAATTTTCAAGTTATTTCAAGTTGTTCTCCAATGGAGACACATGTTTGATGTAAGTGCTATAGTCAGTGTAAAATGGTGGAGCTGAAACCTGAAATACTCTAATCTGTCAGCAAATAGTGGTAACCAGAAAGTGAGTACTCATTGCTTGAACAAATGAGCAAGTTTTTACCTCAAATGGGCTGAGCCTGAAAGGCAAGTGTGATTTCCTGAAGAGACCTCCCTTTTTAGATGCACAAGCTTTGGATGGACCCAGGAGAAGGTCAGAGCTGGATGCTGTGTTGTTTTGCTGTTGGCCTTTCCCTTGGCAAAGCTTTGGGTTTAGCCCATGTTGACTGAGTGGGGTTGCATGTGGGGATGGGCTGGGAATGGCATCTGATGGTGTGTGTCTTGTAGTGTGAATGCAGAAATGTTCTTGGCAGGCAGGTGGTACTGGACATGTCTGATGATGAGGTGGGGTTTGATACTCCATCTACTGAGCACATTAATGGATCCCCTAATTCAGGCCTTTGTGCTTTACACATTTTAATGTCTCCTATAAAACATTAGGATTTTTTCTAGGCAGAAATCCCAGAGCTGCTAATGTCATCCTTGCCACACTGAAAAATGAAAACGGATCATTCAGTCTTGGATCCCTGCAGAAACTTACACAAGACTTTTTGTGTAATGAAATACCTAATCACCATACTGCAACAAAATTGTGCTCAACAGTAATAACCAAATCCATGGGAATGAATGAATGCCACAATGCTGATTTTCAAAAGTAGAAATTATATAAGGAATCTTGACTTAACATAAGGGGACTTCCATAGCTCTTTGAATCCTGAAATAAGATTAAATGAAGGTGTTGTATCACTTTCCCTGCCAAAGGTTTGTTTTGACTGTCAGAAGACAGTAGTGCACAACCATTACATTTCTGTTCTTTAACAGTACTCACCTCTGAGGCTTTCCTTCCTGTGGGAAAGGTATGTGTCTCTAAGGGATATGAAGCAGTATTTTCTTTCAGTCCCAAAATACAGAGGTTTCTGAAGCACTGAAACAGTACAGAAGTGCTGAAACAGCATAGGTGTTTCTGAAGAGGTTTCAGAGATCTCATCCCTATCTTTGCTCTAGCTGCAGTTCTCTTGTAGAGCTACTGAACTGTTCCAGTAGCCTTAATATGATCAGATATGAATATGAGGAATAAATGCTGATCTTCATGATGAACTAAGTGTCTAAAATATAAACAAGTGTGGTTAGTGAAGCTTTGCCTATATTAATATGCTTGTTCGCTTTACCTGTGCTTAACGCAGAAGGGCATTCTGCATATCTGTTCAGTAAAGGCATTTGCATCTTTTCAATTACTTTGCTTAAATGTAAACTATTGGTGTCAAATGTTGCCCATCTTTTGAATAATCAAAAAGTAAAAATTATTATTTAAAGTATAAATTAAAAGATCATTAAGGCTTGGGAGTGCAGTACTTCAAAGTTAGGGGAGTCAGAACTGAGGTTTGACGTGCAATTAATTCACCCTCCCCTCACTCCCCACTTTTCTGTATATTCATTACAACACTAATCTTAATTACACAGTCGCATTTATGTGTGTGCACACATTCATACACACATTTACATCTGGCTCCTAGCCAGTAATTCCCATTGCTTCCAGCTTGCCTTTACACCCACCTTGCCGTGCGTCCCTCTGCATTGGTGTGGGGTAAGCTCATCCTTGCCATGCAACAGGCTTGGTGCGGAGCAGCAGGAGGCCGCTGAGAGACCGAGGCAGCTCAGCTGAGCCCCTGTGGCATTGCACCGGCCCCTGCAGCACAGAGCAGAGTAGTAGGTGACCAAGTGCAGCCCCTTACCCTCAGAGGGGTGGTGTGTCCTGCCCAGGAGGGGAACTGCCAAACTGAGGTGAGCGCCTGCTGCTCCTGTGCTGAATGAAATGCTCAGAGGCCATGATTCGGTCAAGTTTATATGAATCCTCATAGGAATAAGAGTCACAAATTACACTCCTGCCTAAAATTTTGAATCCCTGATCCACAGTGTAAAGTTAGGACAGTTTCTTAATTGAAACTAATATAAGGATATTTAAACTGGTTATTATGGTTTGAGACCAAATGATGGTAGGGAACCTAAATGGGTTTTTAATCACAGTATATGCAATGCAAAACAAAAAGTCAGTTAAAGTTCACAGACTCATGCTATGCTAACTAGGCCTACCAGGGCAAGGAAAAACGAGTTTTCCTCAACCTCATTCTCAGAAAGGGCTGAACCGTTTTTGCTGCAACTTTTTTTTCTTTGATATTTCTCTTTATTTTTTTTCCATTCTGGAGTGTGGGCTCTAGTCATTCTCCTACCTGTGGTTAGTGTTACTCAAAGAAGACACACTGTAACTGAAACTCTGGGTTCCCTCCAGCTAGACCAGTACCACCTCAGTTGTCTGAGAATCCTGAAAATAGCTGAAAATATACATGTTTTTCAAAGTGGACAAGGCTGCCTTTCTAAAATCAGAACAAAAAATCTTAGCTAAGAAGAGCCTAGATTTTCATCAGAACCAGGCGCATGACCAGCTACCCTGAAATGTAGTGATAATGTATGTAAATATTTTTCTACTGAAGAACATTCACCAGGTACATTTTTGGCTGAATATCAGCAATTTTGTGGTGGGGGATGATTGTGCAAGGTGTATGAGGATGCAAATGGTTCAGTCTTCCTTGTGTGTAGAAGAAACATCTGACTGAAGTGTCATATCTGGAGTACAAGTTCTGATTTGTTTTAAATCTTAAGCAGTAATTTGCTCATGCCTAAAATAATCAGGGCTCAGACTATTCATGTTTTGTAATACTTTTAGCAGCCAATAAGTAATCAGTGTGTCTTTTTTCACACTTTTCAACCTTGAACAATTCTGAAAAATAAAGCTGTGTCATAGATTTCATCAGACCCAATGAAAACACAGCAGTTGTGCAGCCCAGAAAGCTGTGGATTCCCTGGTACTCCAACCATGGTGGGAGGCCAGACATTCACAGGATGTCCTGGAGCCTACGATTTTTTCAGTCAGACTTTCTAAATCCTCCTGAAGAAGATGGCTGCGACACAAGTTGACCAAGCATGTTGTCCGATCAGCATGGACAGCTGTGGCTTTAAACAATGACAGCCATTGTTAGGTCAATTTTAAAGTAGGTCCTTAAAGTTAATGTGATTATGCAAATGTCACCCTAACTACCATGGCTGTCTTATATCCTTCACAAATGAGTGCATTGTCACTTTTCATTATGTGCATACAGCCCTGGTGGTTTGGTGGTATCATTGTATCTCTTGGAAATGGACCATGTAAAGGCCATTCACTGTTGGCACTGCATTGTGCTCTTCCCCAGGCAGACCAACCTTGACCCACAAATGAGGGTGGTAGAGATTTTCAGGCCGAAACCTATGTGTGTTATTCACATGATTACTCCTATTGACTTGGCTGGAAACTCTTGCAGCAGACATGGAAGAATTAGGTTAAAATACGGTTGTGAAATTAAGTCCAGTCCACTCTAAACCACAATGTATCTGGACTAAACTCTGACAACCTTACTTCTAAGATAAAAGGTTTTCTGTTAAATCACTTGCAGTATAAATTGAAAAATTAACACATTTTTCATTGGGGGAAAAAACTCTAACATGTCAGACAACTTCTGGGTATTTTTTTTTCCATGGTGTCTCTATGATTGCTATTATTAATTTGATTTTAATAATGAAATACCCTTTTACGGAAATCTGTGATCACAAACAAGGAAGCTGAGAAATCTCAGGATCTGTGTGTTCTGGAAGGTGGCAGATTTCAGACGACTCATCAGTTGGGGGACATGACTGATTTCAGACTCTTGGTTGCTTTGCTTTCAATGAAAACCAGTGACTTGCAGTTTCAGTTCTCATCACAGAAGACGTTCTCACAGCAATCTCTTGTTTGGATGGTTTTCTCTTTTTCTGAGTGCGGAGTCTGATGTTTGGCTGAGTTCTGTCCTTAGCGATTATTTGTTCTGGTGGAAAAGAGTCTCCATAATGCAAGCACATGATGCACAGCCTGTGATAGATTCAGGCTGCTGGTTGGGATTTGGGCCTGCTTGGTAAAATAACCTTCCTTTATTTCTAACTGAATAAATAGTATGTACATAATATATACAACCAAGAGAGATTTGCATGCACTTACTTAACATAAGTAAATGTAAGGGAAAATCATCGCCTCCCAGGGGAGTCCTTTGCTGACTTGCAGCAGCTCTGTTATGAGCACAGACTTCCTCAGGAGAGTCAAGTTCTTGGAAACTGCAAGGGCAGCACACTCTGTTTCTTGGTTGTGTTTTTCTACATGCAGCTTCTCAAAACATCCTCATCGCTGCAACACCTGAACACTGCTCCAGAACTAGGGTGTCCTTGGCCAGCCTGTATGTACAGTCAAGAGAAATCTGGTCAGTCCAAACCTACACACGTAGCAGTTGGGCTCTCCTTCTTTCACAGAGCCTGGTTCTACTGGAAAGGTTGAATTAGGGTGTGGAAACCTGCTTTGGTACAGCAAGGCTGAAGCTGCAGCACCCTCAGCATTGTCTTCAAGAGAGTACAGGGCCACCTTTGGGACACTGAGCCTTCTGGAAAACTTCCTGTTCTCCAGACCAAAGTGGATTTCTGTTATTGGAAATCCTTTGGAAAAAGTTAGCTATGGGTGTTAAAGAGGAAAAAGAGTTTTTATCACTGACAGGAAGGCAAACCAAGGTATCAAATAAATTTCCACATTCACTCCATTCAACCTGTCACATAAAAACCAAGTTGCTCCATTGATCAACTGCCAGAGAGGATGTAACAAGTAGTTTTTGGATGTTGGACAGACAGCACAGCAGAACTTGGAAGTGACAACAAGGAGGGGGACTGCTGGCATAATCCAGCATCTTATTTTAATCATCATGCTTGCTGCTTTGTGATTCCTGTGGCAAAATTGTGGTGCAGATGTGTGTCGGGTTCAGTCCTCCCTGATCATGCTGGGTCTGGCTCTGAGATCTGAACAGTAGCTACTCCAGCTGGCTGCAATGAAGGCTTGTACTAGAAAGCCCTGGGTTTCAGAGCAATGATGGAAGAGTGTCTATCACATCAGTTCTGCAGCTTATCAGCATACAAACTGTATTTGTAATTTGTATTTGTTAGGGGTTTTCTGTTAAAGGATGTGGCCACAAATCAGAGGTTGGCAAGGAAAGGATTTCTCTAACCTCTTTGATTAAAGAAAGTTAAGGCTGTTCCTGTGTTGGTGATAACTCAGGAGGGGAGCCTGTGAATTGCTGCTCCTGGACTGCCACCATGGGACCTTCATGGGGCGGCAGGAGAACCCATCCCCTTCCTGGACAGGTGGGCAGCTGCTAAGAGGGTGCCAAAGCTGGGTGTAACATGGCCTGTCTTGCCTGTTCCTGGTGGGCCTTCCAGCCAGGGGCAAATCAGCCTCCAGAAAGGCTTTTGTGTACCTCCCTGACTGGTGGATGTTACTCAAGATACAACCAGAGCTTGCTTTTCAGTGAAGATGATCCTGAACCTGGGGATACCAAGAGCACCACTGTGAGCATGTGGGGCCTCTGCTGAGCGGGAGTGGCAGGAGCACATCTGCCATGGGCAGGGAAATGATCCATGTCCTTAGTCCTGGCCAAGTGTGGGCTTGGGTTCACTGCTGTTATGGAGAGCAGTGACTTTTATCAATTCATTTGCAGCAGTGTTTGGGCCTTATCCCGCTTCGGTGAAACAGAGATGAAGTAAGTAGGGGTGCAGAGGGGATGGCCAGTATGAGCAGAGCAGAAAAGAAAAGCAGAGTATAATCTCTTTTCTTTATTATTTCACTGAAAGGTATTTTAGGCCTTTGACTGCAGCAAACCACAGCTGTTTCTCAGTTTATTTCTTTGGTGCAGGAAGGCTTGGCTGGGCAGGTAGGAGCTCTAACGTCTTGCAGATTTCCATTTCCCTGCCAGCAGCACAGGCTAGCAGCACCTTTATCTGCACAGGAAGGCTGAGCCAGCACCTCAGAGGTCTCTGCCTTGAGCTGGTAGGAACACAGATATCAAAAACCCATCACTGAAATAATGATAGCATCCCGGCACCTTCAGATAACTCCTGTGCTGATGTACGCTGATGAGAGAGTTAATGAAACATGAGAGAAGCAGCGGGCAGGAAAGCACACCTGCAGGCACCCCTTCAAGGCTCTCTGGGGGCTGACTGTATCGGGAGGGCCACGGCAGGCTTGCAGCTGGGCTGGCAGGAACTGGGAGATGCAGAGGTGGTCTCTATGGTTAGTATAGAAACCTGTCTGGGGACAGCTTCCTGAAACTTTCTTCTTTGTCTTCTTCGCTTCTCTGACAGATGTGCACACAGAGCGCGTCTTGGAGCTGTCGTGATGGGTGGTGATGGGTAGCGATTGAATCAAGCAGTAGAAGTTGTTTTCCCCATGAAACAAAATTTCCTTGGCTGTGAGTTGAACTAGGCTGTAAATGTGGATCTGCGCAGTCTGAGAAGTGGAGGCTGTTTTACAAAACAATTAAAAAGTCAGCAATTATTCTGATACCCAAATGGACTGGAAAAATGCCTTCTAGAAATGTCATGTATCAAGAGGGATTGTAAAAAACAAAAACAAACTCAATAATCTGATCACCAATTATTTATGGAAAAATAATAGCAGAGTGAATACATTTTGCAGCCCTTAACAATGAGCTGTATAACCATTGCCAGCTTGCAAACATAGCTGAAGGCAGAATTTGGACCTCTCTGGTCTACCTTCATTATTTCACCTCCATCAGTCACTGAGAGCAAAAAAGTCACAAACAAATTTGTGCTGGTAGCAGGGTCTTCAGTGAAAACTGCTGAGACATCAAAGTCAAGTTCAAAGAAGAGAGGCAAACAAAGGGAACAAGTGCATTTGGTCAGGAAACATGACTTCCTTTTGAATTAAGACATTAGACTGGAGACTGAAAGATGTGACCAGCGTCTTTCCTTGGCCACCCATGCAGAACTCCACCATTGCTCCTGAGCAACATCTGGGCTCTTGATTAACTCTGCCCATGCAAGGAAAAAAGGACACACGCAAAATGCAGACCAGTGTCTCAAAACCATTCTCTCCCAAACTGAAATGTTTTTAACATGCTCCTTGAGCACAAAACAAACCAACAACCAACAAAAAAACCCCCAAATCCCAACACATTTTAAACAGATTTCTAGGAACAAGCCTTTTGTACTGTGCTTTGCCATCACACCTGTCTCAGATCAGGAATGAGGTAAAAATACAATAAAATGTGGCAGGAGTAAGAAGAGGTGATGATTATGATGTTCCTGTCACAATCTTACAGAAACATCCTTTGCTTATGTGCCTGCCTGTGTGGGCTTGAGGGAAGGCTGATTGCCATTGACTTACCTGGCACAGATAAGGATCAAGATTACAAATATGGGAAAAAAACCTTCTGGCTTTTTTGAAGGATCACTCTTAAGCTACAGAATATTCAGTGCTGTGCTTGCTCTCTGCTTTACCCTCAGCAGATTTATTTTGGCTCCTAACTACAAAGTCTGGCTCTTTCATTCAAGCTCTAATATTTTTTTCCAAACCAATTCAAGCTCTGGCCCTTTTTCAGTTTAGGCTTATAGCCGTCACATGGACCTGTGGGAGCTGAATCCCCAGGATTCCTGGCATAGAAAGCTGAAGAATGACAGGGAATTAGCTGGGAAACACCTCACACTCCGGTATTTTCCTTTATTTTTTGCCCTGGCTCCTTTGCCTCTTCATTTTTAATTAGTGGCACATGCTGAAATGATAATTTAAATTCTTTTCAGAAATCGAAAGAATTCCCACTGACAACATTATTAAGTTATAATTACAGAGAAGAAAAAGGTTAATAGGATTTTGAGCCAAATATCTACTCTCCATTAAAAGAGAACGTGACTCAACCTGCTTTCCTTTCATTTTGGTAGGTTACTCTAGGTTTAAATGGGTCCAGGATGGCCATACACCTGTGCGAAGGGCCACTGCCAGGTCAGGTTGCCATCACCAAGACCATTTACACAGACCTATCTCAGGACAGCTCTTGCCTGACCAGCTCAAGACGGAATTTAGCAGAGAGGTGGGACTCCTCTCGGACCTCTGAAAGATGTGTATTTCAGACAGTGAGCAGAGCACGGTCACATGGGGATATTTGCGTGAGAAAGACGTGTAGGAGGTGGCACTTTGCTGTAAAGGAAATGTAGACACTACTGTTGGAGGGAAAATAATCAGCTTGCTGGGTCTAGCATCCAAAGGAAGCCTCTTCCTTTGGCTGTGCTGGGCACCACATGCTTGCAGAAACATATGCAAATCTGCCTGAATCTACTGAGTGTTTTGCATTTTCAGTGAAATGAGAAAGGCGGAAAAGAAACATTTTCCTCTGTATTAGCTCGAAGAGTGCCCATCAAGAAGACAATTATTGTAAGAGTTTTACATCTTTGAAATGGATTTTAAAGCAACTGAGGGTGGAGGGGAAAAAAAGCCCGCTCCTTTTGCTGGGCACCTGCAGGCTGAGCTTCCATGGTTCTCAGCACTGGATAATGGTCCGTTTAAACTCAGCCAGGATCAGTGCTGTTGCCTCCGGAGCTCTACAAGGCAGGAGCTTTGCCTTGAAGTCCTGTTGTAAGTTTGGCATTTCTTTTTCCTTTTTTTTTTGTTTTAAAGCTGTAACACGTTGCCTAAGCTGTGTGGCATGCCTCAAGGCAGGCCTTTCCCTCTTCCCACGTTGCACGCCACCGGGTCCCGCAGGGCGCTCTTGGCTTGCACAAGTGTTTTCATGGCATGAGCCCACAGCTGTGGCACAGGCAAGGGCTCCTGCAGACTTCCCCTTCTCCGTAATCCGTGCCCGGCCCCGGGGTCCTGCCTGTGGTAACCGCTGAGAAACTGCCTCGGGGCTGGCTCTCCCCGGCCCCAGCGTGGGGTTGAGAGCCCAAACCGCACAGGAGGGATGGATGTGAAACACATGAAACAACTTGGAGGGGGCTGCTGCAAGCACCAGTCCCTTCTCACACTGAAAGCCAAAAGCACAGGAGCAGGGACCAGTGCAGAGGGTGAAAAAGGCCTTTTTGCTCCTCCTTTTCCGTGCACTCTGTGGTTTGAGGGCCAGCATGTGGCTTCAGCTGCGAGGACTAGGCAGGTGCTGGGTAAGGAGCAAAAAGGACTGGAAGGCACCTTTGGGGCTCAGCACATACATGGCTGCTCTTCCATCATGGAGCTGAAGTCTGCTCTCATGAGCGTCAGTCTGACTTCAAAGTGCTTGCATCAACTAACATTTAAGCCATTTATTTTCAAGCTACTCAATAAAATGCCTTTTTTTTTTTTTTACAGGTTGCCTTTTTATTTGTTTGTTTGTTTTGTCAGGAATTGCTTTTATCTCTAGTCTTCTTAGGGCTGAAAGTTCCTCAGCACGTCAGCTGCGTGAGGCTCTTGCAGGTCTGCCCAATTATTTGCTGTGAAGCACAATGCACCAGGGTTTCAAAGTATATTCTCACCTCTGTTTTCTCAAGACAAGCATGAAAAAACCCTGTTCTACAGTTATAAGAACTTCAGAATATTTTTCTCTTATTCAATTGGTTCCTGACCTGATTGCCCTTAGATGAAAAAATAAATTAGCCAGCATTGTGGGAGAAGGGCAGTTTTGCACAAAAGGTGCAGTGAGCCTGCCACTGACTGAAGCTGACCTGGACTTTGGTGTCAATAGAGACGTGCCCTGAGACCACAACATGCTCAGTACTCACTGTTTTATGCTGTGTTCCTTCCACTTCCTTAACAATCAATGAGAACCAAGGATTTTGAGGCTATGGTGTGCAAAACTCTATTCCTTGCTTATCTAAGTGTGCTGGGAAAAACCTTCTTGGTTTGATTGTTGCCTTTAACACCACCGCCAAAAAATTAAAGACAAACAAGATTAGGAGGCCATGCAGGTTTAAGTAAAAAAGAACACACTTTATTTATCTACAAGGCAGTACATTGTTGTATAAAAAATTAAGTGCAGATAAAGCTGCACCAAATGCTATTAAGGCAGCAAAGTCAGAGGCTGTTATAAAAACACAAAAAAATAAAAAAACAAAATAAAATCAGTGTTTTGCCATATCAATAAAGATTTGATATGGCAGTACAAAGAACCATGTATTTCTAAGAACCTGATTCAGTACACAAGACCCAAGTTAGGGAACAACTAGCTAGACATGGAACAAAAGAGACAACATGAACAAGACAGTGTTCTCCCAAACATATGAAGGTGCAATGCATGCTGTTACAAACCAATGAGAAACAAAACAACACATCCACACAAAAAAAAAATCTCCCAAGAACAGTGTTTAAAAATATTGCTTATAAAAAAAAGGGGAAAAAATATAAATGATGTAAAAAAATTAAAACAAAAAGGTCTGAAATGCTAGTGCATAGTCAATTAGCTAACAACAACGTTTGTTTTTTTTCCATATAAAGCTCTACTACTCCTTTTACACTAGCAGCATGTCTACACGCTAAGGTCTGTAGCAGCAAAACACAGTATTCATTTGGCATTTACAAAATTAAATTACTGAATAAAAATATAATTTTTCTCATAAATCTATATTTCATACAGTAATATTTTTTAAAGCAAGCTAATTGCCCACCCTCCCCAGCACACAATGTATAATGGCCTAGAACCAAAACAGAAAGGAGTATTTCAAGAGGCATGGATGTTTGAGCATTCACGATCTTGATCAGTTTCCCCTTTTGCACAGACAAGCGTTTGTAGTAATGCTTTTCACTTCGGTATTTTACACCAATACATTTTGTTCAGTGATTTAAAATATATCTGTTTGAGTACCTGCTCTTTTATTATTAAAAAAACAAAATAAAAAAAAGATACAAACTAAACCCCACCCCTGCTCAGCCATCACTGAAATAACAATACTGGTGTATTAAGTCTGCTTGATCTCAAAAAGTACAAGAAAAATTATCTTCATTGTAAGACTGCATTTAAGATCATTAATTACTGATTCAAACTCAATACCTAATAATTTAGGCAAGTATCGTTAAAAAAACACAAACTCTTGAGTTGGGTGAAATCCAACAAGAATATATATGCTGAGTGACAAAATGCACTTTGTGCTGCTCCCAACTGTTGTACCACAACAAAGATAGGCTCTTCTCCCATTCATGACAAGTTCTCATGCAGAGGAACAGGAATTTCTCAGTGGAGGTGAAGTGTTCTCAAAACCATAATGCTTCTCTGTGTGTCGACCCTTTCACATCACCAGAGTCCGGGTGGGGAAGGTGGCCATGTATTTGCGTGCCTGATCCGTCAGAGCCATCTGATCCTCGATCTTCCCGCAGGACGCTGACTCCCAGGCGTTGTTCAGATGCTAAATTAGAAGAGAGAGAGAGATTTAGATGGAATGCCGTGTGATTGATCCATAGCCCCAGCCATAGCCAGGCCCCTCCACAATTAACTGTTCCATGAACAGTTCCATCCAGGCAGTGGGATGTTGTCCCGTCCCCGAGAAAATGAAATCTCAATGCAACAGGTAAAAAAAAGTCACCCTGACTTCTCAGTTAGCAACCACAGGGGCAGACACACCTGATGATCCGCAGAGGGGTCACCACAAGAGCCAGGATCCAAACCTTCCTGCTTCTCTTTCAGACAGCGTCTTTTCTATAAGGCCCTATCTATAGCCTTGCCTTTAATCCTTTAGGAAGGCCTAAAAGAGAACGCACTTGGCAGGCAGACTTTACAGTCAACAGCACAGACAGGCTACAGCCCCCAGCTAAAAATATTCAGTGTTACGAGAATGCACAAATTCCTGCCGAACCTCCATTCTAGAAATGCAGCTGCCCTGTCCCAGAGTTCCCTAAAGGAGCCTGACATCCTGCCTTGACAGCCTGACCACCGCTGCCAAGGATTCCCACGCTCAAAGCTGCTTTCACCTGTGTGCAGCGATCAGCACCCGCCCAACAGCTCAGCTCCTCTGGCAAAGGAGAAGGGAGGGAGGCTCGACTCTCAGCACAAACAGCTTTTTAATTATCGTGTAAGCCATTTCACTTCTTGTGGTATTTATGGAGGCTGCAGACACCATTTAGTACAGTGTTAAAGTGAGATAAACATATCTGCAGAGGGCTGTGTGCACTGTATTTATTTACTCACTACACATGTGAGACATTTCTCATTGCCTTGAGCTATAAACAGCAATGAAATTTCAAAGCTCCAGGAATTTACCAGGATACACACTTTCATTTTTTTCTATTGAACTCTTTCAGTTACCCAGTGTGTCTGCCTTTCCATGCTGAAATATTCTCTAAGACCTGAATAAAACCTCTATTATCACGTAGTTAGCTGTACAAATACTCTGCATTCCAAAAAGGCACACAATTGTGCTTATCTTTCTGCAAGGGGATCCCAGTACTGCTGAATATTGAGAAGGTGTACGCTCAGGATCCACCAGTAAAGACAAGTCAGGAGAAACCTTTCTCTGTTCTCCACTGCATTCAAAAAGGATCATCTTTGCAGAACAATAACTACATTGCTCAAAGAGATGTCCAAATCCTTCCCAGCCTCTGGGACACTGGATGAATCATAATTAGTGGACTGCAAACCATCTGCTAAGAGCAGAACTGTCCTGGCATGCCCATGGCTCTTTCTGCCAATTTCTAGTTGCTAACTTCAACTTCTAGTTGCTAACTTTGCAAGAGGATCCTTAAATTATTCTCTGGCCTAAATGTTTACAGAATGCTCTTCTGACTGTAAACAGTGTTATCTGAGACATACAGATAGTAAAAGGCTGGGAAACTATGAAATACAGATAATTTCACATAATATGCCCTAATCAGGGCACCAGTAACAAACACAGGGACTGAGGTTCCTGCCTTGGAGGGCTTATAGTCCAAAAGGGACAAACCCAGTGAATAACTAAGCAAGCATGTTAGTCCTCTGCAAACTTCTGCTGGGCTTCCCCAGACACGGCTTTCTCTTCTCTGTAGAGAAGTTCCAAGCGCTGCCTCTTCTCCCGGATGCCATTTTGCAAGCAAAACTGCTGAGCTTCAGGAGGAGTTCCCTTTCTGAAGGAGAACCAGGTCAGGCCTCAAATCATTAAGTTTCTGCAGTTTTTGTGGGAAAGCTGCATCTGTGAAGTGAGCAAACATGCCATACACCTCTTTTCTAGAGCAGTTCAACCTGGGCTGGCTGTGTACCTTGTGCTGGGGCTCAGCCTAGGGCACATGCCAGAAAGCAGGTGTGACACACTTTCTGCGTGCCACAGACACGCATGCAACACACCACAGCTTCTTTTATGTTTTGGTTAAATAGCTTCCAGGGTAACTTTTTCAAAGGCACCTACACAAGCTGGGAACCTACAACCCACTATTGATCCTCAGTGGGACTGAGGCACCTGTGCGTATTTTCCCCCGCTGTTTTAGAGGTATTTGCATGAGGAACCAAATTAACGCCATGTACAACGCCATCGGTTTTACTCAGAAGTCGGATTTGTTCTGTACTCCTCAAAAGCAGCTGATAGTTCCCGAATATCCATCACTTCCAAGGACAGAAATATATGTCCAGCTAGTATTTCCCTGTGATTCCCCAAAGCTTCAATGCACTGCTCTAGAAATAAGAGATCATCAGTCCTTTAAATAATGAAAACATGTAAGGAAAAGTCCATTTGTCACAGTGTGTCAATTTCTAAAAAAATATAAGTAACTTCAGGCAAGGAGTGTCCCTATTTCATAAATTAGGCTTAATTGTTAGTATCTACACTGAGCTCTTTGTATTAACAGACTTGTGCTCAGTAGAAAAAAAAATCAGTATCCTGCTATCACCAACATCTCAGCAGGCTGCTACATGTCACTCATTCCATGGAAAGCCTGGTCTTCATCTTTAAACTGATGTCAGCGTGGCAGAAGCTGCTCAGGCAGGCAGTAACCCTCTGCCCTCACATTGGGCTTGGCTGCCCTGGGGAGCACTGGGCAGCAGGCACAGCAAGCACAGCAGGACCAGCTCCACCCCTTACCTGAGCCTGCTTGAAACAGCTTCAGCTTTGCTGCAGGGACAGAAAAGTTTTCATCCATGTATTATTTTCACAGAAAATTAGACTACTTACACTTACTTTTTTTCCCCTATTGGGACAAACCTGTAAGAAGAGACTAACTTTGCATCTCAGTGATGGTGGTGAGAGCTTTGCTCCAGTGAAAAAAGCAGAATTTGACCCAAAGTAGTATGTTTTCTGATGCAGCATATTTACTAACACAGTTTTCAATTCTGCCCTTGGGGAACTCAGATAACATTTAAGTGGGTATTTTTAATAGACATTTTCTGTCTGAAGCCCTGACTCTCGGCAGCCAACACAAAACAAAGCACTATGCCTGTGCCTTGCCAGCCCTGCAGAGCAGAGCCAGAGGCACGTGTGAAAGTCATCCTTGTGGGAGCAGTTTTCCTTCCCTCCTTGGCAGGGAGTGCTGGGTCCTGCAACCCTGGCAGAGCATCTTGCTGGGCCTGGGAACACACAGCTATGGGATCTCTCCGTAAAAAGGGATGCCACAACACTTCCTTCCACGCCAGCATCGCAGCAAGTACTGACAGAGCCCTGCCACAGGACAGTGGCAGTGCCCCACACACAGCAGTGCTCAGCAAATGTATCAGCAGAAAAGGAACCCAGGCAGAAGGCTACAGGCACACAGGAAAGCAGCACAGAAACCCCAGCCAGAATATTCCTGTTGCAGAATGCTCATTGCATCCTCCTGACCACATTTACATGTCTAACTCTGCAAAGCAATGGCTGGAAACACAAGATCTTTGCAACCAGAAGCCAGAAGGCCTGACCCAAACCCCACCAAAACTGATGGATGTATTTTCATTGATCCAGTGGATTTATCCAGCTTAAACTGTCATCTAGGTGTAAGGTGTTCGTTTTGGCACCTAAATTCCTAGCCAGTGGGGAGTGAAAGCAATTTCCACAGTAAATTTTTTCCATATACAAAATTTTTCATTGCCTCAGAGTAGGAGACTAGTCCTAATTTTGCTGTGAGTTAAAAAGAGTTTAAACCTTTTTGGCCAGTACTTCCACTGTATTTTTCTCTTTCATCCACAGCAGTTTCTCTCTTTAAGTTAAATCAGGGAGTCGGGGGAGAAGAAAGTATGGTACTACGAGTTCCCATAGGATAAAATTACAGATCCATGGTACAATTCCAGCTATGTCATTATGTTATTCTCCCTGTCCCTTTTCCTTTTCTCTCTTGCTCTTTTATTTTTTTTTTAACCTCAGTAATCCTACCAGTACATCCTTGTCCTGGCAGCAAAACTACCTTATTTATCCTGTAATATGCCTTCAACTGCCCTCAGGCAAATGTGAACTGTAAACAAACTGTCAAAGCTGTAACTGGGATATCCAGTTAAAGCACTTTAAATAAAAACTTGGACCATCTAGAGAAAACAGACCAGCATAAGGGAAGAGAACACTGTGGAAAGGTGCTCTTCTAACAGAGCTAGTCCTTCTGCACTTGTAGCCCAGACTGCCTTTACATGTGCTGTCTCTGTAGCTTAAGAAGCTCCAGTGTTAAGATACCTTTTGTGTTAGGAGCCAATGCCAAAAGCACACTGCTGCAGTCCTGCAGTGCCGAGCTCCCAAACTGATTAAAGTGTAGTAAAAATCCTCGGGCAAAGAACTGTGTTAGAAGACCATTTTTAAATCTTTGCTCTGCTGGCAGGTAGCTTCAGCAACTCCAGCAAAGTCAGTGGTGTCACAAACATTCCCACTAATTTACCCAAGCTGTGCTGGTATTTAAAAATAATTTTAAAAAAGCTAGTGTATTTAGAATATTTACAAGGCTCAGACTATTACAAGGTCTCTTATCATGTTTCCTTGCAGCAAAAAGCTGGATTTCTTGCCAGTTTTCCCTTAGATTACATGGTATGAATTGTCTGCAGAATGTGCCACTGAAAAGAAGGCTTGCAGCAGAAATGCAGCACTCCTGAAACAGTAAAACAATGCACTAAACAAAACAATTTCCTAGCAGAATAAAAGGACATCACATAGAATAACATGGCTTTCTATTCTGTAAGGATGCAAAACAAGCAGAAACCTGTCTATTTATCAAGACCAGACAGTAAGGACCAATCAAAAACTAAAGTGACCATAAATGAATTTTCTACCTCATTTGACAAGACAGACTACTACTTCTACCTGTCTTGGTAGCTTTCCTCTGGGGCACAGGACAGGCTTCTCCTAAACTCTGGGGCTTTCCGAGTTGCTCAGAAACACAGCTTGCTAAATGTGAAAGAGTAAGATGCTCCAACTTTTCAGCTTCTGTTATAAGCATGATACCAGAGCTAGAAAGAGCTATCTGATGGCATTTTTAAGAGCTTAATCCTGAAGCTCTTGCTCAGACAAAACTCTTGCTCAAGATGTATGAGCTTTCCAAGTAGGATGAATGGATGAGGTATGGAAGTAGGCTAAGCACCTGTAACTCATACTAGGATATTCAGCCCCTTTCCAGTTTTGTCCTTAAGTAATCTTTTTTTTTTCCCACAGATCAGAATACATTGCTGCAAATGACTAATAGTTAAGCTGTCACTTCTCTTCTTCCTGAGAGACCATCCCCAGTTCAGGGCATCTGTTTGCAACCCAGATTCTGCTGACCTGGGAGGAAAACATGCAGTGACTGACCTGTAACTTCGAACCTTCTCTGGCTCCCCCAGCTGTGCTAAGCTGAGCTGTGTACAGCTCCTTCCTGTATACATCATTCACTGGGGAGAGAAGGGGCAACACAACACAAGCGAGGGAAACCTGTGGGGCTACCTTCTCTTGCTGTGCAAATCTCAAACACAGCGTGCTTCCCCCTCTCCCTTGATTAAACAAAGAAGAACATGAGGTTTCAGGATGTTCTTTCCCCCAAAAAGCCATGGAGGAAAAACAGAGAAAGCTGCAGGAGACCATGCTGCCTTCCTGACCATTTTGTCTTACAAACAGCTGCAAAGAAAACAACATTTCACTTTTTAAACTGAGAAAATGAAGCTTCATGACAGCTCAAACACTTGAAAAAAGGTTAACCAAGTAACTGTTTTAAAATCCTTTAAACTTACTCTTTGAAGAAAATGGCTACACAAACCGCCGAAAGTCAGGAAATTCGAGCTGAAATGTGTCAGTCTGTGGTTAAAAAATGGAAAGTGACAGGAGCTAGGGGTTGAAGAACATTCTCTTTAGCTTGCAGGGCTTCTACCTTGTGTTGTTTCCTTTGTTACTGGGGGAAGAAGATATCAAAGCAGTGCTATTTTCTTAAAAGGCTCCATTTCATGGTGTCTTTTGATAGCCTGCAGGGTTAGGTGGAAGGTCTGTGATTTAGCCTACTTTTCTATCTGTTAAAATGCCTGTGTTAGGATAGTTTGTATTATGTACCGCTACTGCTACAGAACATAATGTGAAATGAAATTTAACTTTTACATAGCAAGGGCCAGAAACAGAGAGGTTTTTATGTAACCTCTTACGAGGCAAAATTCAAGCACATGTTCAGCACAGATCATCTGCTTGTTTCGGCACTGGGGTATGTTATCCCAAAATCTTAACCTTTGGAGAAGTTTCTAGTAAGGCCCAAATCTCCCTGATAAGCAACTAAGTGACAAAAATATAGGGTGCAAAAATGCAGGTTTTAACTAGCCCCACGAATACAAAGCAGAAGTATTTGGGATCCATGCAGTGGAGAGTAAGTCCACCCCAAGGCAACATATGGGTTTGGTGAGACATTCCTGCTCCTGCCAGTTGGATAATACTCAGTGCACAACCATGAGATTTGTCATGTAGGACAAAAGAATTAGCTGAACCCTCACACCTTACCAGAAAGGTCTTACACAAAACCGCCTTTACATCCAACGTCTTAGAGAGACTTAACAGGGGATTGAACAAGGATAAAGCCCAAACTCTTCTTGGGTCTATGGAGGCTTCTTCTCCCTTTGCTCTATACAACACTGACACCACCACACTTCAGTGGTGTTATTTGGAGCTACCTGACCTCACATGCCAAATGATGCAACATGCTGTTCCTGCTAAGTGATGGTGAATCATATCGTGCTATCTGATATGGTCATCAGCTGCTATTTACTAAATGGCATATGATCAGTTGTGTACCCAAAATGCAGTAAAAAATATCCTTAGAGATCTGTCTGAACATTTGTTACTCTTGCCTTCTTTGGAACTTAACAGCAAAACAATAAGTAATCAAGGATTTTGATCAGTTTTCGCTAGCTAAATATCTTTATGTAAATGCAATGCAAATTATTAAAGCAATGGAAAACTGTGGGCTGGTAAATATACTGCCTCCCTCTTATCTAAGTTCAAATTTAAAAGGAACTGGAATTTTAAGAACCAAGCATATTAAAAAAACCCCTAAGCTTAGTGCTGTCTCTGTTTCTCTCTTCCCTCCCCATGCACAGATCCCAAGGTGAAGAGATTGCTGTAATTCTTTCTTGGACTGAAGTCAATGAGAATTTGCCTAAGTAAGAACAGTTGGATCAGGCCCAAAATATTAACAACAGCAATGTCAACATACGCAGACACAATTAAATTTCACCCACATGAGTTCCCTCATGCTTAATGTCTGCTTTCATGGGACCAGTGGATTTAGTCCAGTGTTTGTTTGTGTCCATGCGTGTGTTCATGTATGAGAGTGAGATACCAAATTCTAAACCAGGAAGGGTAGAAAGCATAGAACAATAACGTGCTAAAATCTGGTCATGTACAAAGTGGAACCAGTCAACAACAAGCACAAAAGCTGATGTTTTCCATGGCTTTGCACCCTTTAGACGTGCTGTGTCCTAGTCACACGGGTCCATTTACACTGGGGTGGAGGAGGGGAATCGTTAGGGACAGAGCAGCAGCAGTTTATGGTGTGAAACAGAACCAGACTACACGTCCTTTCCGAGCTGCATGGGGCCAGACTCCTCCCCTCTGACATGAAGCCAAGTAGCTTTACCATTACTTTTAACCACCACACCAAGTCCTAACCAGAGAGTGCAGCCATTGGCAGACAATACCGCATTATTATAAAAAGTCTGTATTTCATTCCAAAAAAGCTGTCTGTGCCACCATCACAGAAACCCCAAGCCTCATTCTTCATGTAAGATTACATTTCAGCTGAAGAGCTCAATGTTTCATCAGCAGAGAGAACAATTTTATCTTCATACTAGTACACCAAGAAGCGGCATACTAACTATTTGTTTTGGGGCTTTTTACAACTACTTTTTCTTTCAGTTCAACACACTTTAAACACTGAGAGGAGTTGGGAAGTCCTTTTTAACTCAGTTCCTACTTAAGAAAAGGTCCTCTTTATCCAAACAATGAGAATACCTGACTTTTAACGTTTTTCCTCAGCAAGAACTAAAGAATTGAATCCAGAATGATCCACAAATTGACTCATGTAAACTTCCTGAACAAAATCAGCATGAGTGAGGACAAAAGGTTAAACAAGCCCTTTCGTTTACAGCAGCTTGTAAAGAAATTATTTTTAGATAGCAGGAAACATAACACTGTTACACCAAAGATCAAAAGATCCTATTTTACAGACCTCTCAGATGCTTCTTTTTTATTACAGCCAGAGTGCAACTACCACTAACAGGACAACACACAGCCTATGCTGCTCAGCTACCTGAAAATCTTGCCCTAAACCTGTGGAGGAGCTCAGAGTTTGGCTGGGGTCACAGACAGGTGCTGGGACACAGCAGAGCTGAGCTCATGGGGACCAGCAGCCCCCTCCGAATCACCCACCAGGGAGCTCCAGCAACACCCTGCAGAGCTGGAGACCCAGGCTTCTTTGCCACCAGGTGGGTCTGAATTCAGCCCCTATATACTGCCCTAGACCAGGGGCAGTGGATCTTCAAACCCTTGCCTTAGCTGTCGACCACGGTGCAGCCAAGAAACACAGTTCATAAGGAAAGAGCAGATAAACAATACTGAGTGTGAGTCTTTGACCCCTACAGACACCCCCATGCCAAGGAGAGTCCTAATCCCCGCTCTCCAAAGCTGTTTTTCATAAAATGATTCTGCAGCACAAAATACAAGCCTACTCCATGGCAAACTGTGCCAAATGGGGACATGTGTAAAATTTTACTATCTCCTTTTTTAATGCCTGGCTAGAAGTGCTTAATCAAAACCAGCCTTTATTCATTCCTTCCTACTGTAAATAAGCCCTAATGTAAATTCTGGAAAGAGGGAGGAAAGAAAGGATTAGCCATGTGGACTATCTGTCTGAAAGTCACGAACTATGGAGTTACAATTTCCTTCCTGACAGTGACTCACCCTGGGGAATGAGACACTTTCCTTTAGTTCTCCCACGTGGAGAAGGGCTACAAAATCACTCACTCATCTACCTCAGAAATACAAAAATTATGTTTTGTTTTCTGAATGACTTGCTGTGGGTTCCACCTGAAGTACACAAGAGCTGCCAAACTGGGTGCTCATGACTTTGGATCAGCCCCTGTGTAACAGCTGTATTTTAAAGTACAGCAAATGTACATGTGTTTGTTAACACTTGGCAAAAGCATAGACACATGAACCATAAACCCCAGCCTCACATCTGACTTATGTTACAACAATTACACATTTAGCCTACACTGGGGAAAGGCCATCGTGGTGCTGGGCTGGATGGGCAATACTGGCCACACCTGGGCCAGCCAGGCAGTGCTAGAGTCTCTCTTCTCACCCTGAGGCCACTCACAAATTCTGGCCACCACCACGCCACTAAAATCTCCAAAACAGCAGTGCTGCCTAGAAGAAGTCTATAGAAAAAAAAGCCTCTGGTCCATGTTAATTCTCAGTCCTACTGATTTAACACTGTACCCAGCTGAGTTACAATACCCCACATGTGGAGCTATGCCCTGCTTAGCTTCCTGGCACTGCTGCAGCCACTGTGCCCTCATGCTCCACAAGCAAACTGAGGTCCTCAGCCACACTCCTCTGAACATTTCATTCTTCCATACTCAAAACTTAAGATCAGTCTGTGAGAAAGCAATATATATATATACATACATATATATATATACACGGATGTATATATGTATTTTTACATACAGAGGATACTTTTATCAAAGAATAGTTACCTGCAGAGGACTAGCTAGTGGCCTGTTTCTAGGTACTGCAACTGTTTTGTGAAAACTATCATCATCTTCAGACACAGGCATCTTTAAAATGGAACTGGTGAGAAGATTCTGAACAGGAGAAGAAAACAGAACAAGGTTTTCAGCAACTCATGAGAACAATCTGAATTCAAATGCATTGTGAGTAAACTCAGCTTGAGTGCAGAAGTTGCTACACTGGGCACAGCCACAGATGATGAGCAGACCTCAGTCTGATGTCCCTGGGACTTGGCTTTGCAGGAGCATTGCCATATGCAAGGGTTTTCCATCCAGTGAAAATCCCAAGTACAAGAATAAGAGTAACACTGAATAGTCCTGAATCCTGATAATGCAAAGGGAACTGTGCTCAAGCAAAGTCTCCTCTGCAAAAACCAAGAGAGACTCTTTTTCACTGGTTTTTGACTCCATGATATAGTAATTTCTACACACAGGTGCAGGCATCCTCCTAGTGTAGGCTCTTCAAAATCTGTGGGCTGCAAAATGACTGCAACTTCTGCAAACTTCTATAGGCATCACAGTGATAATTAAGAGTAGCATTTTGCTTTTTATGCTGAGTACAGGAAAATGACACAGAAATAAGGAATAAAGCCTACTTGTGGAGAAAACCAGAAAAAATATTCTTTCTCTTGCATTTAAGAACTGAGCTGGGATGTAAAACAAAGAATTCCTTTGATGGTGTGAGAACTTGTACTTACTGGCACTTCTTCCATAGCAGACCCAGGTGTAAAGAGCTGAGTGTTCAGGTTTTCTCCTTCCCAGTGATTTGAGCAAAAAAAATTTCCAGCTTTATCTGTTGGAGACTCCACCTGAAAGCAGAAAAGACATGATTCAACCAGCACATAACTGACCAGGAGATTTCTGTGAGGTGCTTAATAAATTGAACAAATATATTTCACAGAGGTGCATAATGCATGTTTACAGTAACATCTTTTAAAGCAGCCTTGCTCTTTGCAGAGGAAAAAAGTTCAAGGTTCTCAAAAAATCCCCATCTAATAAATATATATACATACATACTCACTGTTCTGCCAGTATTCAGGAGTTTAATCCCCTAGAAAGGATTGAGAATATATGTATTTTTAGAACTTTACTGACAAAGTAATATAATGCAATGTCCTCAAATGTTCAGGTTTCTAAGTCACTCCATGGAGCTTGGTCCCCATGGGGTTCTTCTATACTTTTCACCAATATTTGAAAGATTCAATCCAAATTCATGTCTAATTTTTCTTTTCTTTTTAAGTTTCAAACGAAAACTGCATTAGAACAGCCCAAGCAAACCCCTGCTGAAAACAGGAGAAAGACTTCTATGGAAATCAATGGGAGATGAATTAGACATGCCTAGTATACTATATGGAACCGACACTAAGATCTTGGGGCTCACATGAAAGAAAAACAGACACAGCTATTTAACAGAAAAGCCATTGGTATAAGTTTCTCAGCAAAGAGTTCTGAATTAAATTGCCTCAGGTAAGTTTGAGATTTACCTCTTGTTTGATTTTCTTCAGCAAAGGGGGTCCACTTTCATGTAGCCCAGCCACTATTGCAGATTCCTCCGACTCCTGCTTGATAACATCCTGCAGATCTTCTACAAGATGAGTTGGAGTTTGAGGCTGAAAGAAAGAAACGTTATATGCAAGTCCCAGAACATCCCTCTGCACCAATATCAAAGCAACTTTTATCATTGTTTCCTTCTTACCAGCATCTTCAAAGGACCGTATTTGATTTCCTGAGCTGCAAGTGCGTTTTTGAATGGAGTGGGTGTTCTTGGGGAGCTTTCTAATATCGACCTCTTGATTGCTGGAGTCCTGAAACTTTAAAAAGAAGGAGAGGAACTTTAAAGGAAGATGCTTGGAAACACTACCTCTTTACAGAAATACGTGCATACAGGCAGTATTGTTGTAAGACTTTGGAAAATATTTCCCTGCGATCCTATAATCCATTTTGCTTCTACAGCAGAACATCTATTTGACTGTGATAAGGTGTAATGACTTGACTTTAAAAACTGGTGAGCCTACATGCATGGTTTTCTGTATTAATAACCTACCTCCATAGTCATAAAGTGGAAGTTTTACTCCCAACTAAGAAAAATCTGAAAGTGTGTGCAAACAACTTTGCAGGAAGCATAGAATCGTAGAATGGTTTAGGCTGGAACAGTCCTTAAAGATCAAGTAGTTCCAAACGCCCCGCCACAGGCAGGCACACCTTCCACGAGATCAGGTTGTCCAGGGCTTCATCCAGGGATACACCATTCAAAACTTCTCTGGCCAACCTGTTCCAGAGCCTCACCACCCTCCCTGTAAAGAATTCTTTCCTCGTGTCTGCTCTAAACCTACCCTCTTACAGCCTGAAGCATACGCTGAGCCAGCACTGTGGTTGCATGCAAACCTGAAGAAATGGACCCTCATGAGTTCAGCAAGACAACAGACTTACACATGGTTTTCCTTCTGAGCTTTGAAAGTCTGGTCCCTGTGGAACGGGGTGGTAACTGCCATCTTATGGCCACATACCGGCGTGGAGGTAAGTGCAGGGTTGTCCAGGTTCAAGTTCTCGTGATTGGATGAGGTGTTTAAGAACTGCAGGTGTGGAAAGAAAAAATTAACAGGAACATCCAGATTACATGGTTAACCTCTTAAGATGACATTATTTAACAGAAGAAAAATAAATTGTTTTCTTCTGATTGACATGAGGCATTCTTCTCTCCCTATGATGCAAGTAGGGGTATGTGGGGTACCTAACTACATTGTGAAAAAATACTCAATGGTTTGGCTCAGGAAGCTAGAGAGGGAAATTCTAAAGGAAATGACACTGTTCCAACGAGAAACACTTTCCACCACTTTCAGAGCCTGATTTGGATTTTCTCCAAATAAATTTCAATTAAGAGCAGTGTGCCCAAGAAACTGGATGAAAATGAGCAAAGGATGTTTCAGAAACAAACCCAAAGGAAACGGGGTTAAATTCCACAAAGATTTATATGGGGCATCTAGGGGCTTTTAGGGCAGTAAATAAAGTGTTTATGACAGGAAAATAAATTTCCTATCATCTCTCCCAAAAGAAAGTGAAAACTGCCATCTGTGACAGGTACATGGAATGCTTTGGAATGGAAACAGCTGACTGAAAAGGAGGCAGCACTATTTGTTTGGAGAAAATTGCTCTTGCATGTGTTCTACCTAGTAAGCTAAAATATTGTTTCTATTTCTAGCGTCTACAAATCTGTGGGCATAGTGGTATCCTTTACTCTCACAACAATTCAATGTATTACCTTCTAGATTCAATCTGCCACTTTATAAAAACGTGGCATGTTAAGAAAATCTGGCTTTCACTGGATAATAACATATGATTAAAATACCTAATAGGTAATGGGAAATACAGTGGGAAATCATTACATGAAATCTTTTACTATCTTCAAGAAGTAGTGTTTCCTTGACATCGAAGACTAAAGCAAAACAACACAGACAAACAAAAAAATCCAAAACACTTTTAAATAGTGCTACAGCTGTGAAACAAAGCAACCATCATCAGAAATTTGAAAATGCACGCCAGGGTGTTTTAACAGTCCATTTTCCTCCTCATTCCTATTCCACTCCAATTGTCGTGGCCTGGGCAGAGGATGGCGAGTGTGATTTGAATTTTCTGGTTGTTGTCAGTTTGTCTCACAACCTGAATGCTATTTAAATGCAGTTTGGGGTTTTCTAGGTCAATGAATCATACTGTAAGTGGACAGAGATGGAAAGTATCACAAATGATCAGAAATGTTAAAACCTAGTAGTTGGAGTTAGCAGCAAGAGTAAAGCAAGGAGTCACACTCCACTACAAAAAAGATCCAAAGAGGCAAAAAACCAAAACACAAAAAACCAAGCCCCACAGATGAATTTAAAAGACAAGAATCAACAGTTAGCTTGCTGATTAACTAAACTCAGTGGTGAAGGCTAGGAGCAGTGAGAAGATTCAAACACGGAGTGAAATCAACAAGCACAACGGTAATTAGTCATTTGTTCCAAAGGATTAGTTTCTAAATTGTTAAGACTGGGGTGACTTTTGAGAATTAGTAACATCTGTGCAGAAGTCTTGATCTACCTGCGAGGGAGAGAAGGGCAGGCTTTTGACAGGGGAGCGCTTAGGAGGAGTTGAGCTGCTGACGTCAGCTAGGACCAAGGTACTACCGTGGCCACTGGCTAAGGGGCTGCAGTGCCCTCTCCTTTTGCGAAGAAGGACCCACGGAGCTGCACTGCCCTGTGAGGCAGACAAGGTCTTTGGTGAGCCAAGAGAGCCCTGACTTGACATGACTTTGCTCAAATTTGTGGTGGGGTGTCCTTGAGGTCTACAAGCACTGGCCCCTCTTTGCTGAAGCTGCGCCACTGTGCCTGAGGGAGCTCTGCTAGCCGAAGTGTCTGTGTCTTCAAAGAATTCAAAACTGCTGAGATCACCCCATGATGAAGGATCCTGAAACAACGTGGGAGGCACGGAGCCATAAGACAGTGTATAGTGCCACCTCATGAAAATACAGCGCTAGGATATGCCTGTAACCAATAACAACAACATCTTTCCCAGTTCAATTCAGCCTGACCCTGTTCATGGGAGCAGCAACACTGTGAACACAATTTGTGTTTTGAATACATGCCTTGATCTTATCAAACTGTCTGACATCCTAGTAGTGTTGCTGGCAACTGAGTCCCTAACGAATGATTCAAGTTATGTCTCTGCTATTTACTTGCCCAGTGTTTTCTGCTTGGTACGATGATGGTGCCTTTTGCTACAAAAAAAATGTGTGATGTAGACCAAGACTGGCCTCCTCCTAACATGCAATGCTGCTCTGGATATGCTGAAAGGGACATGATGCTGTATGAAGCAGACACCTCTGCTTCTGAAGGAGGTTGTCACCAAAAAACATAATTCAATGTGCTACTTCTTTACATGTAGCATCCCAGAGACTGCAATGGGAACAGGTTTATGCCGAGGTCAGTCAGATACTTGACATTTAAATGTGTTTTTACAGTCCATCACATGTGCCAGGGCAAGCTCCTTAAACTTTGAGAAGCAGCTATTGAGGCTACAACAAAAAATGCTAGAAAATGATGCAGATACATGAGCAGCCACATACAAACGTATGGCACGTGTCACTTCAAATATCAATAAATGTAATTTCATTGTTTAAAATCTTTCATTGCATCCCTGATTTTATTTTAAAGAGACTTAATGTTGAGAGATTGTTTCAAGCTCCTACTGTGCAGCTTGCCAAAGCTTACACTCCCGTTCCAAGATGTAGCAGGAAAGGGAGACACCCACAAAAATCATATGCATCCACGCTCGAGGGCTTCATTTACGAGCAGCTGCATTTTGTTATGTCAGAAGATAAGTTTCAGATCCTGGAGCAACTCAAAGTTACTCGGGAAAAAACCAACAACCACATTTAGGACAATCCCAGCTCCTCACCCCTTACTCCTTGACCACGCACAAATCCACTTGAGGCGGCAAGTCTACTTACGGAGTCTATTAACTGGAGTGTTTCTGCAAATTCTAAGAGATTCTTAACATTATCCAGGATGTTGCTCTGGTGAACAATCATGCACCGTGCGGGGGATGCACTTTCCTCAGGTAAGCAACCGTGATCCACCGGTGGAGATGGAGTGCAGTGGTGGTGTTCCCCCAAACAGGAAACAGGTGCACTGTCACCACTGGTCCTGGTACTGTCAGCAATTGTGGTGCTGTGCCAGCCGGGGTAGTTTGATGTGTGGTTCTGTGTCTAAAGGAAGAAGAAGAAAAAAAAAAGAAAAGGGAGGGGGGAAAGGCAGAAGGAACTTAGCAATGAAATTGCACAAGGTGTCAGATGCCACTGGAGGAAAGATAAAAGTAGTTGCATCATCATCTAAAAGCTTATGCCTATGAAACAATTGTCAAGATGTTTCCTTTCATCAGTGCAAGATCTTGTTTTAAGTAACACTGGCATTGTATTTGTTATCCCAAAGTTACCTCATAATTTACTTCCAGGATTATAGGCATGTCATTACTAACACATAATCAATTCATACTTTGTTACTCCAGGTGCTCAAAAAGTGTCTGCAAAGTCCTTTTCTGTCAGAAGCAAGAAACGGCAGGATTTCCCTACTGAGCGCTCAGCACTGTAGAAGGCTAAAAGGTTTTAGAGTTAGAGTTGCTTTTGTCTGCTTATCTCCTTTTCTTCTGCTATCCCTGTCTAATGCTACAGCTTACACCAATGCAATGAAGAGGCTGTCAAATCAACGTGGTTAGGAAAGCAGAAGAACAAATTAACAGAAGTTTCTTTCCAGTGTGATCATGCAACAGAAGAAATTGCAAAACATTAACTAAAGTTAAAAGTGGCCAAACTAACGTATCATGCATGCAGTTCTTTGACTATTAATTTAAATATTACCCAAAAAAAAAAAAAAAAA
>VZRS01011580.1:92602-150140 GCA_013398055.1 Ifrita kowaldi | reverse complement strand
TGTTCAAGGCCAGGCTGGATGGTACTTGCTTCCATTTTAGGAAATCTTGTCTAGTGAAAGGTGTCCCTCCTCATGGCAGGAAGTTTAGAACCAGAGATCTTTTAGGTCCCTTCCAACCCAAACCACTGTTATTCTATGATGAATGTTTCTAATTCATGTCCAATCTCAGTGATTTAGGCTTTTGTTTCTATACCAGTGGTTGCTCTTTCCCTTTTTCCCCAGATTCACACCAGTTCCATGGGAATTAAAGTTTGTCCTGAAGTAAACATGGCGAAGCATCAAGGGCAGCTGGTGCACTTCTTAGTCCTCCTGACCCAGTCTGTAAGAAATGCAATCAATATGGCACTGTCCTGCGCATTATCCAATGTGGTTATGTGGATAGAAATAACTACTAATGACAAAGCAGATTGATTGCTTCCCCGACTGTAGCAGGAAACCAGCACAACACGAGGTTCATTGACATTTACCAAAATCTTGATTATCCTGGAGTTTTCCTTCCCAGCATATCCAGGAACTAATCACAGCATTGTTGTGGCTATTAAAAGTTGGGCCTTGGGTACTTACTGAATTCCGTGCCTAACTGCTTCCCACTCCACAATACAGACCAAAGCTGCAGATTGCCTTTGCATAAAAGATTGCTCTTTACCTGTCTCTTTTCTTAGCACCATTTCATTCACTTTCTGCCTTATAAATGCTGCATGCATCTCACAGCAAACAACATAGATATCTGTGTGCCCAATTACATATGGGCACTGGCTTCTTTTCTCCAGCCCTTTTGCCCTATCTCACCATTGTAAAGTCTTATGAGTTTCTTTTTCTCTTTCTTGCAGCATTTGTTGTTGGCCTGGAATATCTCGGGAATTTCCGCTTAAAAATTTTTTATTAGGAAGCCTACATAGTGATTTGTAAATGTCACAGTCTTTTAATCTGAAAGACAAATCTTATCTGGTGTGTGGGAATAATATGTAGGGGTTGCTGGTCAACACATTTTTCTTCGTCCTTTCTGAAAATCACTTCTGGCTCCAGGGCTTTATGTAAAATATTGAGTTTCATAGAATCATAGAATGGTTTATGTTGGAAAAGACCTTAAAGACTGTGTAGTCCAACACCCCTGCCATGGAAAGAGACACCTTCCAGTAGACCAGGTTGCTCCAAGCCCCATTCGGCATGGCCTTGAACATTTCCAGGAATGGGGCAGCCACAACTTCTCTGGGCAGCCTGTGCCAGGGCCTCAGCACTGTCACAGGGAAGAATTTCGTCATATAAGCTCCCCTTCAGTGTCCTGTAAGAACAAGAAGGAGGATCAGTGGGGGCCCAGAGGGATTTGACTGCCTCAAAATACATCAAAACAACATTGCTGGGGGGCAGGTGGGTGACATACATTTGTAGCTTTACCTACACAGCTGCTGGTGCCCTTGTACTGTGCTGCAGCTGAGTGCCTTGGCTGGCTGCTGAGCTCCATGGTGGTAATGTTGCCAGAATTATTTTTGCTTTTATATATTATTTATATTCTTTACATATATGTTTTAGCTCTGTAGTCTATTATTGTATTTGTAGCTAGTCCCAGTACTTTTCCCTACCTTTTCCCTAGGCAGAAAGACAAAACACATTCCAGAGCTCCAAGCCCCAGGAGGTACAAGGTCCCTATCCTATCTTGGTGATTCCTGGGAACCAAGGTTGAAACCAGCTCTTCGAGACACATTTTCATAAACAAAGTTTAGTTCCCATCTGAGAGGGAAGGATTTAGAAAGGGATTGAACCGGGGAGGAGTTGCCTTACTGCTTGTGCTCCTAATTGGTAATTTTTGTCAATTATGCTGATTTGCTAAACTTATAAAACTGTATTCACCCTGTGTGGTAGTGGGCATTTCGGCATTAAGGCATTTTCCATATCTGGCCCTTGGAGGCCTCCAGTAAAGACCAGCCTTTATATTACCTTCCAGACTAATATTCTCTCAGAAGTGTGTTTCATTCCTAGGTTCTTTAAGGCATCAGTATCACCTCTTGTGGTGGTTTCCAGGCTGTTAATGAGCAGGCACCCAAAAATAGTCTCTAAGGCACACCCTGGGGATGTCCCCACCTTGCACATGTTGAGATAATGAAGTGTCTGTCCAGAGGTTGTGGGGTCCACAATTGTCCTTGCAGCAACATCTGGAGTACAATCCCATCCCATCCTCTTCTTGTGCAGGTCAATGGAGCTGGACAGTGATGGAGGAGTGTGATCATAACTGAGCCAAGCACTGTCACCAGGATGTGTTCTTAGGTGTCACTTCACCCATGACACTCATGACACCCATGGCACCACTCACTGCACTGCACAGTTGACTATTTTGATGTTGGGTGGTGTGTGAGCAATACCACCCTGAAGCCTGGGAGGAGTGGCAGAGGTGAAGTGGATGAAGTGGCAGAGTAAGGATTTGACAGAGGCTGGGCTTGAAATGAGCAAAAGTGATCAATTCTGTGGATTTCTCTTTATTTATAAAAAGATGAAATCCTAATCCTACTGATGTGATTTTCTAGTGGATTTTTTTTGAGACAGCTGCTAAGCTCAATTTTGCATAACACTGATAAAAAAAGGTAGAGGTTCTTTGCTGCTGAAATTACCCCTGAACTCAGTTGTCTGAGTCCACTGTTTGACTAAATGTTCTGAGGCGAAATCCACATGTATTGTGTGACAGATACGGGTTTTGGTAGCCCTGGTGTTTTCAGAGTTGTCTCAGCTGTAATTAGCTATTGAGGACTTGTGGCCTAAGAAGGTTTAAAACTATTTCAAATTATCTTCACCTAATTTGCGATAATAATTTCTGAGAAGGGCAAGACATACTTGAAAACCCACTTCTGCCTTTGTGCGTGGGTAGAGGTTTGTGTGATTCTAAGCTGGTCTCCGTCAGCACGATCCCCCCGCCGGCAGAGGGTAAAAGGTCCCCCAAACCCGCTCCTGCCACCGCAAGTGACGCCACTTGGCGATATGATGCAATGTTTCCTCCAGCAGCAAGGTCTCCATTGCACACACTGCTTCCATTTCTTCATTTCCTCTGCCCTAGCCTGGCGTCGTCTCCTGCTCTCACTCCTACCTAGCGACCTTTGCATCCTCAAAGCGCTTTCGTTTTAATTACTTTTATCAGTGCCTGCTTGCAAACCTGTTGTGGGAACATCTCATGCCTGTGTCTGGTGGAAACTGGGTCTTGTTCACAAAAAAGGGGTTAAAGTGTAATATTGCAGCATCACACAAAATTAACTGCTTGTGAAGCTCACAGATTTACAGGTCTGAAGGCAACTTAACTTAACTTAAACTCTGCATTCCCAAAACCTGTAAGGGATTTTTGAAGCCTTGAGCATGGGATGGATTCACATTAAGCTTTGCAGAGAGGTCAGGTTTCTTAGGATGCTGTTCCAAATTTGGCTGAAACTGAACATAAAGAAACACCATTTCTGTCTAGGAGTTGTCTAATAGTCAGTAATAAGCAGAACCTAACAGGTAGGAGCCTACAGTGCATTTAAAGGTTAAACAAAGGACACTGTGATGTCCTGAGCTGAATTCTTCTGCCTAGGAGAGGTCTACTGCTATTCAAACTCTGAGGGGACTGGCGATCTGGGATGTGTCTGCAGTGGGATGTGTCAGGGATTGGTAGTTTCTTCCTAAGAAATTGTTGCTGCCAAGATAAATCATCTTGTGCAAGTCTTTGGAATAATGAAAATAAAATTATTCCTTCTTACCACATTTTCCCGGGGTGTGCTCCCACCACAAGGCCAGAAGATAGCAAGTCACCTAAGGAAACCATTGACACTTTCACCTCAAATTGGCAAAGATTGCTCAAAGCAAGGGCAGACACATTTGTTGCAACAACTTGCCACAAGATTTTTGCCTGCTTTTTCTCTTTTAAGGAATTTTTTTCATACTTCACATTCAGCCAGTTACAGCTCACTTTGTTGCTTGCCATTTTGATGCCACTATAATTCCTTGGAGGTACATGTGATTTGTATGGCTGTTGGAGTAAAGATACTTTAATCTGCAGGGCTTGATGCAACGCTTGGTTTGATCCCAACTCTGTTTTCCTACTGGAGCCACACCATATATTCTTATCTCATGGTGATGGATAAGGGATCTCAATGGTGTTTTGGGATAATACCTGGGTGCAGGTCATTCTAGAGGGAAAGGGATGGGAGGGAACCTCAGGACACATCATCTGACCAAATGATGTGTTCAATCATAGTACATTATGCTGCATGTCTGCAGTTGATACACAATTTCAGAGCTCTGTTTGGGTTTGCTCTGAGGAGCTGGGAGCTTTTGGACACCAGGAAAGAACATCAGATGCCTTGGAGATGATGACCAGCAATTTTGACTCAACTTGATGTGGGTGAGAAGAGCAGAGACGGGATTCCTGGGAGCTCTTTTCTGAAGCCCTTATGAGTGATGATGTTCTCTGCAAAGTGCTGTGAGATGAGTAGGAGGCAAGCACAGTCTTTCCATCACCTCCAGCCCATTCTGGAACAGGCTCAGGATGCATCATTGTGGCTGTGGTGTGTGGCATGGTCCCACTGTATACATGACTCTGTTACCAAGTAAGGTTTCATTTAAGGATGTAGCTGATTGTGCAGCAAGACTGTGGAATTACAGGGAGGGGACAATGTAAGCTGGTTAACTGTTTCAAACCACACATTCCTCCCCTCGCTTTTCTTTTGAGTTTAATTTTTAAAATGGTCTGTAGGGTTTTTTGCCAAATAGCAGTTCATCACTTTTTTTGGTGAAACTTTCACAGCTGGGGACTTTCCATGGTTATTTGGAAAAAGTGATGCAGATTGTAAATCATGTCTTAATTTGACTTAAAATGTCTAAGCCTCAGACAACATGTCATCATACTGAAGACAATACACATGTTCAGAAACTCAGCAGGTATCAGAAACTCACACCAGCAATACAAGTCCCATTTATTTTTATAAAAAATAGTTAAATTCTGTAGCTGATCCTAAAATGAGATAATTAAATTTATGCATCACATATACCTTTTTTTTTCCTTCCTGACTGACAATGGGACCATACAAGAGAATAACTGGGGAGAAATAAGGGGCTATTGAAAAATTTTAATGGGATTTCAGTAAACAGCTGGTAAGTTAGCTACTTTTCTTTTGATTTGTTGCTCCAATATAGAAAAAGCATGGCCTGAAGTTCAAAGTCTACATCTTCAGCTAAATATAAAATCATGGAGTCAGAGAATGATTTGGGTTGCAAGAAACCTTAAAGATCATCCAGTTCCAATGCCCTGCCATGGGCAGGGACACCTTCCACTACATCTGGTTGCTCCAAGCCCAGACCAGCCTGCCCTTGAACACTTCCAGGTATGGGACAGCCACAGCTTCTCTCAACAATCTGTGCCAGGGCCTCAGCACCCTCACAGCCAAGAATTTCTGCCCATTATCCCATTTAACCCTGCCCTCTGGCAGTAGGAAGCCATTCCCCTTGTCCTGTCCCTTCAGGCCCTTGTCCAAAGTCCCTCTCCAGCTCTCTTAAAGCCTGTTTAGGCTCTGACAGGGACTCTAAGTTCTCCCTGGAGCCTTCTCTTCTCCAAGCTGAAGAAGCTCTCCCAGCTTCTCTCCAGAGCAGAGGGGCTCCAGCCCTCAGAGCATCTCTGTGGCCTCCTCTCTGCTGGAGCACTTGCCAGTGAAGACTAAGACAAAACATCATTTTGTATCTCAGCCTTCTCCACATCCTGGGTAACCAAGTCTCCCATTGCTTTATGAAGAGGCATACATTTTTCCTAGTCTTCCTTTTATCACCAAAATACCTTTAGAAGCTTTCCTTGTTGCCCTTGGCATCCCTTGCCAGATTTAGTTCTACCAGGGCTTTAGCTTTCCTAACCTGATCCCTGGCTGCCCAGACAACTTCTCTGCATTCCTCCAATGATACCTTTCCTTGCTTCCATCCTCTGTAGGCTTTCTTTTTGTGTTTGAGTTTGTCCAAGTGCTCCTTGTTCATCCATGTAGGCCTCCTGGTGTTTGTGTCTGAATACTTCTTTGCGGGGATGCAATGCTCCTGAGCTTGGAAGAGATAATCCTTGAATATTTAACAGCTTTCTTAAGCCCCTCTTCCCTCTGGGGCTTTATCCCATGATTCTCTTCCAAGCAGATCCCTGAAGACACCAATGGCTGCTCTCCTGAAGTCCAGGACAGTGAGTTTGCTGTGTGCCCTCCTCTCTGTAAGGATCTTGAGTTCCATCCAATACTTCATGGTCACTTCAGCCCAGGCTGCACTTGGGCTTCCAATTTCCCACCAGCCTCTCCTTATGGATGAGAACCAGGTCCATCATAACACCTCTCATCCTTGGCATCTCTATCACTTGAAGAAGGAAGTTATCATCAACATTTTCTAGGAACCTCCTGGCTTATGTCCTGCTGTGTTGTCCCTCCAACAGGTATTGGGGTGGTTGAAGTCCCCCATGAGGACCAGGACTCGAATGTGAGGCTACTCCTATCTATAGATGATCTCATCCACTTGTTCCTCCTGGTCAGGTGGCCTGTAGCAGAGCCCCACTGCAATGTCACCTGTCCCTTTCTCTCCTTCGATCCTGACCCGCGAACTCATCCTCATCCACCCCCAGGCAGAGCTCCATGCACTCCAGGTGGTCATTGACAACACCCACTGCTGTCTGTCCTTCCTAAGGAGCCTGTATCCTACCATTCTGACACTCCAGGCATAGCAGCCATCCCACCACATCTCCATGGTGCTGATAAGTTTGCAGTACTGCAGGTGTGGGCATGTAACCTCTTGTATTCCCCATGCTGTGTGCATTTGCACAGAGGCATTTAAGCTGACTTACTGGCTGGAGAAGCTTTGTCCTGCTCTTTAGGTGCTCTTCTGCTGATCTGTGATCCCTCTCCAGGTTCTGGGCATCTGTTGCTGGCCTTGGCATCAAAGTGGTAGGAGTGGGATGGACTGAGGTTCTGTTTCCCCAGCAACTTTTAATTTACAGCGCTCCTTGCCAGGTTGGCCAACTTATAACCAAAATTGCTTTTTCCCTTTTCTGACAGAAGGACCCCATCAGTCCCCAGCAGAGCAGATTTCTCCAAGCAAGTCCCACAGTCTAAATATCTGAATCCCTGCCTGTGGCACTAGTCCTGTAAGGGTTTGTGGATTCCCCACATTCAACTGGACTTTTCAAACCCCTTCCCTTTGACCAGGAGCATTCAGGAAAAAACTGTCTGCACTCCTGAATCTCTTACCAGCACGCCCAGGGCTCTGCAATCCTTCTTGATACTCCTCATACTTCTCCTGACTCTATCCCTGGTGCACACGTGAAATAATGGCCGTGGATCACAGTCAGTGAGCTGTATAAGTGCCTGGGTGACATCCCTGGTACAACGTTCTCCTGTCATATGCTGCTAATTGAGGATAGGGGTAAAGTTTGAGAGATTCTTGTGGGGTTTTTTTTCTAATATCATTGCATTGCTCTTCTGACTACTTCCCAACAAAAATACAGGACAGAATGTTTAACTAAATTAAGAATGCAAATGCATGTCATTCAGTGGAAGTTTATCAGATGTCTCAGTTAAATGATATCTTACCAAAACTATTTTCTCTGCTTTTGAAACCTGATATAAGGCATGTGCATGCATTTGTACAACTTTTTTATTCTTGCTTTATTATTAAAAAAAAAAAAGAAAAAAAAAGAAAAAAGTGTAGGTCCTCATGATGCCTGAAGAGGCCACCTAAAAACAGAGACTAGACGAGAATAAGGGAATAAAGGCAGGTATTTATTTGAAGGGCCTTAAAAAATACACCCTAGGGAGCCAGAGGCTACTGCCAAAATGGACCCCAAGATGGACCACAGGGCACGAGTTCTTCACACTTTTAAAAGTTTGGTTCATTTGCATATCAGGGTTAATTCTCCAATTAAAGCTTCAGTTAATGATTCAGTTTCCCCAACATTGCCCCCCCCCCTCCCCCTTCCTTTTAGAGGCTTTGGTTTACTGGTTTACATTTTGGGCCTAGGACGGTCTGAGTATCCTTGGAGAGCAGGCCTGGAGAGGCTTTGTCATGTCTACCTAGCATAAGAGACCAAAAATTAACAGGCTTCAAGAAACTTCAGAGTTACACGCTAGGCAGTACAGTATTTGAAAAATATAAAAGTTAAAACCTAAGGCATCACTCATACTTTGCATCTTGAAGGAATTCATAGAATTTTATTCATAAAAGATACTTAAAATAGTGATTAAAAAAATTTAAAATTAAATTTCCCCAAAATTCAATGGGACAACAGAGATATTACATCAAACTTATTTTGAGCAAATATCTTAAGTGTACTGAAAAGCAGCTGCTTGGTAAGCAAAATAATCAAAATTACAAGTATTTGATAGTATATTGCACTAGAACTTTTATATTGTGTAGATATTCAAGGGAAGAAAAACCACAGAATTTTCTTTATTTTTAAACCATGTTCTCAAATTGGACCTTAAAGCCTATATTTAGACACTTCAAGGCTGATAATATTTCAAAGTTGCTGAGCAGCTCTGCTTTCCATTGACACAGAAAACTTCTTGACAGTTCTCTGAATGAGATCACATTTCTCAGGAAACCTAAACATGGTTGTAGGAACCGAGTTGTGACTCATACACCTGCAAATTTCACTCAGTAGAACTGTGTCTCTAAACTAAAGATGAACTAAACTGAAACTCTGAAGTTAAGCAAACCCCAGTGCTTCAGGGGCTTGTGCAAGATGTACATGGTAGTTGTGATCCTTTACAGGGAAATGTAGGTTTACCAAGGAATTTGATCACAAAAGTTGCGGCAAAGGCACCTCCAGGAAAGGCACCAATAGTAACAAAGATTATTAACTCTCTTTAGTGCCCAGAACATAGAGGCTGGTATTGAGTCTTTAGAAATTGTATCATAAGGAATCAAGCAACACTTGAACATTGCTCCCCATCCTGCTCTGAATCCAGCCAGGGCCACCCCAGCAAGGAGCAGAGCTCATACCAGGATGAGGAAAAATCTCCTTGTTGGGTCTTTTCCACCTTATTTCAGTTGAAGGCACCCTTCTGCCATTTCAAGGTTTCTGGCAATTTCAATCTAGAGACATTGCAAAATTCCTCATCTCTTACAGCTCTCCATGCTGTGTCTGTTGGAACCATCCCCATGACAAGAAAAAAACACTGTCTGAGCTAAAGAAACCTGTACAGCTCCATGCAGTCTTTGGCAAGTGCAAGGTGCCCTGGAGGAGTATCAACTGAGTCACCATTTTTCGTGTAGGCCCCTGACCATTGTTGAAATGCCATGAGACCACTGAATACATGCCAATCGACCATCCCCAGATGAAAATACTCTCTTCTTACCTCTGACTTTCTACTAAAACCCACAGCTTGTAGCAATAGTAGGGCCAGGTGGTGTTTGGGTTTCATCTCTGAAGCAGATTTCATTTGTGCCAAGTCTCAAATCCATGGGGGATTTGTCAGATTCCTATTCCTCTTCCACGAGGAAGCTGTAAGAGCAGTCCATCTTCTTCATTGCTCTTTTGAACTAAGAAGTGCAGCAGTAACTCAGGGAACAAAAAGTAATACAAAACATATATTGCAGGATATTTGGGGTCAGGTTTTCCACTCATGGTGTATCAAGTTTTCACACTTTATGCTTTGTATGACATATTGTGGTATATTGCATCATCTTGCATGCATCATACACAAAGCATGAGCCTGATTCCCCACAGATCCCCCAGGGTCTTCACTGGGCTTGGCAATACTGTTGCAGCAGAAAGTTCTTACATTTCCTGTAGTCCACAATGTGTTGACTTCCTATTGCCACAGAGATGTAAATATGATGAATAGCAGGATCTGAGTCAGATAAAGTCATGGCACCTCAGACCAGATTACCAGTTGGATTTTTGAAAAATCTAATTTAATTTTGTTTTGTTTTATTTTATTTTATTTTATTTTGTTTTGTTTTGTTTTATTTTATCTTAAAGAAGAGCTTCTGACTTTGCTGCAATTGCTAAATGGCTGTCAGGTCCTGGGCAAGCCACAGAAGACACGATTCCTCACACATGACTTTAGATATTTGTGTTGATGTCTATACCTGAATGAGTCATCCATGACTGCCCTTACAGTCAGTAGAGAGAAGGGGGCACTTTTAGGCTGTGTTCATCTAATTTCTTTTAGACACTGCCTTCCCAAGAAGGTGAATCGCACTCTGGGAGCGTCTTCCCTTGGGTTACAAGGAGAGCCCAGAGTGACTCAAACCCAAGGATGCTTTTGGTCAGACTGATCCCAACCCTGTGTATGTCTCTGTTTCTCCTTCTTTAAAATGGACCCACCTTCCATCTGGGATAGTATTGGTTGATGTCGGTGCTCTTTGAATGCAGGGAATAACTTGCACCTTGCAGCTGATTGTTTCACTAACAAGGCCCTGAGGTGGTCAGAAGTGGTATGGAATGTGTTGGACAAAGTTATTTATTAGTAAATTTGTGGTAGTGCTTAAGAAGCTAGAGGGGTGAAATATGATGACGTGGAGTATTACATCTAAGTGTTTCCAGTGCTATTTGAACTCTGATTTCATAGAAGCATATAATGGTTTGGGGTGGAAGGGGCATTAAATATCATCTAGTTCCACCCTCCTGCCATGGGCGGGGATATCTTCCACTACACCAGGTTGCTCCAAACCCCATCCATCCTGGCCTTGGACACTTCCAGGGATGGAGCAGCCACAGCTTCTCTGGGCAACCTGTGCCAGGGCCTCACCACCCTCACAGCCAAGAATGTCTTCCAAATATCCAATCTAATCCTGCCCGCTTTCAGTTTGAAGCTGTTTCCGTCTTAATAATTTCAAATGGCAATGGAGAGACATTTAAGAAGCCACATTTTCCATGTTACCTGCAATTAACATATTCTCAGGTTTCCCCAGATGACCTATGCTGCTGTCCTTACATTTTTTGAGCAGCAGATATAGAAATTATGACCAAAGGTCTGACATTGGACTATCTGTAGTTCAGTATCGATAACTTGTTTCCTGTAGTGTTTCCCAGGACAATTTGCTGGCATCTTTTTGAATCATTTAAAGCCTTTCTTCCATGGAATAAGATATACCAAGGCTTGATAAAGCTATTTATATTGGCCAAATTTCTCTGTCAAGCTGACAGATAAAAATGTAGATTAACCATGGGTAAATCCTAAAGACAGCCTACAAGAGAGGTGGAGAGGGACTTTTGAGATGGGCATGTCCTGACAGGGCAAGGGGGAATGGCTTGAAACTGGAAGATAGTGCATTTAAATTGGAAGAAATTCTTGGCTGTGAGGGTGGTGAGGTCCTGGCATGAGTTTCCCAGAGAAGCTGTGGCTGCCCCATCCCTGGAAGAGTTCAAGGCCAGGTTGGACAGGTCTTGGAGCAACCTGGTCTAGTGGGAGGTGTCCCTTCCCATGGCAGGGGGCTGGAACTGGATGATCTCTAAGGTCCCTTCCAACCCAAACCACTCTATGATTATGAAATCAAACCCACACCTGAGTCAGGAACCTGCCTGGCTGCAAGGTGATCACTCCATCATGAGTTTTTTGAACCATGTCCTACTAGTACCCACCAAGGTAGGGGGCCTGGGGCGGTGGTGTGAAATCTTGTCCTTTTTTCTGTTCCCAGCAAAAAGTCACCTCATCATGATACCAGAAAGGTAAAGTCAATACAAGCTAAGTCCATGCAGAGGAGAATTGCTCCATGTGAAGTACTGATCAGAATAAAATTATGACAAATCATTAAAAAAGGTTTAGTTGATGCTGACTTGTAGAGTGCTCATAAAAAAAAGAAGAAAAAGAAAGTTGAGATATTGCTGTGCTAATTCACTCCCCAGGAATTTCCCTTCATGCAGCACCAGATTCATGACTAAGACTTCTTTCCCAACTCATCTGTGCTGTACTGGAGTAAATGAAAACAATCTTGACTCTTAGGGCAATAATTGTCTGCACCAGGGCTTTCTTGGTTTTTTTTCCTGGAACATGAAGGTGATCAGATTATGAGTGGGAAAAATATTATGTTAGTGAATAAAATACAAATACACATACTTCCAAAATATCCCCAGGTTCAGAATTGCTAACTGTTCCTCTTGAAGAATTGGAGAGGGTATTAAAAGAACTCACACATCTGCAGTGTGTCCAGTCTGCTGTTGGCAATACCTCCTCCTGTTGCTCAGGGAATCTTGATTTCTTTTAGTGAACTTCATAACAAAGACCCTCAGGAGTTTAATGTTCTCTGCTCCAGCCCCATACGACAGCAAGAGTAGGTGTCCAATATTTATTATAGTTTATCTACCGTAACCTACATACTTCCAGTATTTCTGAAGACATTTCTGCACCCAAATAACTTATTTCATTAGGAATTCCTTGTTGACAATAGCATTTATTTTCCTAAAAATGTCATTTTTGCATAGGTTCTGGTAGTGTCTGATGACTTCATCTCTGATCAGGGCTGTGTGAGATGTTCTACAAATATGGACTAAATGGCATAACTAGAGCAAGTAGTTAAAAATAGTAGGCAACGAAGATTTATTCTTCTGTATGCTGTGTGGGAACGGAAGTACAGAGAAAAATCTCACAAGAGGGACACAGCCAGGAACTGAAACATGCCATCCAGATCCATTTATGATTTTCTGAGAGGTCTAGGACATAGCAAAAAAGGACACATCAACTGTAGGTGGAATCCAAATGTTTAGACCCAAACCAAAAGAAGGTAGGACAAGCATAAAGAGGCCTGAGGTAAGAAAACTATCTGATTTTTGATTATGAGCTGAAGAAAAAACGAAGAAGCCAATGTTGGTATACAGTGTTAGGAGAGAGGGTTAAATTTATTAAAAACTATTTTTCTAAAATCCTTGTTTTGCACTTATCAAAATGAGAGTAGAGGAAGTTGCAATAACTGAAGCACCAAGATGTTGAAAATATTGTATCCGTTGGGCATGGTTGGGAGGAGCCATAGCATGAATATGTATAACTGAAAGAATGTGCAAAATTTCATATAGCCTAGATGGAAAAACTCAGAAAAACTTGGATGCTGAAGAAGACACTGTGGGAAGATGCTGGTATCTTCCAGGCTTCCAGGTCATCCTGACCTCATCTTTTTTACAGCCTTAGAATCTCATTTGCATTTAACGAAATATAAGCGTTTTATGCCTTTTGACCACAGTCCTGGTCTGGTGGGCAGATGGATGATCTTGCTTGTGTGCGTGCAGAACCTCAGACCAAGGTAGCCAGGTGGGTTGTGCTCACCACTGTGTGTTGGGTACCATGTTCTGTGCTGCCAGATGCCCTTGGGACTTCTCTTTGTGTGTTTGTTCATGGCCTGCTCGCCTGAAGATGATGGATGAAAAGGATATTTTTTTTGCCCCGGGTATTTTGAGACTTGCTGGTGCAAAATGCAGGTCCTATATTTATGCTACAGCTTGGAGAGCAGGTTGTAGGCATATGCCTTCTTCCTTGCAAGCAGAATCAGACCACACAGGAGCAGCGTCTTACATGGGCATCAGATCCTTAACTAAATATGTGAGGTCCTGGGCCAGGTTGCCCAGAGAAGCTGTGGCTGCCCCATCCCTGGAAGTGTTCAAGGGGTTCAGGTTGGATGGGGTTTGGAGCAACCTGGTCTAGTGGAAGGTGTCCCTGCCTGTGGCAGGGCATTGGAACTGGAAAATCTTTAGGTTTCTTCCTAGGCAAACTATTCTATGGTTCTATGACTTTATGATTCTATAAATACAGATCCTGCAGTACCTGGAGTGCCATTTCCCTCAAACACAGACACTGTCACTGGGGCAAGACCTAGAAAACTAAGCAGTGGTTAAGTGTCCTCACAGGTCACCTTTTTTTTCCCGAATTGCTTTGTATCGGTGTAGTGGGTTGACTCTGAGTTGATGGACAGTTTTTTAAACTAATGACGCTTCTCGCAATTTACCTATCTAAACCACGTGGAAAGGCGAGAATCTCTCTTTCATGCCAGCCCGCCTGCGGGAAGGTGAGGGGGCTCCGAGCCTCCGGGCCCCACCGGGGCCCCTGGCTCTCTCTCTTTTCTCAACGCCANGAGATGTTTTACACCACAGCAGATTGTTTCTTTCCAGGCGGGTTTGCTGCTGGTGGCAGTTTGGGAACCACGTAAAGCAAAAGAAAACCCTTTTTTCCCCTTAAGCATAAGAAAAGGACTTTTCAAAAATTGCGACTCTGACTGAAATCCCATGTTCTGTTATCCTTTGTGTGAGCTGAGTAAAAAGAGAAAAGTGCTGGAGGAGGAGGGAGATTTGTTTTAACTTCTTGGGGTTTTTTTTCTTTCTCTTTTAATTCTATTAGTAATAAAACCATTTCTTTGTATCACAGCTGTTTAAAGTTTGTGCCTGCTTAGTTTTCCTTTCTTTTAATTTTTATCTCACACAAAAAAATCAGTACGTGATCCATATTTCAAACCAAAACCACTACACTTTTTTGGTGTTTCTGCCCGGTTAACAAATTCAACCCGCTACAATCAGCAAGGAGGTTTGTTGACTGATTCTAAATACTAAGTTTTTCATGTATCATTGAAGTAAAATCTGTGGTAGTGCTATCTTCAGACAAGAATCTTTAAATTCTTAGTATTTTGAGCTCTTTATAGATCTCATTGGGTACATTAGTAAAGAAATTGAAATAGAGCCAGCGACAAGAAATCTGACAGTCAGATTTGAGTTGAGGAAAAAGCATCTGGATTGGTATGACTGTAATTCATTAGTCACCACTTGAGCAGACCCCCAGATGTTTTTTCTCATTGAAATCACCAGAACACCGAGTACGTGTTCAGTATTGCAGATTAGTCAAAGCAGAGAGGCCCATGCTAAATCCCCTGCACTTCAAATGGAATTAAGGCTCTGTGCTTACTAAAAATAGACACTTTGAACAGGATGTAATGTATAAGCCCTGGCGCAAATGATCAAAAAGTACATAAAATATTCCCTCCTGGCTTGAGATTCTCATTAAAAGTCCCAGTGCCCTTTTCCTAACGAGGTCATCACCCACAGCACAGATTGCAAGGTCACATTTCTGACTGTGCTAGAGAAAAGCCATTTCCTCTGGGCATCCCATCCAGCACATCCAATGCACAATGGCAAGGCTCTTCCAAGAAGTTATTTCTCCAGTTATAAGACCCTTTGAAGAAAGGCAATGCCCTCTCACCCTGACCAAGTATTCCAGACGCTGCATTCCAGCATAAGCCAAATATTTATCTAGAGGTCTGAAGTTTGAAATACAGAGAAACAAATAGGCATGCTGTTGTACTGACCTTTCCAAATTCCCAGTAAACAGGCTCTGTAAACCACAGAGATGATGTGCATTCCCTCCACAACATGTTCGGTTACCACTCTGAACACAAGAAAAATTTGGTGTGTGAGTGAATAAGCAAACATGGTCATCTTCTAGGAAGGAGATGCGAAACTCTCAGAAGGGTCCCATGTTCACCATGACACCAGATGCTGAAGGATATAACTTCTCAGCCCAAATGATCAGACAAATTTGGGGTATTCTCAGTTCTTTTTCCAGGATGGGCGAAACAACCAGGCTGTGGATGGATCCTGGAAATTTTAGCCAACTTGGACTTCGGATATCCAGCCTGGGTTTGAAAATGAGCAGTAATAAGGGACTTGGATGGGCTTTTGGCATGGAAGGCTTCTGGGAGATAAAACTAGATGTGAAAACACTTGGAAAACTCTAGCTACCTTGTCCCATACATTTCTCTCTGACTGCAGGAAATGGGGATTGTCAATCTAATCCTATATCTATCTCCCTGAATAATTCCCACTTCTGCCTCCCTGATCATCCAGAGTAAAGAAAAGCTAATTTATCTTTAGGAATGGGCCAACTCTATAACTTTTCACCCTCCATTTCACACAGTCTTCCAGCACTGCCCGGGAAATCTTGCATGCACAGTCCCTTCCAGGACACTCCCATGTGCACCCAAAGACGGACACATGTCCTGGCCACCACAGTGTAAAACATCATCAGGGCTGCAGTATGGAGTTGATGAATTCAAACGCTTTTTCTGAGAAGACAAAAGCACAAAGTACGAACATATAGTGCCAACAGCTACGCACTGGAAACAGAAATAGGATTCCCCATGGCCCCCGCCCTAAGGCTAGCCCTCTCTCCTTAGGACAAACACCTTTAGTAAAGTACTGGTGACTTTTGCTGCCTGCAAAAGGCTTTAGAGATCAGGCAAATGCCCTTCTTAATCCTGAGATCCTCTTTCAAAGACATTGGTATGATGAAGTGTGAGTTTGTATTGCTTTGCAAATTTCTATAGAGGAAAGCTAAAACTGTGGCTTGTCCTTATCCTTGGAGTAGGGACATGGCTATTATGCAATGTGATCATATCTACTTTGTCAAAAAGTGTGGGTTCATCAGAGTCAGCAATGGAAAAGGCAGCTGGGTCGTGGTCCACCAAATGATAACTGAAGCATGTTTCATAAAATACTGACATTTGAGCAGCTGGGTGAAACCATGTATTTCTAACTGAGTAACGGCAGCAGGAGGAAGATCTGGGTAGAAATGTCTGTCTAGGAACATAAAGCATTTTTGTGCTACTCGCACGTTGCACAAACTTTCAGCATCTGTTTATCATTCAATGCTGCCATGGAATCTTTCTGCACACAAGATGCTTAAGTTCATCCCAAGATCTGTGAGTCAAGGCAGCTGCAAAACAGTAATTTTCTGTCTCAGGAGGGCATGGTGAAAAAGACCTTTGCAATGAATTACGCTCTTACTACAGAGAGAAAGGAATGCATGGAATGATTTAGCCAAGCTGTGTATAGCCCAAGGCAACGAGGGAAGATAGTCAGATCCCGTTTATAGCTTGGCCCCACCCAGCTGGAAAGACACAGGGCAAAGTGGCTGAAATAGCACAGATGGAAAATGCCAGGAGTCGTAGAGAGCAAGAACAGGGAGCAGGGAAGCATCTGAAATAGCACTTGTGAGGAGTTTTTCTTTCAAGAGAAGGCAAAAGGTGCTTGGAGTTGCCACAGCAAACAAGTTTGGGCAAGTAGGTGTATAGACTGGGAGTCCCCAAGACAGAAGACTGCAAGGACATGAAGCAGCAGCATGCACACATTGTGTTTCAAAGTCTCTATTTCTGCAGAGACATGAAGGGAGATATGAAGCTGTCCCCACCGATAGCTGATTTTTTTTGCAGTTAGTTTAACCCTTGGGAGAAGGAGGGACTTGTAAAGGACCTGGTGGGAAGTCATAGAAAAGGCTATCATGATGCTTGTACCCCATGGAGAGGCAGAAAATGCAACACTGAACATGTTAACAGCCACCAGGGCAGTGACAAGAAGTTGTGTTAATACATGTAGAACAGGAGGTGTTTAGATTAAATACCAAATACTACGGCTCTTTATAAGGATGCATTACGTAAAGGCTCAAGGTAGTGAAGAGTGCGTAAAGTCCAGGCTGCAGTTTTGGATGTTCATTTCACTGTCCAAAACCTTCGGGTTCTGCAGATCTCTCTGTTTCTCCCTGTTTTGCTTGAGCTTCTTTCTACCTACTGTCCTCCCATAACCAACCCTTGCTTAAGTTAGGGGATCTGTTGGTCTCTGACCATCAACAACAAGTTCCCAGACATCCTGCAGCCCCTTGGTGCCCAGGCTGCAATATTTCTGTCCCACTTACCTGTTCTGCAGACAATGTGTGAGGGATCAGCACATTCACGGCTTATAGCTGAAGCGCCGGAAGTATTGACTTGTTTCACATGTTTCAGAAAACTTTTCCTGTAATCTAATGGCATAAACCCCTGCTTGGATGAAATTCCCAGTATCATTGGTTAACTGAATACATTTATTAGTGTACTTCAAATTCCTGTCTCACAACCCTTGTAATTAATAAACACCCAAAGAACATATTTTACAAAGACTGAAAAAAAATGGTTTGAGGACCATGAATACATTTTTTGTTCATTGCAACATGCATTTGAAAGGGGGTAGTTTTTTCCTTATGAGCAGGAATTATGACAAATTAGGTGTGAAAAATACAGAAAAGTTTATGAAAAGGGAGAGCAAGTAGCACAACAAATGTGTTCATGTGGTTGAAGCACTTGACTGGAGGTCAAAGGGTCAGATTTTGATCCCAGCTCTGCCATGGAGTAGTCTTGGCTGAGATGCTTTGCCAGATCTGAACTAAATAAAATTGTCTGAACTAAACTAAACTAAAATTGTCTGTCATTGTTGTGATGGACGTGACAGACAGAACTGCTGCTCAACTACTGTCTAGACCTGAGGATACTGCGTTCCTGCTAGCTGGCACTAAAATCTTCGTATCTTCCAGCTTTGATTCAACTTTACATCAAAGCCCTAAAGACAAGACTTAGGTTAGTACCTTCTGCTGCCTGATTCTACAGAGAAGCTCTGAGCCTGAGCTGATACACATTGCACAAGGGACAGCCACGTGACAATGTTCATGTATGGATGAGTACTTCTTCACACAAGTGACCCAGGGTCTCGTTCTTGCTCCACTGGATATAAGGAATAGACTTGATTTGATGCCCTGATATATCCAAGGCTTCTCTCACTCTTTCCCGGGACACAAGCTTTCAAGATCCTTACTGTCGTGGGATGGGAAATATTCTCTGAACAGAAATTTTGGGCAATGGAATCTAGCAGCAAGGATACAAAGCTTGGTGCTGAAGCAGGAGGGTCATGTCTTGGCTAGAAGTGTTTCAAGCATGTTTCCATTTTCTGACCTAGCTAGTGAAAGATCTTTTTTTCCCCAGATTTGGAGATCTCATCTCTGTCTCAAGGAAGGCAGCATCTTGCACCCTGCAGACCTGAGGATTTCATCATGTGGCAAAGGGCAAAAAAAAGCCATATTCTACAACAGTCACCAAATTTTTGTAAAAGTAGAAGTCCTCATAAGTACACACCTGCCCAGAGCCTATTGATTTCCATAGTATTTGGGTGCCCTTATGCCTCTTAAACCTGCTCAGCACGTCAGCTGTAAAGTGGAGGTACATCAAGTGCCTTCTTTGTCTGGTGTACATGGGATGCTCTTTGGGAAAAGTAAATCTCTTACCAAATGTTTACTCAGTGTTAGTAGCAGCTGCTGGAGTACAACCTGCATCTGTTGGTAATGCAGCTGATGACTGAGAGCAGCCCTATTGAGAAGGACTAGCGGGTATTGGTGGATGAAAGGCTGGAGATTACACAGCAATGTGTGATTGAAGACCAAACAGTTGACCAAACAGTCAACTATACCCTGGGCTGGAACACCAGAAGTGTGACCAGCAACTTGGGGATGGGATTCTGCCCCTCTGCACCGCTCAGGTGAGATGCCACCTGCAGAGCTGCCTCCAGCCCTGTGGTCCCCAACATAAGAAGGGCATGGAGCTGCTGGAGTGAGTCCAGAGGAAGCCACAAAGATGCTTTGAGGGCTGGAGCTCCTCTGCTCTGGAGACAGGCTGGGAAAGCTGTGTGTGTTCAGCCTGGAGAAGAGGAGGTTCCAGGGAGACTTCAGAGCCCCTGCCAGTGCCTAAAGGGGGCTTATAAGAAAGATGGAGGCAAACTTTATGGTAGGGTCTGTTGAAATAAAGCAAGGGGTATTGATTTTAAACTAAAAGAAGGTAGATTTAGACTAGACATAAGGAAAAGATTTTTTACTGTGAGGGTGATGAAATACTGGCACAGATTGCCCAGTGAGGTGGCAAATGCCCCATCCCTGGAAATATTCAAGGCCAGATAGGACAAGGCTCTGAACAAACTGGTCTAGTGGAAGGTGTCCCTGACCATGGCAGGGCATTGGACTAGATGACCTTTAAAGGTCACTTCCCACCAAACTATTCTATAATTCTGTGATGTTGTCAGAAGTCTGTATGCAAATGCCACAAGAAGCCCTCAGAGAGTTGTCAGAACAATCAGAGGTGTTCTGTGAACGACTTAGCTGCGTAAGTCCCCTGTCTGTCATGTCTTCCCCTTCAGATTTTTGAGAAGTATTCTTGCCCTGAGAGCTTTCTGGGTGTAGATTTTGGGTCTTCACTTGCCTTGAAGCTTTCACTCTGAGGTTCTGCAGTCAGTAGCAGGAGGAGTTTTCTTCCTAAAAGCAACTTTCACACACACCATGATGAGCCTTTTGGGTGAGCTGTCACTAACATTCTCTGACCACAGAAAAGTATCATCATTTGGTGGCTCCAGAGATGACTGGAAGATATAAAAGGAGAAAGGGTGGATCTGGGGGAGATCCCAGAGGACAGAGAGTAGCCTGTTCCCACACAAGGACTGGAGGGTGTGATGCTGATCCCCATCATTTGCTCATGGTAAACCAAGGGCATTTTAACAGAAGTCAACAACATGAGTTAGACTGGATGCCTGGGAGAAGAGCCATTTCCAGAGATGGCATCAGTCATAGATGAGGCCCTAATGGGACCAATATGTTGAGAACTTTGTAGACTAAAAATCCCATATCAGTGTTCCAAGCACTGGGGTAGAGAACAAAAATCCACCACAATCATAAGCTGAAGCACTGGTCATCATCCGTAGAAATGAAAGCTGATAAGGCAGCAGTTGGCTTGGTCAGAGCTGTTTCTTATTTGTAATGGTCCCATATAGAGAAATCTTGCACCAGAAATGCAGGGAAACCAAGAGGGAATGAGACATTAAGCCACCACAAAGGATAAAAGGGAGAATATTTCAATATGTAAACAGCCAGAAGTCTCCTGGATAGCAGAGATGAATATTCACTCAGAGCAATAGGACAATGGCCAGTGATGACATAGAGTAAGAGAGATTGAAGCTGAATTAGTTTTGCTGTCTGCTCTAGGTTTTTTGTGCAAGTGGATTGAAAGGTCAACGACTAGGCATTTCCCGGCTGAATCCTCATTGTTCAGCCACTGCTGGTTTTATTTTAGTGTAGAATTGATATTAATTATTTGCAGAGCATCACAGATGTATCACAGACCTGCAGGAAGCAAGGCATGGGATCAAAACTTGGGAAACTGGCATCCAATTCCTTCCTGCACTGTCCCACCTCACAAAGCTTTTGGCCAGACTGCTTAACTGGCTCTGAGACTTTGCTCCCCTCTGAGACTTTGCTCCCCTACAACAAAGACAAAAACCTGCCCTGGTCTCTCTTGCTTGCTGAGATATAAGCTCCTCGCGCCAACATTACTGAAGGGGTGCCTTGGGTTCCCCCAGGTTTCCCACCTTCCTGGGAAGTAGCTGATTTTGCAAGGGCTCAACGTGCTGAAAGAAAACAAAGGTTTGGGTCACTGAGCAAGTGATTCTGCTGACTAGAAGGTGGCTGGAGACCTTTCCAAGCTCTTTTACAAGCAGGTTAAGAGCATAAGGATGACTGTGTTGAATCAGACCAGGTCTGTTCCCTTTCCCCATCCCTTCTGGGGTGGAAGGGTGGGAAAGAAGCCTACGAACAGCACCAGTGGGTAGTGATACTGCCCGAATAACTCCTCTGTGCCTACAGAGTTGTGGCTTAGGGACTTGTGAAGCCCCAGGTTATATTTCTGCATATGAATACGAATATCAGAATATTGTTACGAATATTTCTTCCCTTAAACAGTGGTCTTTAGGATCTGTATAAATGCTCAGTATTCATAATACCTGCTGACAAGGATGTCCTTAACTGGACTGCAGACTTTGTGAAAAGTCAGAATCTTGACCCTTTTATGAGCCTACTGCCCAATAAAATCATTTGATGACCCTAATTCTGCCATTACTAGAAACAATGTGTAATTATTCTCTATGACCTGGAGTACCTGTTTTGTAGAGATATTTATTGTGTCTGTCTCATGTAATCTCTTATGAGGCTGGACAGTCGTAGTCTGTTCATACAAGTCTGAAAATAACATTCTTCATTCCGATCCTTTGAAATCTTTTCTAATTCTGCTATATCTGTGACAAGGAGTAAAGCTCAGAGAGCAAAAGACTTGTATACTCTGTGGTGTCTTAAATGACATCATCCTGTAGTTCTCTATCCCTTCCCAAGTAATGACTTCCCCATAATAGCTTTTCCTGAATGTTTTTCCTGAGTGTTCAGTTGACATTTTCATAGAACTAATTTTGTATGACCCCAGCATTACTGAGTGCTAAAGGATGTTTCAGAGAGACCTTCTCTTTGAGGAGAAAAGGGTTGTTTATGTTAATCTACACAACATAGTCTTTACTGCCTTTGTCTTTTATCCCTCAGCCACTCCTTTTACAGAATCTGGTGTGTAATGGAATACAACTCATGTGTTTGGCAGATTCCTTTAGTTACTACAAATATCAGCTTATGTGATACCTGCCAGTCCCTTTACTGCATTTTCCTGCCTCTGGCATTGGTCAGCAGTGACTGTTTGGAGTAGGGGAGTGTGAGCAAACTCCTCTCTGCTTGCAACATCTGGCTTGGTGAGCAGGTACTGGAACACGGGCAATTCCACAGCAAAGTAACGAACTGGAGCACTTTCTTGTCATGCTTTTCTGTCCTGCCCAGGACTTAACTATAGAATCAGAGAAAGGTTCAGATTGCAAGGGACCTTAACAATCCTCTTGTTCCCATCCCCCTGACATGGGCAGGGACACCTTCACTAGATCAGATTGCTCCAAGCCCTATCCAACTTGGCCTTGAACACTTCCAGGGATGAGGGAGCCACAATTTCTCTGGACAATAAACCTATTCTTATCATGCATTAGAAGAAATTTCACCTCCTTTATTACCACAATAAACAACAACAGCCTTCCAGGCGAGTCACAAAGAAAGCTCTTACCGGCAAGCAGGGAGGTAGATAATTTCTTAATTGCATCTTTGGAAAGAGTTCAGTTATAACCATTTCCGAAGTGTGGAAATAAACACTTTGCGTGGGCTGGTCCAGCATTTAAGGACCTCCTACCAGGTCTTACAGACCAAGAAAATGGTCTTCCTGCTAGGTAGGATTAAAACAAAAGAAGTATCTTGTTTTAGTCTTCCTACATGTCTCAAAAGTCACAGAAAAGCAAACAAGAAAAAGAAACAAAAAAACATCCAGTCATATAAAACTGTCCCTTCTCATCCATGTTCCTATGTGGAACAGCTGGGAGCAGCTTGTTAAGAGACACCAGCTTATGGTCAGCCTAGTCTCCTTCACAGAGAGTGAATAACACGTAAAAACATGAGTGCTTCTGACAACAGCCCCCATGTGAATAGACAGCAAACAAGGGCAACACTGGAAAAGAAATCTACTTCCCCCTCTGTTCTTCATAAAAACCCCTACTACCTAAATAGAGCTAGTAAAGCTCGTTCAAGCTATTTTGACAGGTTAATGTATTGTCTTTTTCTAGCTAAAGAGTCCCAAGCAAAAAACAATCGTTTTGCGGTTTTGGCCTGAAGCCTATTTCCAGGTATCCAGGGAAATTTGTCATTCCCATCATCTCTTTGGTATGTACGGTGTTATAAAAATATGATAATTTCGGATGTTAAATTAAATAAAAACGGTTTATTTAACAAAAAAAACTGGAACCAGAAAACACCGAAAAATTAGATAAAAATTGAAGTCCGAGACCCTTTGATCAGAGATTCTTTTTCAGCCGGTTAGGCTATTAAAAAACCCCAGCATAGCTTTGTTTCTCGGCGCGGAGCTGCTTAAAAAGGCAGAAAAAGTTATTAAATGGCCTGGTGTCCAGTAGCCGAGGCTCCCTCGTGGCTGGTCCGACGAAAAGAGGAAGAAAATTGAAAATGCAGCTTGGGATAAGGGGAAGTCTCCGCCCCCCTTCACTCCCAGTTCCGCCTCCATGCCTCACAGTAGTTGGGCGTCTCCTCTCTCCGCTCTGGTGATAGGCTTCTACCTTTTAGCCAATGGCTCGTGAGTTTCTAGGGTTGCTGGTAGCCTCATGTTTGCCGCGGGGGTTTGATTTTATCTAAAAGCATGCTCTCATACACTGGCTGTAAAAACTAGGATTTTGTGCTTACAAGGTATGAGAATTTAGAATATAAGACAGATAACACTAAACTACAGCTCTTAAAACTATTTAAACACTCTTAAAACATTTTCATAACTATCTAAAATAAAGGAGTTTGTTAGTTCTATATTTTAGTTAGAATACTATTTCATAAAAATATTCTTTAATTAGTAATTAGTTAACAACTTTGATACTTGATGAAAGGTGATGCGAAAGTCTTAAAAGGGTTCATGCGTAACATACGGTATGGATAGCTCCCTTCCAGCTGAGTTTGGGAGCAATAAGCTTTATTCACAGTAATCACAGGAACCACTTCATCAATATGAAGCTTGACTTGAATCACCTTAAACTGCCCAGTTGCAGTAATGTCAAGGGTCTGATAACCCTGGGCTGCTCTTTGAACTTTGTGGGGTAGCAGTCACCCCAGAGCAGTGGCATGGGTTGTGTTAGGACTTGGGGAGCACTGACTCACCCATCCCCTCAGAGGCCTTCTCATGAACCTCAGTAGATATCAGGGCATGACTGTCCCCATCCTAATAGGAAGTCTAATAGACAGTTGGATTATTTGAGATATACAAGCCAAGGAAAGCAAAGCTTTTGCTGTGGGAGGACTGTTTCAGAGTCACTGGAGGTCATATCAGAGGTGAAGAACATGAACTATCCCAAATCTGCCTTCTGGATGACTAATCAGGCTGAACCGCAACTGAAGATCAGATGGTGTCTCATCTGCAGCCAGACTCTGCTATCACACTCCACTGGTGCTAAAAATTAATAGTGTGATAATCACCTCTCCACAGGAGAAACCATTCACAGTGTAAAAGGTGCATCTCACTGTTTGAAATGCCAGGAGTACTACAAACACAAGAATTTATACAGCCCAGTTTCCTAGTGAGCTGTGGCTCTTGGTTGATTCTTTTGGTGCCTGTAAAGTTGGTGAGCTCTAACTCACATTTTTCTAGCTGTTGTGATGCCATGGTGATTTTTTGCCTTTTCTTTTATATACCTTCTATATACCCTTTTATATACCTTCTATATACCCTTTTATATAGCTTTTATGTATCCTCAGTGCTTTTAACATGCATACTTGTAATTCCTGAAGTCTGATAACTTAGCATAGTCCTAGTATTCCATTAAGCCAGGAGACCAAACATCCTGGAAGCCTCACAATTGGAGCCAGAAAGCCCTACGCTATCTTGAGAAACCACGGTCTTTTCTAAAACACATCCTGTAAACTAAGATAGGCCCATCCATGGGGGGAATTCCTCGGGATGGGGGGATATCACACTATTCATTTAAGCTCCTCATTGGGGAATCTTTGATAAATATGCTAATTTGCAAGGTCTATAAATTGTATACGCGATCTATCATGTGTATGCATTTCAGGAGGTGCATTTCGTGTGCATTTTCAGGGTGCATTTTCGGGGTGCATTTCGGGTGCATTTCAGAGCGCATTTTGGCGCGTTCCACCTGGACGAAGTTGTGCACCTAAGGACCCTTAAATAAATACGGAGGTAAAAACCCCTTTTCCCTTAAACCATGTTTGGTTCTTAATTTTGAGACCAGGGAAGGGCAACAAGTGGAGTAATTTATAATGTTCTCTATCTTACTCCATTCTCAGATGAGTACTTGGAAGATGTCTCTCCTGCCCATCTGATGGGAACATGACACAGCTGAGACATGGAATAGACACAAACACCCACTCACAACTCACAAAAGCCTTCTTTTGGGGGATTGTATGTGGTCAGAATGGTTTACACCCAAATACAAAGGAATTAGAGAAAGATCATAATTTCCAAGACTTTGGAGCTATCTGGAACCTTTGAGATAGTCTTATCTGGGTTGTACAACTCAGGCCAAAAAGCTACACTAAATGGTTTCTGGATAAAGCCCTTAAAGCCCTTTTCTCTTTTTTTTCCTTTTTTTTTTTTTTTTTTTTTTTTTTTTTTTTTTTTTTTTTGGCATTATCTTATGGAACAAACAATAAACTGGGATTCAATAGATCAGCATTCAGTATCTAATCTTCTGTTTCACTTTGTGTTGCTTAATTAATTAATTAATTAATTCTGTGCTTCAGTTCCCTTTGAGCAAACTATAAACCATACTTCACATTACTCTTTCACATTATGGTAGCTATTAAATATTTGTACAGTCATTCAGATACCACAGTGGTGAGAATTATGGAAAAATCTATACATAAATCAGAACTGTTTATATTTCTGCTGATAGCAGAGATATCACAGAGATTTTCTTATATAAGCGGGGGAAGTGTGGGGAAAGTTGGTTTGTGTTCTTTTTTTATAAAATCACAAGTGTGGAGTAGATGCTGCTTCTGTTGTGTTACACACTGAAAATGTCCTTAAGCTCGGCATCATCATAGTACAAAAAAAGGGAACAAATACTTCTTAGCAGCAGTGTCATTCTTCACATCTTCAAAGCACTTTACAAATATCTGCCAGGAAGCTGACTTTCCACTCTGATGTTCAGATTCCCAGGGTACTGTTTCTATTTTGGTGAATTGTTTGTTATGACAGCATGACCTTCCTGAAAGAATAGCTTCAACATTTGAGAACCCATCCCTAGCAAAGCTACATCTGAAACTGCATTTTTAAGTGGCTCATCTAAAATATATATAAAAGCATATGTCAATAATCCCATTCTTTCTTACAAACTGCCAAGAAGTTGTTCATAGAGGGAAGAATGAGCCAAGACTTTCTCCTCCAATGCCCAATAAGGAGGTTGAAGGCATGCCTTCATGGAAGGAATGGGGGTTTAAGAGCATTAACACAGTTTTTGAGGGGAAAAAAGATAAAAGCTGAAAGGTGCTAAGGAGACCGTCCTCCTGTCATTCCCATCTTCAGAGGTGATGAAGAGCACAGCGAGCTGTGGGGCTGCTCCTGGGACAGTGAGTTGAGAATAGAAAGCTGAGCTTTGGATGAGATGCTTGGAGGACTTGGCCCTGGTCCTGGGCAGTTAAAGTCAGTGGTCATAGGAAGGGGTCCTCTGCAAATCATTTCTCCTGGAGAGCTCCAAAATAGACTTGCCTGAGGAACTGAGACCACAGAATTCAGTCTAAGAACTTCATGGCATGGCCCCTCCAAGCTCGGGGGTGGGAATGCACCTTTTACTGTAAGTGAGCAGTACAGCATGGCTAGCATGGGCTTTGGGGCTGATTCCTAGGGTAGTGGGATTGCGTGAGTTGGCATCTATGTGTAGCAGAAGGATCTGTTTGCCAGACCCTTCTTTATAAACCCAGTAGTGAATGTGTTCTGGAGGGCTTCAAGACGGTGCGATGAAAACCAACTGCTCAAACCAAGTCTCAGTAAAGGGTCCGGCTAAGTGAAAAGCTGTAAAATGAGCCCAGACTTACTCTGACAGCAGAAATCACCGGCATAACCTCAGTCTAGAGGAAACCATGGGCTTCTTTCACTTGGAATCTTAGATTCAAGGTAAAACTTGGTCATTGAAAAGGAGGGAGGAAGGCAGAAAAGAAGAAACTCATCGCCTAAGTTTTCCAGTGTGAAGTTCTGCAGTGGTTTGATATTTTGCTTCCCTCTCCCCATCTAAATGTTAAACTTCACTTTTTCTTGTGAGCAAACACATCCCAGCAGCATGGGCACTGAAATCCACCACCAAGGCAGAACAGCCTTGCTGTAGCCTCCTCTAGCATGATGCAGTGCAGCAACCAGCAGTGTAACCACATCAGCTTGAAGAAATAAACATTAGACTAAAGATTATTTAATGACTGTTTCTAATTAAGTAATTTGCTGACCAAGATTGGCAACACAGGCTCCCACCTACCAAGAGGATTGTGGTCTGCAAGAAGTGTAAATCAGGGGAATTTCTTTGAAGTCCAGATGTTGTGCCAATTTATACCGAGATAAGGATGTGAACTTTTGAGTTCGTCACTTGCTTCCGCTGGAAAAAGGGCAGGCCCAGGTTTTGTTACTAAAAGAGATCAAAGAGATCAGTTTCTTGGAATCAGGGGAGGAGGGAAAGCCAGTCCCTAAAGATTTCCTGCTGCTTCTGTAGGAGAAGTGGAGAAACAGACGAATAGAAAAAGCAAGCAACTGGGTTCCTGGTATAACCAAGTCTCCTTTTAAACATCTTTCTCCATCTGGGATGTGTATAATTGCTATCTTCCGGTTCAAGCCACAAATAAAAGGCACTGTAAACATTTTAGAAGGGCCTGGATTCATCCTACCTAAATATAGGCAATGAGCTGTGCTTTCCGTGTTACAAGCACGTCATTCTAGGCTCTGTCTCTTACTAATAGAGCATGTATACTTTCTATGCCACTAAGCCAGAGGACCAGTGGCTGAGACCTGGTCTAAGGCTGGTATTCGTGGTTTATGGCTATCACTCTCTAGAGTCAATGATTTGCTTTGAACCTGCCCAGCCTTGACTCTGCTCTGAACTCTGTGTCTTCAAGTCCTAATAAGCCCAGAAAATCAAGCGTATCCTGGGCTGCATCAAAAGCAGCATGACCAGCAACACGAGGGAGGGGATTCTGCCCCTCTGCCCCACTCAGGTGAGACCCCACCTGCAGTGCTGCCTCCAGCTCAGGGGTCCCGAGCATCAGAAGGTCATGGAGCTACTGGAGTGAGTACAGAGGAGGCCACAAAGATGCTCCAAGGACTGGTGCCCCTCTGATCTGGAGACATACTGGGAGAGCTGGGAGTGTTCAGCCTGGGGGAGAGAAGGCTTTAGGAAGACCTCAGAGCCCCTGCCAGTGCCTGAAGGGGCTTCAAGAGAGATGGAGGGAGTCTTTGGACAAGGGCCTGGAGTGACAGGACAAGGAGAAATGGCTTCAAACTGCCAGAGGGCAGGGCTAGATGGGATAATGGGCAGAAATTCTTGGCTGTGAGGATGTTGAGGCTCTGACACAGGTTGTCCAGAGAAGCTGTGGCAGCCCTATCCCTGGGACCATCAAAGGGCAGGTTGGACAGTTCTTGGAGCAACCTGGTCTAGTGGGAGGTGTCCCTGCCCAAGGCAGGGAGTGGAACTGGATGGTTGTGAAGGTCCCTTCCAACCCGACTTGGCAATGTTGTTTTTACGGTTGGACTGGAAGATCATAAGGGTCTTTTCTAACCTAAATGATTCTATGACTCTGTGTGTTTCCATTCAGGCTGCACTGATCCCACCAGCAGAGTGTGACAGTGAGATGAAAACACAAAGGTTTCAAATGCTCTGGGTGGTAGATCAGGCCATTGTGGGCTGTTTGAAGGTACAAAGCTTTTTGAACCAGTGTTGGAAGACTGCATGACCAGTTCTTCTCCTGGATCAACTTCAAGCCTCAACAGAGCCAGAGGGGTAGGGGAAAATGAGCAAGGATGGGCAAGCCAGATTTGAAGGTTCAAGTACCTCTCTGGCCTAACTTTCTTCAGTACAGTCTGCAGTAAACATTTATTTAGAAGTGCATTGATACACACAGATGCTTTAAGACCTGATGTCCTGTTCATGTTTGCAGCTATGATGGCACAAAGTACTAAGGTGATTTAGTGGTTATTTCCTTGCATATCAAATTGTGTGTGTCATCACCTCATGTCATCTCCTTCTGATGACTCACATGGTCACCCTCCCAGCACAAGTGTAGCACAGAGAAAATTTTACATCCTGTTAGTGCAGTATGGCAAAGGGAGGCTGGTTGCTGTGCCCCAGGAGAACAGGAACACTCACATGGGAGCTACTGTGCTCATCGTAGCAGATCCTCCTTTCTCAGACATGTATTAGTAAGTTGTGTTCCTAGTCATTTCAACCTCTTACATTGTTTCTTGAACTAGGCTTCAATAAACTCATCCTGGTGTGGTTAGCCTGCCCTGATGCACTCAACAAGTGTAAGAAAGGAAATAATTCTTCATCCTTGGTGGAATATTATAAGACATGTGTAAGTGTCATGTCTATAGAGACAAAAACTGGATTACAGAATTTAAGATTAGTTGGAGAGAAAGTATCAAAGAAGATAATGTATTGGTGGGTCATGCTCTAGACTTTTGATGGGCTGGACTTCTTGTCAAACTGTCTACAAATTCACAGCTGCGCTCCTTGGAGAACATGTTAGTGATTGCACACAAATGTTCGTCGATGGGATGAGCAATGTTGAGCCTGTGATAAAAATGGAGAAGCTGCTGGCAGCTCTTTTGGCCGCAGATGAAAAGTGCTACAGCTCTTGCAGCATGTACACATCAGGGTGAGTTCTTGGGACAAATGAGTAAAAGGTGATGCTGTCTGTCTGGTTTGTTGCATTTGTTTCCTAGAGATCTACTCAGTCCTTTGGAGAAACATTGGGATTAACAGGAATTTTGCCTGTAGACTCAAGTGCTCTATGTTACCTCCTTGGTATGCTGACATGCCAGGATCTTGTCCTGCAAACCTCTAGAGAAATATGAGACATTTTCTTTACATCTTTGTTCAGAAATTTGGAGTTACTTTCTATGTAGTGTGGTATTCTTCTACCACAGACTTCTCCATACTCATAAAAGGTGCTGCCATGGAGGTAATGAAACAGCAGAGTTATCCTCTTTGAGCTAGAGCAGCACTCAAGCTTATTTTAGGACAGCATATTTACTGCAAGTGAGAGGAAATGATCTGATGTGGCATACAGCACGTCTGTACCAACACAGAGCTTGATGGTAGTTGTTACATCATTTGTTTTTTGGAAAAGAAGATTGCCTCTAAACCAAGACAACAATAATAATGGTAAGAAATCTGAAGGTAGGCCAAACCAACAAACTCCTTTCAGCATCACAATTTGCTATGCAAGGGCACACAGGGAGCAGAATAGGTGGGATATATAATCAAAATAACACCACCAGCCAGCTTTATTAGATAGGTTGAATAGGGGAAAAGTATGTGGCTTTTCCCCCTCACAGTAATTGTCAAAGGGAATGCATGTTTAACCAGTTCCTAAGTGTCTCACAATATTTTTAGGTAGCTGAAGGATTACAACAACATAGAGTCCCCGCCTCACCAAAGTGCAGGGAGCTGTGTCCTGCAAAAACCCGCATGCTAAAGATTCAAAAAGCTCTTCCAGACATTTGTTGTGGCTATTACTATCAAAATCACATCACTGTTATTTGAGCAGAGGGAGTGGCTGTGAGCTCAAACATAGCTGCTTGTTGCCTGAAAAACTGTGGACCCTGAGAATTTGATAAATTTTATTGGGGGGATTTTTTTAATCCAAAACCTACAGGGGTGAATGGGACAACTTCAAAATAACTGCAGCCTCTGCCTGTATGTATTTAAGTAACTTCAGATGGGGTCCATATTACTTCATACAGGGACAAAAAAAATTCAGTAATTCTTAGCTAAAACGTCTCAAGGAGTGAAGCCTATAGAAATTCCTAGGATTCAAGCTGAGTTAAAGAAGAAATTAATAATACTCAAATACTGGAGCCAGAAAGGTTAGGCTAGTCAAGAGAAAATAGTTTTAAATCAGTGAAGGTCATTTACTCCCTTCACATTCTTGAAGAGGCTTGTCTTGATGAGACTTGAGTGAGCTGTCAGTTTAACACCAGCAACTGCAGATAAATGCCATCAGAGGCTGTTGCTCTGGAGGAAAGATCAGCTTTATTTCACAAAGCAAAAACAAACAGCAGTGATAACAACAAAACTGCCAGGAACAGGACTTCACCCACACTAAGGAAAATTCTGCCAGATCCTCAGTCTGTCACCTACAGGGATTGGAGGTTTCCTCCATCCTTCAGTTTGAAAGAATTGTATTTTGGAAGGGAGGGGAAATACCACTTGGGTATTGGACTGTGAGGAAGCTGTGGTATCATATTTATTTCCCTACCTGACTTTTGGTCTTGTTAAAGGCTTATGTTGCTCACCTGGGTGGATCTGCTACAAGCCATCTGTTTATGGACTGGTTAATACCAGTATGTTTGTTGGTTGTAGAAGTCCCAGTTCTGCTTTGCTTATCTCATTGCACCAGGAGCTGAGGCAGCTCCTGAGACAGGATCACTGAGCAGGACAGCAGTGGTGGTACTCATTCCTAGTGACTGGCAGATTGCTAATTGTCTGATAGCTTTTCGCCTCTAAAAATCCTTGTTGTTGCCATTGTGCAGGTCAGAAGAGGAGGCAAACAAGGGTGTTAATTTTGACACATTACTTTTTCAGTATCTGGTGGTCTCCAGGCCAGAGAGGTGCTTTACTTTTCCAGGCCTCAGTGGGACTCCTTTAGGAGAAAGATATCCTCTTGCTCAGAAACAACCTTTTTTTTCCCCTTCACTCTTCTGCTTCATATTCCCATGGGGTTAGTTGATCACCCCATGGGTGTGGTAGAAGAGGCCAGACTGATAACTATGCATACCAGGACGCATATTCAGAATAATGTTCTAATATTTGAGGCAGATGAATTGGAAACATATGTATCTCCACAGAACTGAAAGCCAAAGCAAAGCTGTTTATCTGCTGGATTTTATGTACTAATACTGGCAAAGAAATCAATTATGAATAAACACTGTTGAAAAAAATGAAGTGCTACTTCAGGGTTGTCCTTAGAAACGCCCTTTCTTCTCCAATGCAATTATCTAAACGGCACCTACCTCCAAACAGGCAGATGGCGAGGTTGCTTTATTCATGCAGCTGATTGCTGGTCCCAGGAGTGTGTGGAAGTCCCCGTAGGGAATGCTTATTTCAGATGCCACAAGTGTTAAGCACCTGGACAGACGTATTGTCCACAGGGAAAGCCTGGCTGTCACCTTCAAAGCAAGGATTTCTCATGGTTGGGACTGGGCACTCCACATCAGAGGCAGCTTGGTTGCCCATTTTAAATCCTTAGCCCAGAGAGATAGAAAGGTGGGTCTGCGATTTAAGGGAAGATCATAGGCTCTGCAGGAGAAATTGTGACATTTTACATGCATCCATGGTCATTAACTCATATTTAGAGAGCAGATCTCAGTATTTGCACTGTCCCAACCTTGACCCTGACCTACCATGGAGCAGCCAAAGCAGAGAGAAAAGCAAAATGCAGGTGATTTTTTCCTTCAATTTTCTTCAGTTAGTTCCTCAGAGAATAATAAATGAGATAATAAGTGGTGTCAGGACATTGGGATTTTGTGTCCCATTCCTTTAATTCTCTGAAGCTGTGTCTCCTGGCTGAGTTACGCTCTGTTACAAAGATATCATTTTCAGTACAGCTGCCTGGATATAGAGTCCGGTCCTAGACGTGGCTTGGGAAAAAGTCATGCCTGCAAGACAGCTGTGATTTGTCCAAATGACTGTATACATAAATTGAATTCAAAATCAGCAATGTAAAGTATATGAGATAAACATGCATATATGAAAATAAGTGCCATATGTGCCACCAGCAAAATCTTTTTGCCAGTGTTTATTTAAAATTCTGTCTTCTGGTTTTATTTCCCTTCCTCATTTTTATTGTCTGCCACATCCAAAGTTTCTGAGATCTGAAAGCTTTTTCTTCTCCAGCTCTAAGTTCACAGACTCTCCTCCTGATGAAGAAGATGAACATCTGAAGCAGAGGGGTGTCTGCTAGAACACAGCCCAGCCAGCCTGGGGACCTCTCAGACCAACAGAGCTGGATACAGCTGGAGAGTCTGGAAGAAAGGAACTATCTTAGTTCAGATAACATTTTTTTAACTCTGAAACAAATTTTCAGCTGGAAAATACAGTCGAAATTTGACATCTTTGGGGGATGGAAAATACACAGCTATGACTAATTTCATGACTGTCTCATTTTTCCTCCTTGACGCTTCTATTAGAATGTTTGTTCAGAGGAAACCTGTGGGAAGCTGAGGTCTTGTTCTCAGTGAAGTGCTGAGATCACAGGGCATGTGATTTTTTTTCTTCCTCTTCTTTTCTTCTGGTCTCAAAGCAGAGAGAGAAGACAAGCAATGAAGGAGGAGGTCAGCAATGAAGTTATTTTGTACACATTCAAACACACACTTCAGATCTTAGTGGTGCAAACTGGATGTTCACTGTCTGACTCTTAGGAAGACATTAATTTAACTCATCCAGGGTTGTAGAAAATACAGAGGCATCTATGAAAATTTTGCCAAAAGAAGATTTAGCTATTTTTAATAGTAACTGTGCATTTAAATCAAATATTGTCATTATAAATTGATCCTTTATTGGTTGAACTATTGTTCTTTAGGTAGTTTGAATTTCTAATACTCCATTATTTTAAAGAAAAGAGGTTCACTGAATTTTTTTTTGTTCTGTGATACAAGTTCCCAATTTCTCCTTTTGTTGCTCCAGTTCTGAAATTTAACTCCATTTCAATCACTCTGATGTCCTCATTTTTAAAATAAAAGTTAATTTCCATCACTCTCATAACCACACTCATAATTTCATAACATTCATAACTCAGTTGAAGCTGCTGCTGGATTTTTGGTTTGTTTTGTGCTGTTTGTTCTGGTCTGTACTGGCCTCTGCTTCTGGTTATGTTACCAGTGGGTTTTTTTATACATGTGCTTTATATGGTATCATTTAGGCTCCTTGGTTGCACACAACTTAAATAGGAGGACAACAGCCCCAAAATACAGTTTCAGTGGTAATTTTCAAGTCAATAAGTGCTACAGTTTGTTTCAGAATTCCCAGTCTCACTCCATAAAACTCCAATAACCAGTTACAAGACCTTGTTAGTCAAAGTGAACCAAGAGCTGGGTTTAATTTAAGGGCATGTTTACAGCTCTGGTTTAAGGTCAGTATTCTGGTCTTTGGTTATCAATTGTTATCACACTGCTCTTCAGAAATACACCACTGTCTAGTTAGTCTTCTGATGTAGCTGCAGCACTTTAGGTGAAATTAATTCCCCTTATTTTGATGTTTATGAAGTGAAGGCATCCCCAGGAGTTCTGGTTGCCAAAGTTCATGTTATAGTCAATGAAGAGAAATAGGCACTTTGGAGATTCTGCGTTATTTTACATACTTTCTTGAGGAAGAGGTGTTTTTTACCCTATCACTATGTATTTCAATTTAGGTGGGTATCATCAGCCCAGCTGATAACTTATATATCTGCATTAGGTGAGCTGAATCTCACCCTTTGTGCCTTAAGCCCCAGTCAATGCAAAATTCAAATGCATTAATTCAGANCCTCTCCTCTCCTCTCCTTTCCTCACTTTGAGGACCATATAGTGATTCCTCATTAGTTCTCTGGCTCCTTTTCTGCTCTAACTAAAGGACCTACTCTGCTTTAAAGAATTCCAATCACTAACTACCTTACCTGAAAGCAGAGATACAGCATTTATGCTACTGCTATTATGAAATAACTCTAAAACCTTCTTGAAACTTCAACAGATGTTTGTCCAGAAGGCCTCAGTCTGTCCCAGCCTCTGAAACATGGTTGCAAGAAGACTTTTCAGGTGTCTTTCCTGCTTCATATGGTCCATGGTGGGACTGGATGAAGACAGTTTAGGCAGAGCTTTTCTTGCACCCCTTTCCCAAGCTGCAGTTGTGGGTGTGCTCCAAGCTGTGGTAGGTCTCCACATGAGGATGCCATTCATTTCTGGGAACCATGTTCCTGGATAGCTAGGTATGTGTGAGAAAGGATTAAAGGGGTTTATATGTAAAACTTGGCACAGAGATGACGGAGAAGGATCATAGGATAGGAGTTAGCTGAGATGTGAAGGATGTAAACGTAAAATGAAGCAAAGGATTATTCACTGAATTTTGCGAGAGGAAACAGCACAAATGGGATGAGGCCCAAAGGAAAATGTCAGCCTGGCTTTCGGGAAAATGAGTGCAATTTTAGGATGCCCAAAGCAAGGATTAAATAAGCAGTGTGTTATCAGTCTCACTTCAGTCCCCAGTAAAATCACGAAAAAGATTATTCTAGGAAGTACTGAAAAACACCTGAAGGACAACATAGTCATCGGACACAAACAGCACGGCTTCATGAGGGGAAAGTCCTGCTTGTCGAACCTGATTTCATTGTAAGACAGGGTAACCCACCCAGCTGATCTAGGAAAACTAGTACATGTACTCCTCTTAGACTTCACCAAAGCTTTCAACAGGCTCTCCCAGGATCCTTCTGAACAAAATGTCCACAGCTGGATAAAGACATCGTGTGGAGGGAGAGCAACTGGCTTGTGGGTCAGGAACAAATGGTGACAGTGACTGGGGTGACATCAGGCTGGCACTGGTCCCTGGTGGGGTTCTGCAGGGCTCCATCCTTGGCCCTGCACTCCTCACCATCTTCATGAACAACCTGGGCACAGGACTCAATGGAACACTCAGGAAGTTTGCCAATGACACTAAATTGGGAGGAGTTGTCAACTCCCTCAAGGGCAGAGAGGCCCTGCAGAGAGACCTGGACAAATTGGAGTCTTGGGCAATCACCAACCGTTTAACAAGGGGCAGGTGCCGGATCCTGCACTGGGATGGGGCAGCCCTGGCTGTGTGTATGGACTGGGGAATGAGAGGCTGGAGAGCAGCTGTAGGAAGAGACCTGGGGGTCCTGGTCCATGGCCAGTTGAACATGAGTCAGCAGTGCCCTGGCAGCCAGGAGGGACATTCCTGTCCTGGGGGGCATCAGGCCCAGCATCGCCAGCCGGGCAAGGGAGGGCATTGTCCCGCTCTGCTCTGCACTGGGGCAGCCTCACCTTGAATATTGTGTGCGGTTTCAGACACCATGATTTAAAAATGACATTAAGCCATTGGAGAGCATCCAAAGAAGGGTCATGAGGATGGGGAAGGGTCGGGAGGGGAAGCCATATGAGGAGTGGCTGAGGGCACTTGGTCTGTTCAGCCTGGAGAAGGGATGACGGAGGGGAGACCTCATTGCAGTTATGACTTTCTCATGAGGTGAAGAGGAGGGGGCAGACACTCATCTCTGCTCTCTGGTGACCAGTGACAGTCCCAAGGCAATGGCATGAAGTTGTATCAGAGGAGGTTCAGGCAGGATATTAGAAAAGGTTCTCCCCCCAGAGGGTGTTTGAGCACTGGAACAGGCTCCCCAGGGCAGTGGTCACAGCGCCTAGCCTGGCAGAGATCAATAAGCATTTGGACAATGCTCTCAAGCAAAGGGTGGGATAGTTGGGGTGTCCTGTGCAGGGCCAGGAGTTGGACTCAATGATCCTGGTGGGTCCCTTCCAACTCAGCATATTCTGTGATTCTATTCTTCTGTTTTCTGGGTGCTAGTTTAACTTCATCAGTAAGTAGTCTTCATCAGAGTTAGATTTACAAGGCAGATTATTCAGTGTAGCAGTAATTCAGGTGCCTAACCTCTCCTGGGCAGCTCCTGCTGGATTTGCCATAAGAAGTGCATCAAGGACAAGGTTTATGTTGCTGAGCAGAGAGTTACCTACGACAAAAAACAGAAAATGTAATGGGAGGACTGGGCTTTGCCTTCAGGCTCTGAAGAGGACCAGCCCTACCAGTGCTGACCTGGTGGAAGGTGCTTCTCAGGATTCATCAGCTTTCTTCTTGTGCTACTGAAATCCTTTCTGATACAGTATGTTGAAAGAGTAAAGCTTCTCCCATTTAACTCAAGGTGACCTTAAAGCATTCATGGAACACATGACATGCTGGATCCAAGTTCCTCCTCTCTCTCAGGTGACTAAAACTCCTCCAAAATCAGAGTGCCCTTGCAGTATTGCTAAAGGGCATGGCAGTACATTTTCCTGCTGCTGTTTCGTGGAGCTAGGCAACATCTGGATATCTTTACTGGAGCAGATGCTGAAGAGGAGACAGTAAAACATTTGGTTTATGAGCTCCATTGGATTTTAGGAGTCAACTGGGTATTAAAAGGCTGATGCCAAAACTTATGCAGTCCTTTTCTTACCACCAAGAGATTATCATAGGCTGCTATGGAATGCTGCTACTGGGAACATAGACAACTGGGATTTTAGGGATCTTTAGGGTTAACAAGCAGCTGATTGAAGGGGTTTGGCATTGCTCTAGTGCCACAAGTAACAAATAGCTGCTTAATCCTTTGGTAGAATTTAGTACCTGAATTTTGAAAGCTTTTTCTTCTAATTTCTCAAAATCTAGTGGTGTAACCACTTTCCACCACGTTAAGAGAAAATTCCCGGGGAACTGAGACATTTTAAAAACAATTTAAAACTGAAACAAGAGGAGGATGTGATAGTAGCAATAAACACAAGAGTGCTTTCTTTTTCTCTCACAGCAATAGCCCTCTTCTGGGAACTTTGCCTTAAAAATGCCTGCTGAGAGCATCCCTGGCAATGACTGAGCAGGTGAAGGACTTCCAGGTTAATGAACTCTGATAGGTAAGTGCAGAGACGTGTCTGGCAAAGAGATGACTCCTTTCTTTTTTCTTCCAAAGGAGCATTTAGGGTATCATTGTTGGATAACCACAATTCACACAAAATATTTGCTCTTTGAAAAATAAAGATTAGATAGTTTTGAGTCTGGCAGAAAATCCCAATAACCCCTAGAGAGCATGGAACGTGAAAGGAAAATACCCTTGGCTCTGTAGTTCAAAGAATAGATAAAAAGTCTCCAAGCCATGATTTTTCTTTTAAACCATATTTGTAGGCTTTATTATAAAGCCTTCACATGCAGTCTCCTTGCTCTAAATTTCTCACTGGCACCTGTTGTCCCTGGTTTTTTACAGTCTTTAAGTGGCAGACAGGACAGAAAGTCATGTTGCCTTTGATGTGTGTGTGTAACCTGCTGGCAGAGCTTCAATGGCATTAGCCACAGCCTTGTACAGAGACGCAATGAAATGGGATCCTGCTACACAAGGTACCGTGGAAAGATGTGAGCAGTGACAATCATTCTCTCCAAAAGATAACAAATGAGACAGATAAATAAGCATATTGTGGAGTGAGAAGAGACTACTTAGTCAGCAAATACAATAGGGTATGTTATAATGTTCAAGGTTAAATGTGGCTCTTGGTGATCTGTAAGAGAGTGTAAGAGCTATCTCCTAGACCTAATACCAGAAACAAGAGTTAGAGTCCTGTGCTCAAGTCCTACTGGCAAGCCATGGGCTGGGCACTAAATACTGTGAGGGTGGTGAGGCCCAGGCAAAGGTTGCCCAGAGAAGCTGCATCTCCCCCATCCCTTGGAATTGTTCAAGGCCAGGCTGGATGGTGCTTGAAGCAGCCTGGTCTAGTGGAAGGTGTCCCCTACTCATGGCAGAGGGTGGAACAAGATGAGCTTTAAGGTCCCTTAAAACCCAAACCAGTCTGGGATTCTAAGATTCTGTAATTATATTGCAAGAACTGATGTAAGGAAACTAGTTATTATCAATAATTTTAAGCACCAGACAAAATTATTTTGCTGATCTTCAAACTAATCCCAAATTTTTACAGAATTTGCCAAATAGTTTCAACAGGATTCTTTAGAGCAGGAGATGAAGGTAATGATGAAGAGATAGTATCACAACAGCCCTTGAACCATTCGGTGGTTTAGTCTGGTTGTGAAAATGGAGACTGAATCTCTGCTTTGACAAAGGGCATCACACCCTCTCAAACTCTTTTGAGCAGCTTATTTTTCCATTGCCATCCCTGACTGTTCCATCCTTTCAAGGGGAGAACCTCCCACTGATTTTTGAACTTCATTGCAGCAGATTTATACTTTTTTTTTACTCTTTCATGGTAGTTAGAGTTACAGTGTGTTTGCCTCCAGATGACATACATGATATAAGGTACTAAGGAAATGTTTGAAGCTAATAAAAACAACCTAAACCCCTCCCAATTCCTCCATCCTGCTGACTTCAAAATATACCAGTTGAACTAAAACTGACTGCTAGGAGAGACAAATGTATGGGATATGAAATATTTCTGGGAAAAGCTGCCAAGATGTGAGCCAAGCATCTTATGTTAGGAATAATGTTCATTAATCAGGAAAGAATTGTGAACCCATTCTGATCCTCACAACCAGTCCTGGAGGAAGGTCAGCACAAACTCAAGGATAGTATGGACCAGTGTGTCCTTGCTTCTGAAATTTTTGAATTCTCTAGTGTTTCAAAAAGGATAAACACTTTGGCCTAGATCACAAATTAGCAGCATGTTTTTTCCCCCAGAAGTACAAAATTGCAAATTATAATCTTAGACTTACACTTTCCTTACATTCCTTATTAAACGTTTTTGGGTTTTTTTGTCAGCGTAGAACTAATTAAATACACATTAGTAACAGCAGGCAAGAAAAAAACCAGGAAAAATACATCTATTGTAACATTTAATCAGGGCCATATTTAAGTCAAAATTGAATGCTTTTCTTACAAATACTCTTCAGTGCAAATAGAAGCTTGTCCAGAGGAGCCTCTTCTTTGCATTATACAGGCAATCAGTCAAATTGGTCCACTCTGGTTTTATAATCTATGAATCAAACTCCATTTTACTAGTGTGGCTGAGAACAAAGTCATACATGGATGGCAAGCATCACCAGATCCTAAGCAGATATCTGTCCTTTTTTGAATCCCACTAGTCCAGTCTTCTTGGATGGGCAGGCAGAGACATGGTCTTTCAAGCAAAGTAGGGGTCGCCCGGTTGCTTTCAACCGTTGCTTAACGTAACTAATAAAATATTAATGAAAAAAATAAGGCAAAGGTGAAATCCTGAAGAAACCTCAATTCCCAGCATTGCCAAGGAAATCCATGGTTTAATGGTAGGTGTTTTTCAAGTGTAAGTTCCACAGAACTCAGTGTCCTATAAGCAGCAGAAGGCAACAAGCTGTGATTGTGATAGCAAAGACAAGCAGTTCCGAGAAAGAGCACGACACAATGGGCTTCTTCTTGCATTAGGCACCGCGTCTGGGATTTCAAGGAACTGAAGAGACAGATGAGTCAGTTATGTTCAACATTCCCATTCCTGACAAGCCTATGGAGGAGCTTCTGGAGGGTGCTGCAGACCCCTTGGGGTTGAAGTGATATAAATGAAAATAAAGTTTGACCTGCATGTTTCTTCTTTCCTTGTAATGAGAAAAATCAGGAATTAAAGCCAAGAAGAATTAAATATCCTGCGTCAAGTTCTACAGAGTCTGGTTTCCAAATACAAAAACATTGCCTCCCCTTTGGCTTAGAGTAGCAATTCACACACTACACCCTCGGGGCCATGATTCAACCTCCCTGCAAAGCATATTTTTTTTCAGCTGGGAAAGCCTTTAATTTTTTATCACAACTCTGCTATCTGCCTGCATTATTTATATTATTTATACACATGTGTACCAGATCCTCAGTTAACTAATTTATAGCCACTGAAGGACGCCAAGAGCTGATTTTTAATTTTCAATGAAATACATCCTTTTCTGAAAGCTATGACATTGTTCTCAAATTAAGTAAATTAAGTGCTTATTTTGCCTTGGGTTTTGTTTGGTTTTCGGTTGTTTTTTGTTGTTGTTGGTTGGTTTTTTGTTTGGGTTTTGGGTTTTTTGGTTGGGGTTTTTTTTTTTTTTTTGGTTTGGTTTGGCTTTTTGTTTTTGTTTTTTCAGGGAGGTTGGTAATTTGGGGTTTGTTCTGCTTCCTTGCTGGATCAGACCCCACACTCAGAGTATGAAAGTCTTTGTTCTGGGACATTCTCACAAGAAGGGGCTGTGTTAGTTGTCTCTTCAATGACCAAACCAGTGGGTTGGTTTTGAGGTCAAAGCTATGTGTGTGCAAGAGGGCTTTGTGGTAAGCCAACTCACGTAGAAATCTCTATTGGCTTGGGATCAAAGAAAATAGCGTTGTTTGTAATAACTTGGAGAAAGATCTGTAGACAGCATTTGCTGGAAATGATCTTGTGGGGAACATGAGACTTCTGTATTTGACATACGCTTTTTTCTGCTTGCTTCTAATAAATGTAAGTGTTAATGGCTTTCTTTGTGCCAGCTGAACTTGATAAACTCCTTGAAGGAGGCTGCAGGGTGATAAAACCATGTGTTTAGAACAGCCGAGCTAGGTCACATAGCAGAAGGAAAGGTCTCTATTCTGCTTTGGGTGGAGTTCTCAGCTGCTGGAGTGGTTGGTAGTTGAAAAGGGAGTGAGGTGGATCTGGGACCTCAGTAATCACCCAAATGCTGGAGAAGACCTGGCTTCTACTGCCAAGTGGCTAAGAGCCTGGAGGAGAGAGTTACTCACCAAGAGGCTGCTCCTCCCAGTGCTGGTGAGGTGCTGGGGTGCCAGATTTCTGTGCTCATGTGGGGCAGCGTGGACCAAGGTTACCATTGGGGCCCAGGGGTCTGTGGCCTGAGGAGTTTGCTCATGAGCCTGCAGTAGCATCCCACAAAGCCTGTGCCCCTGGGAACGCACCTCCTTAGGGAATATCCTCTCACGGAAGACAAATTTCATTTAGACAACCTCAGGCTCAAGCCAAACATCAGATCAGCTCAGAAACTCCTGTCCAGATGAGGAGAGATCCAGCATGAGCAGTGAAGGAAGGAGCAGCATTGTACTGTTCCCAACATCTCTCTGCAGCCAGCAGAGGAGCCAAACTGAATGTCTTCCCTGTGGGACAGGGAAACTACAGAACTAAGGACAATCCTTGTGCAAAGAGGGGACCATGAACAAACCTCCGGGCTTTTGCACAGAGAATGAAACATGTCATGTTTCAAGTGTTGATCTATCCAGGACCAAAATGAGGTACTCTTGATGCAACTTGATGTGAAAAGGTAATGACAGTGGACAACACTGATGTTCCATATAACACAAAGTGAAGCAAAGAACTTCCATCTACACATGAAGAATAGCATCAGTTTCCAGAGACAATGTTCATAAATGGCTTTGCTTAAACAAAGCAAGACTTTCCATATTCTGCTATTTCATTTCTCATTCCCTACTCATTTTCTTAGGGAATACCAGGTCTTGGCAGAGATGTCTTGACCGTTTGCAGTTTGAGAATCCTACCAGAGCCTTGATGTCACTAAAACCCGTGATCAGTTATTCACAGATGAGAAAAACACTGCAAAGAAGCCAAAGGATAAAGGGGAAAATTAATACCATAAGAAAACATAAACTCATAGAGTATCAACACTGAAAGGCACACTTACATGATGAAGATTATGGAAAGCACCAAGGCTGGAAGAGACTTGTGAGGTTCCTGCTTAGATGAACATAATCATCTCATGACATCTCAGAATGCATTAGCAGGGGAACTAAACACAACAATCAAGTTTGGAAAAATTCAGGCAGAGGAACCGAGGATAATTATGGTGTTAAAAATTTGCCTCGTAGCAAAAGTCACAAAGCACTGAGATTGTGTAGCTGTCATAGCTAGGAGAAAAAAAGTATGTCTTGATCAGGTTCTTAGAGTGCTTTGGAAGAGGACAGGAGAATTGTCAGTCTTAGGAGAAAATAGTAGAATAAGACCTAGAGGATGGAGGTTGGATCTAGACATGTAACAAGTCATTGCAGCAGCTTAGAACAGAGAATGTGGTGGAATTTCCATTGCTAACAATTCTCCAAATCACCACAGGATATTTTTCTCCATTTCGAGCCTGAATTAACTGCCAAAATCCTAATGACCTCTTACACAAGAAGTCAGACAAGATGATCAACCTTGATCTCCTCTGATCTTAGAGCCTATGACTAATTTATCATGTGTTTGTTCTTTCGTTTTCTCTAGGGAAGAAGGACATAGAGTGGACTGTTTCGTTTTGGAAGTATTATTGGAAGGTTTTAGTGTTCTGTACTTATTTTGAGGAGGGAGGTCAGAAATGTGTTATAGTTGAGCCATTTGGGGGGATTCTTTATGGGGAGCTTGTTCCATCCTGGCCACTGAGAGAGCTCTGTATTTCATACCTCTTCTATTAGAAAGTGTTGCAGTGCCAGAGGCTTGAGATATTCCAAGTCAGAGAGCTGTGGATGATCTTTTGCCCTTGAAACCTTAAGGAGTGAGTTTATGACTCGGAGTCGTAGGAAACTACTATGTACAGAAAAGGCATTGTCTGCTTCCATATCTGATGCCACTTGATGCGGTGCTTTGGGTCCCACGGAAAGATAACCCACTGCTGATTTGGAAGACCTGTGTTGCTCCTCTGCTCATCCGCAGCTTCTCTTTCATAGAAAATGAGCAATATACAGTGCTTGCTGAGGAGACGGTGTTGGCCCTCTGAACTCTGTCAAAGTTCAGAGATGAGCAGCAGGGCTTCTTAGTCACTTTTCAAGTATTAAGATAGCTCATACTAACACTTGCAACCAGCCAAAGATAACTATCACACTCAGATATATAGAAGCTGTGACTAATCAAAATTATTTTTAAGAGAAAAATATTTATCCAGGACAACAGATTACATTCTGATTTTAAAATGTCATTGCTTTGCAGTGCCTAATGAAGCATGCAAGATCACCCTTGCTGTTAGTTTCTTCTGCAATGAGAAACTGCATATAGAGAGTGTGTGTGTGTGTGTGTGTATATATACAATATTATATTCTATCAGAAAACACAAAAAGAAAAAGGAAAGGGCAAAGTTTTGTAAATATACAGCTAATATTTGCTATCATTTTGGGCAAAACATCCCATCCCTGGAAGTATTCAAGCCCAGGTTGGATAGGGCTTGGAGAAACCTGGTCTAGTGGAAGGTGTCCCCATGCATGTGTGGTAGGTTGACTCTGGCTGGATGCCAGGTGCCCACCAAAGCTGCTCTATCACTCCCCTCTGTGACTGGAGAGGGGAGAGAAAATATAGGAAATTAGTTGACATAAGGAAGAGATCACTCACTGAATCAGTGAAACAGACTGAACTTGGGGATATTAATTGAATTTATTAGCAATGGAATCAGAGCAAGATAATGAGAAGTAAAATAAATCTTAAAAACACCTTCCCTCCACCCCTCCCTCCTTCCTAAGCTCTCCCTCTCTCCCAGTTATGCAGAAAGACAAGGAATGGGGGTTATGATGAGATGAGCTTCAAGGTCCCTTCCAACCCAAACCATTCTGATTCTATAATTCTATGATTGTCATCACTCCCTAGGACAGTACAACAGAGCACTGAATTAAGGAGACAGTTGTTGCTTTACATGTAAAGAGAGGTGGGACTATGTACCACATGCACGAAAAGGAGTCAGGACTAGAAGTTGTCTGAAGCAATAGGGACCTGGGTTTTTAGAACCTTTTTAGGTCTGACCAGAACTAATTGTCCAAAGTCGAAGACAAAGGGATATAATCCCTGTTCATTCATTGCAGCCTGTAAACAGTAACTGCTGGACTATTTTGGCTAGTAAGACCTCAGCTTTCTGTTATAGAGGCTTCGTAATTTATCCAAGCCAGAACACAAGAGCTAAAAACCTGAATTTGAAATAAGTTTGGCTTCTAATTTTAGATTTGAGCTTCTTATTTTTGTGGCCGACATTAAAAAGAGGTAGGAATAGAGCGTCATTGGCAGCACTTGCGCTTCAAGGAATAGGGTCTAATCTGCCACTTTTTGCTGAACAATCCAATCCACAAAACAGGCAGAGGTTACTCACCACGGAAGAACTTGTTGACTATTTCTATAACAAATCATCATTTGCTTCCAGGCACTATTCATACATACAATAAAACTTCCCCTGAAAATCTGTCACCCTGTGTTAGTAAGAAATACAGAGGCTGAGAACACAGAATGAAATTAATTGTTCAATAAAACAGAGCAGAAATCAGAATTAGAGCCAAGATCTTTTGACCTTTATCAAAAGGTGAGACTGCTCAAGGAAGGGGAAATCCTGTTCCCTTCAATTCATTAGCAAAGTGCCAACCTCTTTCCAGAGGGTACACACTTTGATGAATTTAAGGCACTTTTATCCACCTCCCCAGAACCTTTCAGGTCTCAGAGCAAGTTTTTTTCTAATATCAATGAAAAACGGCAGGTTTCCACTTATATTTGCAATTTTTAAGAAGTTGCTTGGACCTGAACTCTGTGAGATCTCTGGTATCTGCTGTAGTCAACTGCAGTTAGGGTGCTGACCTCTGTTTTCTGGGGTCTTGAAAGTGCTCAGCCATTTATGATTTTGCATCTTGGAAGAAGGAGGCCTGGTCACAGAAGTGATTCTGGCAAGTCTGAGTGGAAACCTAAGCCAAAAGATCACACTGAAGCTCAGAGCATTACATCCTTTTGTTCATACAGTCACAGAATCAAAGAATCCCTGAATGATTTGGGTTGGAAGAGATTTTCTAGTTCCACCCCGTGCCATGGGCAGGGACACCTTCCACTAGACCAGGTCGCTTCAAGCCACATCCAACCTGGCCTATAACACTCCCAGGGATGGGGCAAGCACGGCTTCTCTGGGCAACCTGTGCCAGGGCCTCACCATCCTCACAGGAAAAGATTTCTTCCCAATATCCCACCTAACCCTGCCCTCTGGCAGTTTGAAGCCATTCCCCCTTGTCCTGTCACTCCAGGCCCTTGTCCGAAGTCCCTCTCTCGGTCTCTTGGAGCCCCTTTAGGCTCTGGCAGGGGCTCTAAGGTCTCCCCAGAGCCTTTTCTTCTCCAGGCTGAACACCCCCAGCTCCCCCAGCCTGTCTCCAGAGCAGAGGTGCTCCAGCCCTTGGAGCATCTCCATGGCCTCCACTGTACTCACTCCAACAGGTCCAGGTTCTTCTTGGGGTGCCCCAGAGCTAAACAGTTCAATTAGATGTGATTTTGAGAGCTTCAGCTCCTCTTTTGCTTAGACCAATATTTAAGCTAATTAATAATAATTAATTATAAGCTAATAATCAATAATAAGCTAAACTAATGTTTAAAATGTTTAATATTAGTTTAGACCAATATTTAAGCTAATTTAAAAAATAGTAAAAATAGTTTGCGAAGGAGAGGAGATTTAAAAAGAAACATTGCATAAAACTACTCCTCAGAGATCTTGCAAAGATCTATTATAATAAATATATTAATATATTAATAGATCAAAACCAGTCATAATAGATCTTGGGAAGTTCTATTTTAGTATATATACACTGATGTATTAGTAGATATTCCCAAGGTCCATCAGAAGTGGTTTTGAGCAATATTTCTTTTTAATCTCTCTCCTTTGCAAAGCTTTTTTTTTAAAAAGATATGCTATGAGAGCCATCCTGACACAGTCTGGTGTGCACTTCCTGATGGTGCCAAGAATTGTGTTTCTTGTTTCCTTTCTCCCAGCGCACTCCTGTATTTCTGGTGAAGGAAATATTGTAACTCACATGACTCAGATTTATTCAGAACGCTGCCAGACCTGGTATGCTGTCAGATTTCTTTACTGGGATTATATCCTTCCAAGCCTTTTATGGAAAATCAAGGAAAGCCACTATTTTAGCATGTACACTTTTGGTATCACCAAACCACCGAGTAACACAGTCCTCCCTCCCCTCCGTGATAGCTTGTCATATAAAATTCTCGTTTTACTCTTTTTTCTGAACCTACCTGGTTTTACCCACACAGATGAGGAAGGCTCAGACAAGCTGAAAAATTTTTGCAATATGTTTTACACTCAGGTTTGTTAGCTTGCATGCCATTTCTAAAATTTGGGAGTGCAGAGGTGCAACAAAAAAAGCTGATTAAGAAAGAAAAAGTTTTTAAAGTGTCTCTTTTAGATTGTCCTGCTAGTCAAGAGTCACTGTGTTAAGGTAAATGCTTCTGAGTAATGTCAGTAATCACATCAGCTGTGCAAATCTTTTGAATGTTGCTCCTTCTGGAAAGAGACAGTATTAAAATAAAATCACGATTTATTTTTCAAGGGGGTGACAAGACCTTTTCCCAAATCTACAGCAAGATCTGTGCAGCTCCCTGACCTACATAGAAACTCATCCCTCATCCCCTGCACAAGCCCCCCAGCCACTTGCAGCAATGACCCTTGAGAAGTGGATTTGAAGAAGGATGGCTCAGGTTTGGCAGCACATCTCCCGACCTTTACCAAAATGCTGCTTGTTGCTAAGGTGTCCCCACCATGCATGTTCCTGCTCTTGGTACAGCTCAGCTGTGCAGGGAAATGCCCTTGCGGGAACGTCTCGCCTGCCGGCGTGTCAGAGCAGATTCGTGCTCTTGCACATTAAGAACATTCACAAGCCAAGTACCAGAGCTAAGCTGACAAAGCTTAATCACCCACTTGATTATATATAACTGTTAGCCTAAGAGCTTTCTTTTACTTTTCAGCCCACTCCCGCTCATAGTATTTACACACATATTTAACTTTATGTACACAAGTGTCTGATGTCAAATCAGCCCACTCTGATAAATGAAGCATGACACATATGTAAATGCTTGCAGGAAGAAAGCTTTGGTCCTGTTTATATCTTTCATATCTCTAAAAGAAAATACCCTATGGTCTGTAAATCCAGTCTCTATGAAAAAATCATTTTGTCACATCATTTTGCAGTTGGCCAACGATATTGTTGCTGCTGTGGCACATGAGCTCTGCAAGAGGACACTGGCTTGAGACAGCCAGTCCTAGGTGAAGGTCCTTCCACAACCTTTAAAACAGGATAAAAAATGCCCAGAGTGAGGGAGAAGTGTCCGGAGGTCTGAGATTGAGGGAAACTTCTGCCACATTCAAATCAAAACCGTTGCTCTTACTTGATGCCAGAATTTTACCACTGGCATTTGGCTTTAAGGATGTTAGAAAAAGTATACATGTCGAGTTGCCAACCTGTAGTGTAAAGTTAATGTGTCATCAGGCTTAGCAATGAGGTGAAATAGAAGTTATATATCTTTTGAATTAAGTTGAAATTTAAGGTGCTGTTCCTAGAAATGGCTGGGATTTGAACCCAAGAAGTGCCCTCCACCTGAAATTGTGCAAGTGGCCACCCATTTTCTGATGGCCCATTTAGCATAACACTGTTGCTGTCCCTAAAAGCGTCATCTGGTGTGTAGACAGCCAATCTCACATGCAGAGCTGAGGTATTTGTTTATTTCATATTTTCAAAGACAGTTGCTAGGTAATAAACCCACAAAAATGTAGCACAGATTCTCAAAACTTTACACTCTATATGCATTTTAGCAAACAAGGAAGTCTTGGTTCACAGGCTACAAGTTATCTAGTTCTTTTATTAATTAGTATCCTACCTCCTATTAGTAGAATGATTCTCTTGCTTCTCATGCTAATTAGTCTGCATGCTCAGTCTTTCTCTTCTTTTGAGTCCGTGGGTTTCTCGAGCCTGTGATTTATGAGTCAGTGGTCACAATCTACCCCATGGAATTACCTCTTGCTGGTTGGCTCCTTGTGCAAGCTGCAGGGTGAGCTCTGGGTGGTAGCAACCCGAGGCAAGAGGCCTCATGCTGGCACCAATCCCTTGAATTACAAAGGGCACCACAGGGACCTGTGGGACAAGTCGGGAGACAGGAGATACAGCAGGAGCAGAGGACTCAACAGGAAGACCCCAGGCTATGAGTAACGCGTATAATTGACCCTTTTCATACACACATGAAGAAATCTTTGCCTTCTCCAAAGACTAATTTCTTTAATTGCTTTGATTATTACATGCTGCACCCGTCTCTCCATTCAGCTTAATTGTAACAATATAGTAGAATGTGATCTTCAGGTAAATTTTTTTATTCATGTTTCCTTGAAATTCAAATACATTTCTTTGATCCCACAAATTAATTAACATCTGATTGTTCAAAGCCAGACTGTAACTATTCTCACTGTTTTAGTTTTTCATTTTGTTGGAGGACATACATGGAATTTGGCTCCTGGTGTAATCCGAAGAAGCCCACTGTGACATACAGTCACATAAGATTCTGGACAATGTGCAATTTTCAGTTCTACATTATCATTCTCTCCTAAACCTTCCACCTACTCGGTGCTAACCGTCTTCTTGCTTAAACATCTGGCCTCTAGACAATCAGAAAAAGTGTATTGAATTGTAAACTCTGAGGTTGATCTTCAACCTCTCACATTACCACTCAATAGCAGATATGTAAGACACTTTACTTCTAATAAACATCATATGCATAGCAATGGCTTTGGAGATCTTCCTTTGGTAGAACATCGGAGATATCCAGATGCACTATCAAGACTACAAGTATTCAAAACTAAATTGCACAATATGAGTTTTATATTTGAATCAAATTGGTGGGATTCGCCAGACTAAATATAGAAATATGTGATGTTAATATTTATGTCTGAGCTCAGTGGTTTTACCACTGATTGTAGAAGAGTCTGATCCAGCAACTGATCCTCTCCAGTCTTACAGAGATAAAGACTGGGGAAGTCCTGAAAAGGTCACCGGTATCCTCATTCAGTCACCAAGGGTGGATCAAGCACTTCTGGATCTTCCTTAGCAAGTGCTTATCTGGGCTCTTTCTAATAAAAGGGAAAGACCAGGTGCTGTGTTGACTTCAGTAGAAAAGACTAAAAATAGAAGTAGAAAAGACATTAGTATGGCTTAATCCCCCACTAATTGGTGAAGTGTTAATGGCTGGATCTGACACTTTATTTCAGCTTCTGAAAAGTTCGTGCCTGCTTTAAATTGTACTTCTACTGTTGGCCATGGAAAGAGAAAATAATGTCTGATGAACATCCTTCATACCCCAAAATACGTAAAATCATTTCTTGGTATGCGACTCCTCTGAAGGCAACTCTGTATTGCTGTTGGTTGTAAACCAACACCTAACACCTTAAATTGTCTACCCAGCATTAAATATGATGGAATGAATCCGACCACCATTAGGTCAGGACCCAGAGCCTAGATTTGAAGAACCATTTGCATAGGATCAGACCAAAATCATACCAGGTTTGGGGGAAAAATAAATTTAAAAGAATCTGCAAAGTGAAGTGAAAGGCTCTTCCTGGAAATTGTTTGGGGTTTTTTTCTCAGTTTCAGTACTGTAAATGGCTCATCTTGATCCTTTCAGAGCTCCTAGATAAAACCACACCTCTTTTTTACACAGGATTTTTCAGTAGCAGAGGTGCACATACAGTCCAAAACCTCAACATTCTGTTATTAACTTCGCGAAATGCCCAAGGAAGTAAATATTGTGGAAAGGAATGAGGACAACAATTACATAAATAAGGGAATAATTTAAGTGTCTAAGACAGGATTTCGTATGTTTCTTTGTTAATCATTATATTATTATGCAATTTTTATGCATCATTAACAGTGTCCCTTTGTAATCTGCATACTTTTTTAATATAAGATTCCTTTGTTGATAGTCCATTTTATTAGGCTTGGTGATGTTTCTAATTACCAGGATCTTACCAGTGCATTTCTTGCAGATACTGAACTCATTAATGATCTTTGAAGTTTTTTTCCTTTTTGATGTTTTTCCCAGCTCAACACATTATGAAACAGGCAACACTTTGCTGTAATATTATTTTGGAAATATAATTTTGAGAATTAAACTAATTTTCCCTATAACTGTTTTCTGATACTTTCCCGTTTTCTGTTGAAGCCCAAACTCATGTTCGTAAATGTCTCTTGGTGTCAGAATACTGTCTACATTTTCTGGAAACTCTGAGACTGAAGCTGAACATTTTCTAATAGCAATGATGCATTGATTTATGCTGGATCCTTTAAAGACTCACTCTTAGTGCTTTTCAAGTCCTCAACCAGATGCACTTAAGCTTCATCTGGACTTATGTGAATCCCAGATCTCCTGCCAATCTCAAATAATGCTATAGAAGCAAGTGAGACTAAAATACCAAAACTAGAATGCAATAAATCTTAATTCATTCAGAAAAACATCAAAGATATATCTGCTAGGAGTCAAAACTGGGAACAAGTATTTCCAAACACAAACAACAGGCCAAAGGGAAGAGATTATAAGAAACAATGAGTAAGGGCTTTCTGCACTGTTTATAAGAAAATAAACGCCAAATACACATTTTTAATAACTGCTTTATGAAAGAAGCACAAACCAAGTTTGGAAGCAGAGATCCACTCTCAGTTCAGTCATTGAAAAAATGATTAAAGTTGTCTGTGCCACTCAGGCGTTAGTCAGCTCTGCTGTGTTCCTGCTTCTTGAAGACATCTGCTTTGTATTTCATTGAGACTACTGCAAAATTGCTTTCAGCTATAACTTTCCAGTGAGTTTTTTGTTTGGTTGGCTTTTTTGGGGTTGGCTTGTTTGGGGTTTTTTTATTTGTTTTTTCCAGAAAATGAAAGACATAAGTGGCATTTTACTATCTAACAAATCATTCCTGGGCCCAGCTAAGGCTGCAGATACTGCTCTGAAGGGTAACTGTCTCTGTCTAGACTAGAGCTGGTGGTGATAGGGTGGGTGAAGATTAATCCCATCAATTATATTGCTGGTTCAGTTACCAAAGAATAAACTAAATAGATAGGTTGTATCAACTCCAAATGAAATTGTCAAGCCATTTTCTGTTGAGGTGGTTCACTTCTCCTTCTCCTCCTCCTTCTCATCCTCCTTCTCCTCCTCCTCCTCCTCCTTCTCCTCCTCCCTCCCCTCCTCCTTCTCCTTCTCCTCTTCTTCCTTCTCCTTCTCCTCTTCCTCCTTCTCCTTCTCCTTCTCCTTCTCCTTCTCCTTCTCCTTCTCCTTCTCCTTCTCCTTCTCCTTCTCCTTCTCCTTCTCCTTCTCCTTCTCCTTCTCCTTCTCCTTCTCCTTCTCCTTCTCCTTCTCCTTCTCCTCCTTTCCAGAGTGCCTGGTCACACAGTAGTCTGGGTACAGGCTTGGAGGTGAGAGATAGAGATCAAGATTGCTATGCCTTCTTCTGCCCTTCTTTGCCATGGGATCTGTCCCCCTGGACGAGGCTGCCCTATGACAGCAACTCCAGCAGTAGCATCAGGGAAGCTGTCACGTGTCATCAACAGTCATCTATGATGTCAGCAGGTTCATGCTAGTTTTATGTGGCTATTGATGCAAGTTTTCCTGTTGAAATTTGGCAGGACATATAGAACAGATGAAGCCATGATTTCAGGTCAGCCTGATGTGTCTTTTTAAGAGAAAAAAGAAATAAGATCATCTCAGCCTTGTTGAAGCCATGTGCCTGTGCCATGAGGCTTCTTGAGTCTGCAAAGATGTGTGATCAAAGCTCCATTCCACTTTCTCTTGTCCCATATGAGTAGGATAATGCACAGTGAGCCTTCCTTTTTGCTGAATGACACATATGTGAAGCCACGTAAGTAGTTCTGGGATAATGTTGGCACATTGGGTTGAATTAAGTCTCTAGAGCTGATGATTGATGCTGCTATTTCTCCTCATTTCCATGGTAACCTCTTACAAAGTGATGATGTTTTACCCATATGCAAATGCTCAACAAAGGCCATATGCAACTCGATTTTATATGATGTCAGCTTCTCTACAATAACCATGGTTGTCCCACTGAAAAATACCTTCTGCAGTCTGAGAGTCTTCAGAAATCTGTTGAAACTCAATTTTTCTATCTCAAGTGAAATAAGCTAAAAATATCACAGGATCACAGAATACGAGTTAGAAGGGACCCATCAGGATCACTGAGTCTGACTCCTGGCCCTGCACAGCGCCATCCCTGAGAGTCACACCCTGTGCCTGAGAGCGTTGTCCGAAGGCTTCTTGAGCTCTGCCAGGCTGTTGCTGTGACCACTGCCCTGGGGAGCCTGTTCCAGTGCTCAAACACCCTATGGGGGAAGAACCTTTTCCTTATATCCAACCTAAAGCTCCTGTGACACACTTTCAGGCCATTGCCTCAGAACTGTCACCAGAGAGCAGAAATCAGTGTCTGTCCCTCCTCTTCACCTCCCAAGGAAGCCATAACTTCAATGAGGTCTCCCCTCAGTCATCCCTTCTGCATGCTGAACAGACCAAGTGCCCTCAGCCACTCCTCTTACGGCTTCCCCTCAAGGCCCCTCACCATTTTGTTGCCGTCCTTTGGATGCTCTCCAACGGTTTAATGTCTTTCTTATATTGTGGTACCCAAATCTGAACACAATATTCAAGGTGAGCAGAATAGAGCAGGACAAACAGCTGTTTTCCCTGATCCCTATAACAGCTTGTCAACATGCTGGAGGGATGGGATGTCATCCAGAGGCACCTGGACAGTCTGGAGAGGCAGGATGGTATGAACCTCATGAAGTGCAACAAGGCCAAGTGCGAAGGTCCTGCACGTGGATTGTAGCAATCCCAAACACAAACACAGAAAAACTGGAGAATGGATTGAGAACAGCCCTGGGGAGAAGGACTTGGGGCTGCTGAGGGGTGAGAAGTTCAACATGCCCTGAAGTGTGCTGTGTGCTGGCACCCAGAAACTTCTCATATCCCAGGCTGATCCCACAGTGTCAGCAGCAGGGAAGGGGAGAGTCTATCCCTCTAACCTGCTGAGACCCCACCTGCAGAGCTGCTTCCAGCTCTGGGGTCCAACATCAGAAGGACATGGATCTGCTGGAGCAAGTCCAGTGGAGGCCATGGAGATGCTCTGAGGGCTGAAGCCCCTTTGCTCTGGAGACAGGCTGGGAGAGCTGGGGATGTTCAGCCTGGAGAAGAGAACACTCTGGGGAGACCTTAGAGCTCCTGCCAGTGCCTAAAGGGACTCCAAGAGAGCTGGAGAGAGACTTTGGACAAGGGCCTGGAGGGACAGGACAAGGGAGAACAGCTTCCCATTGCCAGAGGGCTGTGTTAGATGGGATATTGGGAAGAAATTTTTTCCTGTGAGGATGGTGAGGCCCTGGCACAGGTTGTCCTCAGAAGCTGTGGCTGTCCCATCCCTGGAAGTTTTCAAGGCCAGGCTGGACAGGGCTTGGAGCAACCTGGTCTAGTGGAAGGTGTCCCTGCCCATGGCAGGTGGATTGAAATGACATGACCTTTAGGTATCTTCCAAAAACATTCTATGATGTATTTTCATTCCATAGCAGCATGAGTAGATTAAGAGTTCTTAAGAAAGCACCGTGTATGTACAAGCACTGTTTTTTTTCCCATCTGCATGAATAGTGTCCCTTATCAGGTTTTAATTTGTAGTTCCCTTCGTACTCCTTTAGTTTCCTTAACGGGTTCTCAAATTTCCTGTCTGACTTGGCACTAGTGCCGTGGCTGGACTCTTGCCACCCTCCATTTGGATGCAAAACCGAAACCTCAAGTGGCCCTATTTTGGTTATGTTATCAGTTAACCTTATTGTGAAGAGCAACGTCTCCAACATGCAGGACTTTTCATACTTGGGTTATCAGGTAACTTTTATATGTATTGTTTACTTTTCTGGTTATTTATTCCTCTGATGTTAATTCTAGATTGTTGTTTATTTCTACTGGGCTGACTAAAGCTGCCAGGTTTCAGAAGTCAGAGGTCTGCAAACAGTACAAGTAATGCAAATAATACAGGGATACGAGCAAGGGACCATGAGTCACAGCTTCTACATTCAGCTTCCACCTACACGGCTCCACTTAATTAACTCCTGCAAGGCTCAGTTTCAGTATTTTGCAATATTTTGCAGTCCAATAATTAGTGTCTGGAGTATGGTGGTTTTGGCAACCTTATAAGAAAGGAGCTTAGATATTCAAATGCTGTTAATTAATTTAAATGTTGTAAATCAATAAGTAATAGTGATTAATTGGCTGTGATTTCCATTCTTATCCAGTGGTGACAGCAACTTGCTCTCCTCCAGACCTCTGCCCTTCCAGCAATACAATTCATGTGCACTGTGATTAAAGGCAGAATATATTTGAAAAATGAATAACAGATCCTGCTAGCTCTGCAGCGAGACCCACCTGCACAGAGAGCAAGGATACAACCAAAGGGAAGCAATTCCAGAAGAAAAGCTGTTTGTTTTGCTTCGTAAACATGGTTGCTAATTGGATAGATAAAAAAGGTGACTACAGAAAAAACAGTGAAAAGCACTGATCTGCATCCTGTGTCCACATGCACCCCAGGCTGCTCAGAATGTCCCTGACACTTTGCAAGTAGAGGCTGAAGACTAAAAGTACCCCAGGAAAAGAGGATCTGCTACCTTGCATGACCTCTGCCTGCAGTCCTGATATTTCATGCCCATTTGGGCATTTTCCAAGCCACCTCAAAAGGGACAATACTCCCACTGTGAGAAAAATGTCATATTTGTTTTGTTAAATGGATTATCTTATTCTACAGCTGATAATCAGGGAACTGCTTATCTGTTAAACATCCCCAGTCAGGAGCAGGCAGTCAAAGATTCTGCATGAGCACCATCACTGGATCAGCCAACAAACTCTCTCCCCTGGGCTGCTGTATGGCCTCCCTGCACTCCTCCCAGCACACCTCCCCTGTCCAGCACACAGTGAGCAAAGGGCTGTTGTTTGCTCCCAGGGACTGCTTAAGCCTCAGTCCTGCCCCACTGACCTCTTTGCTTCACTGGAGTGTAACCACAATATTGCAGAGGCTACGAGCCTGGCAAGGTTTGGGTCACTCTTTCTCAGCGGGAAGGAAGGGACAGCACCTAATCCAGTTCTTAGGCAGGACATCCACTGATTTATGAGTTGACGGCAAAACTGGCCCCATCCTTATTTATTCCTACATCCACAGGCACCAAACCTAGTTCTTTACTGGAGCATTGCTATCCTGCAAGTACCACACCTTTCTCCAAGACCTGGAAGGGAAATGGGGCTGCTTGTGTTAACTAATCATGCATGATACATAGCAAAGACTCATCTTCTACCTGCCAGCTGCCAGTCACTCCAGCTTTCCTGGGTTTGTGATGTTAGCAACAATGCCTGGACCATCCCCAAGTTGGGTGTGGTGAGACATGTTAGCATGCTCTGCTGCCCCTTCTGGAATGGCCTCCTTACATTGGATGAAGCAGCACTGAAAGTCCGAGCTGTCTCTCTGGCTACTGAGCCATCACTGCTAGCTCAAGAGAACCAAGAGGTTAGATGGTTGCAGCTTAATGAGGACTTTCCCTAATTTAACACAGGGTAGTGCTGTAGAACAGCTCCATCACCTCCTGGCTCTTCAGCCTGACCTGACTTTGGGCTTGTCATTGTAAAGAGACACAGTAGGGCATCAGCTAACCCTGTCTGGGGGCTGTGTGCCCATGAAAGCTCCTTCATGGAAGCTGAGCTCTGGCACATGAAGACATGCAGATCCCAGCCAGAAGAGGCTTGAGGCCAACCAGCTCAGCACTCAGGTGGAGCAAATACATAGCCTGCACCCGTCTGTGTAGACGTACCCTTGGGGAGGTCAAAGAAAAAGATGCAGCTGCTGGCAAGGGTTGTCCAAGACCTTTCCCAAGAAGCATTTTCCCTGCCACATGACTTGTCTGGAGCAACTCTCCTTGAAGGGGCTGTTTGCTAAATGGAGGGATATACTCACAGCCTGATATGGGGTTGGGTTATAAAGAAATTATTTGTGACACATGTTACTGAATGAAAGGAAAACAGTAGCACTGAGCAGGCCCAGTCTGGGATCAGCATGATTTATACCCTACCACTGGATCCAGAAGCATCCTGGAGGGGCAGCAAGTCTGCTGCTGAGCCCCCTGGGTTGTTTTCCCAGATCTATTCCTCCCTCCTTCCCTCTATTGCAAAGAGGACCTGCTCTTCAATGTATCTAAGTATTCCTAAACAATAGAAAGGTGCTCTGTCACAACATCCTATGGTCCAGCACCCTTTTGGAAGCTACACATGGGTTTTCCTGACCCAAGGGAGGGAGGAGGGCAGCCATCTGTTGTGGGTTGACCCTGAGTTGATGGACAGTTTTTTAGACTAATGACGCTTCTCGCAATTTACCTATTTAAACCACGTGGAAGGGGCGGGACTCTCTCTTTCATTCCGGCCGGCCTGCGGGAAGGTCGGGGGCAGGGGGGGGGCTCCGGGCCCGGCCGGGCCGGGGCCCCGGGCCCTTTCTTTTTTCCCCTTTTCTCAACGCCGCAGCACGAACTCTGAATTACCAGTGAAGAAAACTATTTTAGAGCTGCAGGCAGCTGGAGACAGCTATGAACTGCCTTACGGCTAAACTCATTCAGCGCGG